>JAKISA010000010.1:0-403396 GCA_022577855.1 Wickerhamiella azyma
ATAGAGCGCGTGCTATTATATAGAGCGCGTGCTATTATATAGAGCGCGTGCTATTATATAGAGCGCGTGCTATTATACACACGGATTGCCTGGAGGGTGATCACAGATGATAGTCCCCACGATAGTCCCAAATGATAGCGCAAGTAGTTTGTAGGCACCGCAATAGAGATTGATCCTCACTTCCCCAAACTCTAAATTTTCAATTTTTCACTAAATTCTCTAGATCGGGCAGGAAGTTGTTGGCATGGAAGCGGTCGAGCCCGTGCATGTGGCAAACTGGGCGTCGTCTAGTCTAGTCCAGCTCGAGATTATCGTGAAATTTTATAAATGCAGCAATCAGGAGTTGGCTCGGCTCTAATAAAGAGGAGTTGATGTGCGCCAATTTTGGCTTGAAAAGGTCATTGTGAAGGTCAAACAGGTGCTACACATTCGCTGTGGTAGGACCTCAAAAAATTGACTCAAGGAGAAATCAAGATACGATTAAAACTTAATAATTAATTGACTCAAGCTGAGATTGAGCACCCTAGAGCTTGGGCATCATCACAACTGCAAATAAATCTGCTGACTCACACGTTTTGTTTACCTTTCCTCAATGTCGAAATTCCCAAATCAAGGCGAATTTGAGGTGGTTTGGAGCGCGATACGAGCAGGAACGGGCACCACACATTATGAATCCCTCATGAACAAAGCCCACCAAGAAATTGTGCGCTCAATTCAAGCCGAAAAGGACCATTTAAGCGAGCGGTGCACCAAATTTCAACAACAGCTTGACGAGATTTCGAGGTTACTTGGCCGTCAGTACACACTCCAAGCATCGCACTACCTCGAACCCCGCGCCGCAGTGCTCGAGGCAACGCTGGCTGAGGCCCAGACCGAGCTTGAGGACCGTCAAGCAGCCCTAGACGAGCTGCTCTCAAATTGCAACCAGTTGGCTGCCTCGTTGGGGCTGGAACCTGTAGAGGCTCCCGCCACCTTTAGTGCCGAGGACATCGAGCCGCTCATTGTGCAGCAGCGTCGACTCGAAAAACTCGTGCGGGAGCGCACCCAATTTTATCGCAAGATGCTCGAGCCGGTGTTTGCGCTTTATGCGCAGCTGAGGGTCACGGGCGAGTTTGCCGAGTTGGAGGACCCCAAGGTGCTCCAATCTCGACTCCAGCCAAGCACAGAGACGGCCATTCAAGAGGAGCACAAGCGGCTGCTCAAGCTATGCCGCGACATGCAGCGCGAGGTCGAGGAGCTGACGGGCGAAATCAGGCGCATCAACGAGGTGCTGGACCACCCTGTGCAAGTGGCAGAGGACGCCACGCCCTCCAATATCGAATCGCTTCGCTCAACGCTGGGCGAGTTGAGGGCGCTGTTTATGGAGCACATTGGCACCTTGTACGCCAATGCGCGCGTCTCACATCTCGAAAAGGCCGCCGCTTTAGGCTTTAGCCCTGACCCCGAGGAGCCCCCAACGGAAGAATCTTACCAGCGGCTGATTGCTGCCAATGCCGCCCTGCAACAAGTGCTCACCAACCGGGCTAAACTCGATTCACTGGCTGAAGAGTTGCTCGGGTTTGAAGCTGTGGAAGCCGACCTGCTCGAAGCTTCCAAAAACCCCGAGCGCCTCAAGGCCAGGGGCACGGTACTCCAGCAAGAGTGCCGGCTGCGGCAGCGGGTGGCGGTGCGCAAACCAAAAGTGATCAAGTTGTTGCGCGAGAAGTTGCCTCAATGGCTCGCCGAGTATGGCAGTTTTGTATACAAAGGCCGTGATTTTGCCCCTGAATTGGAAGAGGGCGGTGTGCTTGCGGGGCCGGCGGTAGGCCGGGTTAGAGCGACCACGGCGGCCTCTGCCAGGCGTGAGGCAACGACGAGGGCCAAAACTGCGCGGTCTCAGCCCAGCCAGGGCGGCCAGGACAGCCAGCCCCAGGCCTCCCTAGCGCAACCCCTCCAAACTCAGAGACCCGCGCGAGCCCCTGCGCGAGCCCCACCCGCACTCGCCCCTTCGTTATCTGCTCGTACAAAAGCCCCCATCGCTCCCTCCAGGCAGCCAATTACGACCCCAACTCCCGCACCGGGACGGATGCGAGCGACGCCCTTACCCACTCTCGCGAGCTCGCGCCGGCCGTTTGGGCCAGTAAATGGTGGCGTACGCAAGCAGGCCATGCGCGCGCCCAAGCCCAACGTGCCTGTCCAGGCGCCCGTTCAGACCAAGGCGACAAGGGTACCCGCAAGGGTTCCCACAAGAGCCGCTGCACCCGCTGCACTCACTGGGGTGCCCTCACCTACCGTGGCCACACCTTCACCTATCCGCATGCCACGTTCAAATGCACGCCAGGCTTTGCTAGTTGCTCGTGAAGGTGCCCAACCCCTTGCCCAGTCGCCCCTTGCGGAGTCCACGCCGCTGCGCAAATCGCCGATGCGCACCACAGCAACAACCTCACCGCTACGCGAGGCCCCTCGAACCCCTGAACGCAACCCGTGGGATATCTCATTTGACCCTAATTTCAGCGGCGTCTCGTCCAATACCCCCTATATCGAGTGGCGCAAGCAGACGTATCTCGAGGCCCAGGCGCAGGCGCGGCGTCAGGTTCAAGGTCGCATGTAGCTATTTATTTATTTAATCTAATTGCTCGCTCACTGTAAACGCCGGGCGGCCAAGACACCATCCAGGAACGCCTCGGCGGGGTCGGCGCTGACCTTGGCGCTCTCGAGCATAAACAGCACCTTCTTGATGCCCAAATCAAGGAACTTGGAGCCCTGCTCCTGTTCGATGCGCGCCAAGAGCGGTGCGTGCGCGCTGGGGTCAAGAAACTCGGACTCGACAAAGATGGGCGCCAGCTCCTGCACGAGCGAGATGTTGCGCGTGCTGATTTCCTCATTGAAATCGTCGAGCAAACCCAAACGGGCAAACACCTCGCGGCGCGATGTCGAAGCAAACACAATTAGGCGACGGCCAGGCGGGGGGTACTTGCGCACAAGCACCAAGATGGCTTGGAGCACCGCGTTGGAGAAGCGCGGGCCCACGTCGACCCACTCAATAATTTGTTCAAGCTGGTCAATCACAATCACGTTTTGCGGTGATTTGTACGCATCGGTAAACACCATTTGAATGTGGGCGACCTTTTGGGCCTCGGACATGCCGATCATCGAGTCGGGGGAAATGAGTTTAATAAACGGGAATCCGGAAGCTAGAGCCACAGAGGCACACAAGGCACTCTTGCCGCTGCCGGGAGGCCCTGTCACAAGCACACTGGCCAAGGAGAAGCGGTCGGAATGGCGCACCTGCTCAATGAGCTGGTCGCCTTGACGTAGCAGCCGATCAACATCCTGGCTGTACTTGATGATCCCGCCATGAATGCAATCTTGCAGCGCGTCCTCTGAAACGCCAAACGCCGGTTTGAGGCCGTCGAGCGCCTGCAAAAAGTCGTCGCGCACACACTTGAGCTGGGCCTTGGAATCGAACGAAATGTTGCCTGTCTTGGTGGTAATGAAGTTGCGCTTCAGGGCAAACGAGGCCGCGCTCTTGACGAGGCCTTCAATTTCGGCGCCGCTAAAGTTCTTGGTCTTGGCGGCGAGCTCGCTGAGGTCCACATCCGCGCCCAAAATGTGCTCGTCGGCCATCTTTTTGGTGTGGATTTTGAGGATCTGGAGGCGGCCTGCCTCATCAGCAAGCGGGATCTCGAGCTGCACCTCGAACCGGCCGGGGCGAAGCAGCGCCTGGTCAATCAGGTCGCGGCGGTTGGTCATGCCAATAACGAGAATGTTGTTGAGCTGGTCCACACCGTCCATCTTGGCCAGCAGCTGGTTCACCACATTGTCGCCCACGCCGGTCCCGTCGCTGCGGGACCCGCGCTGCTTGAACACGGCGTCCAACTCGTCAAAAATAATAATGTGCAGGTTGCTATCCTCGCCCTTTGCCTTGTACTCGTCCTCCGCATCCTTGAAAAGCTTGCGAATGTTTTCCTCCGACCCGCCAACAAACTTGGAAAGCATTTCGGGACCGTTCACCACTTTGGGTTCAACCGTGTTTAGCATCTTGCCAATCTGGCGCGCAATCAGGGTTTTACCTGTACCGGGGGGTCCATAAAGTAAAACACCCTTGACGTGGTGGATGCCGAGCCGCTCAATGTCCTTGGGGGGGCAGATCCGCGACGCAAACGCGCGCCGAAAAATAGTCGAAAACTCAGAGTCCAAACCACCGATTCCCATATTTTCAAAGCTGAAATTGGGCTGCAGCAAATTGGTGCGCGCGTGGCTGCTGCCCTTCAGCTGGATCGTGCTATTGGGGGCCTTGTGGAAACTGACCTGAGTCTGGGGAATGAGGATACCGTGGCGATGCTCGGTTGGCTGCTTGCCCTCAAAGTCCATAACGCTCGTGCTCACGACCTTGACCGCAAAATTGATGCCGCCAATTTCCATGGCAAACTTCTGGCCGGGGCTAAAGATCTTGTCCTTGTGGAGAGTCAAGAGCAGTTTGGCCAGCTGTTCCTGGTCGTAGGTGGCGGTGCTGGTCTTTTTCTGGCTGTAGAAGTTGATCTCGAGGCTCAGGTTGCCCAAATAAACCTGCTTTGTATCGGCAAAGATGTCGTACGGAGCAACCTGCACAGGGGTGCCAAACGACCATTGCGCCCATTCGCGCTGCACACCGCCCACTCCGAGCGAGTCGGGGCCGAGGCTCGGGTACACGCGGGCACTAAAAATGTAGCGGTTGTCGCAAATAACGTACTGGCCATCGGCAAACGTGTTGGGGGGAACGGCAATCACGTTCTCGAGCACAATGTTTGCTGCCGGCGCAGTTTCGACCTTTAGGGTACGGCTGGGAACGGGCGGGAAGCTGTGCTGATTGGGGCGCGGCGGGGGTGCCGGTTTTGATCCAGAACCAAAGCCAAAGTTCATGTGTTGTCAGATGGGTGGGGACAGGGGGGTGGTGTAAAGGGTGAAGAAAGATGGGGGTTGGGGTTATCAATTGTAATAGTCTGGATTCTAGAGCGGTTCGTGATGAGCGGTGGGTGATGAGCTGTGTGATGTATTGGCATTTGGGTACCACGGGGCACCCTTGGGTAGCCCTGCATTGCCTGGGCTGCCTTGACCCACGAGCCCACGCCGCCGCCGCCGCAATCATCAATTGGCTATTGGTCACAAAATTTTGCTACCTCGCTCAGATTGGCAGCTGAGCAGCGCAGCTTATGCCGCCGTGCCGCAGCTGCCACCGACCACGTTGCCATAGCAACTATAGACATCGATCCTTGACCAAGGGCACCCACCCCCCCTAGGAACTCCCCTACACTCAGCTAGGCAATGTACTAAATAGCTATTTAAGGGTTCTCACTCACAAAAGCAACGCCCTTGGCGATGTTCTTCTTGAGATCGGCCTTGGCGGCCTCAATGAGCTCCTGCTCCTTGGCGCTCAACTCGCCGAGGCCGTGGATCTCCTTGACACCCTCAGGGCCGAGGCTGACCTTGGAAGAGAAAAAGTCAATGCCCTCATCCTTGAACAGGGGGCTCTCGACAAAGGTGGGCTCGACAACCGACTCGCCCTTCAAGCCCTTGAGCAACGACTCGGTGAAGCGAGCACCGGCAAAGGCCATGCTCAAAGTGGCAGAGCCAGCACCGTCCTTGGCCTTGACCACCTCGTCACCACCAAACTGGATGCGGTGGACAAGGCCGTCATAAGTCTCGCCGGAAATGTCGGGGTGGTTGCTCTGGCTGAGGAGGGGCACAATGGTGACACCAGAGTGGCCGCCAACAACGGTGACATTCTCGTTCTTGGGGTCAGTCTCCTTAATCTCGCTGATAAAGCGCGAGGCACGCACAACATCAAGAGTGGTGACACCAAAGACGCGCTTGGGGTCGTAAACGCCCAAGTTCTGCAAAACCTCCTTGACAATGGGCACGGTGCTGTTGACGGGGTTGGAGATCACAGCAATAAAGGCCTTGGGGCAGTACTGGCCAGCAGCCTTGGCGAGGTCGCGCACAATGCTTGCATTGGTGTTGAAAAGGTCGTCACGGGTCATACCGGGCTTGCGGGGCACACCAGCGGGAATAACGACAATGTCGGCACCGCTGAGCGCCTGCTTGAGGCCATCATTCTCAGGGGTGTAGCCCTTGACGACGCTCTTGGTGTTGACGTGCGAGATATCGGCAGCAACACCGGGAGTACCGCGCAAGTCGTAGAGGCTAAGGCCAGTAACGTCCTGGTTCTGCTTGAGCAAAAGCGACAGGGGCTGGCCAATGCCGCCAGCGGCACCGAGAACGGCAACCTTGTAGGCGGACGCAGCAGTAGAGGAGAAGGCGCGACGAGAAAGCATTTGGAGGAGGGGGGTGTGTGTCAGGCTGGGATTTATAGCCAATCATCAGTGGGTTAGGGTCAGCGCATGGCGTGGCCCCCACGGGGGTGGGCCGAGCGAGCGTGTGTGCAGGAAATAATGTGAAAAGCCTTCAAGAGTTGAAGGAAGAAGCTATTTTTCACCAACACCGGCCGCAGTTTAGGCTTGGTTAGGGGCCCCTTTGCTTAGCGCAGAGCCAATTTAAGCCAATCACGGCTGCTCTTGGTTATTTTTTATTCTATGAGAAACGTATTTACACTGTATTTAATTCCTGCCCACGAGGTCATCTAGTTGATGCGCAATTTGGTCCATCACTGACGAAATCCGGGGTACTGACACACCGACTCTCGGGAATGGTAGCCGTGACAAACCGGTTGGCGCCGACAGTGGCGCCGGTGGTGGCAAGTTTGAAAAGCCCCGGTCAAACTTGTGGAGATATTAGCTCTATAGAAACTATTTCCTGACCAAAACGAGGTTCATATGCCTGCCGTACCTGAAGTTTCCAAAAATGAGCGAGGCAACATCTTTACTCGCTCCCGAATAAGCCAAGCAATCTTGCTACTGAGATTGCATCTTCACCGGGTAAGTGGTTCGCCAAAACTTCCAAACATCAAGCCCAATCCATGAAACCAGAATCAACCTCAGTACCCAAGGAGAAAATTGGATCTCCCTCATCTGGGTACCGATCGCGGAAGCCGACTACCTCTCATCAAAATGAAAATATTTGGCGAGGTACCACTTCTGAGCGGGAGGGAGGGGACTACAAGTAGTTGAGAGAGTGCCGGGCGATGCCAACCAGCCTGTAGTCGCCATAATCATGCTCGCAGGTTTTTTTGGGCCCGGCCCGCACGCCACAGACGACGTCAAACTTGAGCCAGGTCTCACCGCTCAAGAATACAGAGCAAAATACGCGATCAACTAGAGCTAGCCGCAGATAATTCCCCATTGTTCAATTGGGCACGCACTCCATAAGGTTTGGATTTGACCCCGATGGAGAGCATGATGGGTGGATGGCGCGGCCGGTGGGAGGTTTATGTGGGCCAAACGAGTTTCTTGAAGACAGGGGTATTTTCCGGAAAATGCAGGCTTTTTCCAGGGTTAACGCACCTTCTTCTGTTTTTTTTTTGGATTGTTTTGCGCGCTTCAAGTCGAGAGCACAGCTGATTGGCCTTTTTGCCTCAGCTCAATCCGCTGCATCCCATTTAAGAATGTGCTAAAAAGCTTTCACCTATATATGTCGAAATTTATAGTTATAGCCGTTGCTAGAATACCAGCCGCGTTGCTGTTGGTCGGCATCGCGCGACCTGTGTGGATGGCTAGTAACGACAAGTCAAGTTGCAGGGCCAGAGGGCAAAAAATGCTTGGTTTTCACGACAAGACATAATCTTTTGATTAGTATGTGCTTGTATATGTTACTTCCTTAGCGGGCTGGTCACGTCTGCGTTGATGTTAACCAAGGTCCTGTCAGAGGACCGCGAGCTTTTGTGGATCGTTTGAGCAAAAAGATTCAGCAGTAAATTATCTTGTGAAGAGAAATTGATCTGAATAGGCTCAGTGTGGCCAGTGTGGTCCGTTTTCGCAGCCCGGGCGGCCCGGTCTGCGCCCTGTGCGGGCGCCCGATGGTGCCCGGAGCATTGCTTGCAATAAACATAATGTTGAAAAAAAGTTACGAAAAATTACGTCTTGTTGAAGACAAAAAGCGGCGAGTATTTATTTTGATCAAAAGTGACTCGAACACAAGGTTGAAGATGGCGCCAAAAGAAAGGAACTAGAGCGGTGCATTCTACGTCAAGAGACTCTCAAACGGGTTTATCAACCGGGCCCGTGCACCAAACTTGAAGAAAATAACCGGAATAGGCAACAACCCAATCGCAATAAACCCCATCACCGAGGCTCCCCAGTGCACTCCTAAACTGTTGAACAACTGTGTGGCAAACAGCGGGAAGACGCCGCCAAAAATACTCCGAAGCAATGTGTTTGCAGCAATTCCACTGGCGCTATACTTTGGGAAACAATCAACAATATAGTTGAGAGCACCCTGGAATACAGCGACCATGCCAAACCCAAGGAGCAGAAGACCAAGGCAGGGTACTATCCAATGTATACTGGGTCTTAAAGTCCAGCCAAAGAGAAAGCAACCGGCGGGGACCGCCCAGCACAAGCACATCATGGCAATTAGGCGTGATTCTGGAACGCTTTTGCCCTCCTTGTGGAGCCTTGCGTAGTACCGTGAGTTCAAAACGTTGGCAGAACTACCAAGTAAGAACCCAAGAAACACAGCAATGAGTGGCAAAAACCGTGAGGTACCGGTAAATCCCTTGTACCTCTCAAAGTTCTCGCCAACAGAAGTGATCACGAGGAAAATTAACCCATAAACAAAAGAGGCAAATGTGGCCATGGCACAAACGATAGGGGTCAAAAACATGCATACGGGGCGTGCACAGTGAATTTTGAAGTACTCTCGAGCTGTAAAGGCCCATTCGTCATGCTTGGAGTGGACCTCCCAGCGGCCAGTAGAGAGCCTAATTTCGCGAGCCTTTTGCGAGGCTAGCACAGGTCTATAGGTCTCGCTGAGGAAGCAGAAATTCAAAAAAGAGATTGTGAACCCCGCAATACCGCCCAACCATAACGCCCAACGCCATCCGTAAGAGCCTGTGGTCTCGAGCAGAGCACCAAAGATGGGGCCAAAGGTGGCACCCATGAGAATAACCTGAGAGTATAGAACCAAGGCAGCAGCTCTATGCTGAGCGGGCCATAGGTCAGCTAGTGCTGCGCCGCTTGTGATAATTGGAGCCGCAGCAAAAACACCGGCAAAAAATCTAAAAACAACAACTGCTGCTATCGAGTCGACGCAGGCAATGACCATGATTAAAGTTGAAGAGATAATAAATGGGATAAAAACACCGATTTTGCGGCCTTTTGTCTCGGAGACGGGTGCAAACAGCATAGGGCCTAGGCCATTACCCAAAATATAAATGCTCATCGCGAGCGTGGCGATCTCGGTAGAGACGCTAAACTCGGACGCGATATCAGGGACACTCGGAGCAATTGCAGTGGCATTAAATTGCGCAAATAATGTGGTGCTTGCAAAGGCAATGGTATGCAAAATTCTTTTTCTTATGGACCAGTTGATGGGCGAGTCCTCGTCTTCTGGACCAATTTCAATAATATCTTTGTAGTCCATTATCCAGATTTCTGCTCTGCGGTTTTTGATGGTAGCGGTCAAGCCCCAATATATATGTGCCAACAATTACAGATCCTGCATTATGCATCACGTGACAGAACTCACAGAATAGCCAGGGCAACCAATAAATGCCAACCCTCAATGGTCGAAATAAAGTATGCCAGAGCTTTGTAAAGTGATTCAGCGTTTCTACAAAAGGTTCTCACGCCCAGGAACTACACTCTTCCCTAATTTAACGCTGGGTTGAGATGAACCCAAGTCAAATCAGGCTCCCAGTCACGAGGGCTGCGTGGGTCCGACCAAGGAAACATGCATATTGAGAGGTGTGTAGGCTCCATCGCTGCAGTTGTAGTCAAGACGTCGTTGTCAATGTATGACCTTCAAATTTATAGCCCTGGCTCTTCCTCGATGCGCACTTTGACGGCTGAACGATAAGTGGCTGTGCATACGCGATCACGTGATTATGCAAAGTGGTAAAGCAGTCAATCAAGAGTCTACGTTTAGTGGGGGCGTATTTTGGCTTTATGAAAATGGGCTTGATTGTACCTATTTGGAGAACCATGTAAAACCAGTGTCTCAATGGCTTGTACTGCCATGCGCTTCAGCGCAGCACACGGCGAGGCGCACGAATGAGCTGAGTGCTATTTGAAAACCTATTCGATGGGCCAAAAAAGCGCCTCCACACAGACATGAGAGCCGCGAAACTTGGTAAGTACCTTAGTTAGACATAATCCCATCCCTGCTCTGCTCTAGTTTGAGAGTCATGTTGCGAATGTGGGTCCGACAAGCTATTTGTAACGTATACGGCCAAAGTCGCGAAAAAAAAACGCGTGGATTGTGCTGTAAATTGTGCTGGTTTGAGTTGACGGGCCAAAAATGGTGAAATAATGTGATGCAGCACATACACATGCATATGCATTTGCACATGCAGTATAATCTAATCGGACAGGGGTTATCCGCAGCTGGCCGTCAAACGAGTCGTCCACTTTTTTGCGTGGCGTGAAGCAGCAGATTAGGCCCTGCTGGGTGAGCAGTATGTGTTTCATGCTGGTGTGCATGGGAATGCAGCTCGACGGGACTTGTAGGCGCCAGGGGCTGAGGCCGGTATTAGCTCCAAAAAGAAGGCCTTTAATTATGCGAGGACACGATAAATATTTTAAATAGAATTTCTCAAAGCCATTGAGCAATTTTTCCAATGTATCGGGTGTAATGTGAGTAGCTTTTTACAGCGATCAAATTCTCAGACGACGCTTTTATTTGACGTCAAGCCACATGCAGCATCTAGCGTACATAAGAGGGGTCGAGTCTTACTATTATCGTGTGATGAGGTACCATTGACTGTCTATTTGTATAGTGGCTGGCGAGGCTTGGTGAAAAGGCTCTGCGATTCCTGGCGCGGCCCGCTCGGGACCTGGCATGATGACGTGCGACAAAGTATTATTTCAGCATGTATCTAGTTTTAATTGCCAACTCATTGGATTGTTCGCACATAGTTTGGTCTCCGGGCCTTTACGGCCCATTCATGCGGGCGGCGCAGGATCTTGCATGACACAAGGGTGGGGCCAGCTTGGCGAGCCAAAGAAGCTAAAGCACGTACTAACCTCGAGTCATAGGTGTAATGTCTACGAGGATTTACCGATTCTGGCCAGTCTGTGTCCCACGTCGTGGAGTACTTCACGGCCCAATTTCTATGTATTTGGGTAGTTTTTGGAATAGTTTGATTTTCGAGCTTGATCAAAAAAAAAAAGATACATTTCTACTCAACAGCGATCCTGGAACACATAGCCCAATGTTTTATGGGCATCTAAGCCTGCGCTCTCAAGCCCAATGCTCATACTTTATAGCATAGAGAAATTGGCACGTTTCTCGGCTAAAAAGTCCTCTAAATTGTAAAGTGGCATACGAAATAGTTCAAAAGAGAGCTGGAGCGACCATACTCATAGCCCAGGCTCCATAGCCGTCCGCATATATATCTTCAACCATTGGACAGCTACCTCAAAAGTAACAAATACCGCAACTGCGCGGTCGCGTTCAACAAGGCCGATAGCGAGGTCATTGACCAGGCTAACTTTTTACTTGCCCGCTACCAGGTCGCTATCTGTCTGTGGGAGAACACTGCTTTGAATGAGTTCCTGATGCGGTACTCTTGTTCTTCATGGGCCTTCGGCTGATTTCCTTGTCAGTCTAGAGGGCCTCTCAGTTTATGACGCCAAGTTAATAATGCTCGCTTGTGGCGTAGGCTCCTATCTCTCAAGGTTGGCATTAATATCATTGCATCGAGTGTCTTAATTCATCTGGGCAATACTCTGACCGGTGATCTACAAGGTCTGACCACGCCAAGTCTCGGCAACACAATGCGTATTTTGTGATAACGCAGGAGATCATAATACGCATTAGCCTGGAAAATAATGTCTCACTTATTGATTTCGGACCAACCATTGGTAAGGCAACATCAGCTGTGCTGGAATTCCTCTCCTTGGCGAAATCAACTGCCGCCAGCTGCTGTCTACGTGCGTTGGGCTATTTGCCAAGAAGACCATTGGATAATAACGCAAATTTGAAAATGAGAATCTATGTACCCACTGAAACTAAATTTTATAGATCTACACGTTCTCTTAGTTTGCGGCCACTACTATTTGAGGTGCTAATGCAATGCATACTAACGTGCCCTGCAACGTGTATGTTTCCTTTAATGTATAAAACTCTCGAAGACGAGAGCTCTGTGATTCTCACCTAGCCGCCAATGCAGGGCTTGGGTCATGCACGTACCGTCACCTACACCAACCTAATTCGTATCTTTAATATAGTTTTCGGTTTGGCTATAAGTACTATGCTGGCCTAGCAATTTGCAATGGGTGATTTGCGGGAACTCTGAAAATAGATACGGCCCCACAACCCCACAACAATGACGTCATTTGCCGATCATCTTTTTTTAGTAGCTGAGTCGGTATAAAGGTGGGCCCTTTCTACTCATTTCGTACAATATGATCTCTGCAACTCTCATCACTCTCCTCACTCTCGCCGCCGCCGCCCCTGCCCCGCAGTCCTTTGGTTTAGTGACAATTCACTCTGGCAGTCAATATCAATATTCTGCCGTCAAGGTCGACGCCGACGGTCACTTCACTGTTGAAAGTGATGCATCTGATTTGTCGTTGTCACTTGATGACGGCAAATTAACTGCGGACGGCAAGTCTGTCTCGGTCACAAACAATCAGCCTTTGGTCGGCAAGTTCTCCAGCGACCACTTCACTATTGATAACGGCCATCTTGCTTGGCTCGGTAGTGAGTCTTTCTATGTTTGTGACAACAAACAGGTTTACTATGGACGGTTCGGTGTTCCAGAGGGCTGCTCTAACCCTGTGGGTGTTGCTCTCCGCACTGTCTGAGCGACTACGCGAGTAGAACTTGACAACCCTTTCTCCTATGTTTCTAGCATTTGAAATAGCATATCTACAAGGTTTATCTCAAATCCACGTACAGAGAAGCGCAACTATCTTTGGGGTCCAGTGCTGCTTGCCGCGTGAGACCCCGCCACAGGCATAAATGGCCGGGCATGTTTAGGCATTTGAGTGCTCTGCAAGCTTGTCCCCATCATGCTGGCACAAGTAGTGAGGCCATTTCTAGCGGCCGGTAGTAATATGATTGTGAGGCATCTCAATCATTATTCTCGAAAGAGAATGTGGGCAAGTGCCCGCATGGCCAACAGTAGCACTCGGGCTCAGAATCACTGCATCAATGTCTACCGATAACAGCACCGAGGCTGCCAAATTGAAAGCCTACGCAAGTTAAAACACGGCCTTGAACAGGGGTATCACTAAATCAGGCGCGTGGCAGTCGCTCACTGGGTGAAGCAGGCACTACTTGTACATCTCGCGTTCGGGCACTCCTGTTTTCTGAGAAAAAGTCTTTTGTGTGGTATTGAGCGGTCGACATCCCGGCTGAATGTAGTCCGAGGAAATGTACCGCTGCAGGTGGAAAAACAGTTCAAAGGATTTGGGATATGTTTGCTTCATTGCAAAGCTCGCGATGGTTGTATGGCTTCTTGTAAGCGGGCTGCAGCTCGCCACTCTAATTTTTGACAGCCTAGAGTACGGGCTAGCTGTCATTTCGCAACTAAAAAGACGCAAGCCACAGTGCCAATAACCTGGCTGCATTTTCAACGCTCTATAGCGCCCAAGCTGTCTATGATTGCGTCAGTTCATTCCCCACAGCTGATGGGAATATTGGCATTTTTAATACTAGGTACTATGGATGCGCGGGCTCGGGCCTGAATTGTAAATCGTGTGGAAGCTTAGGGGGGGGGGGTCCGGTCACGCTCATCAAAACGTGGCAGGACTATCAGTACTTTCGCCACTCGCCCAACTGTCCATACGCTGCAAAAACACGCGTGCCTCCTCGCGGCGTTGGCTGTCGGCAGGCTCAGTGTACTTGCGCTGCTTTTCGGGCATCGCCCAAGTGCGTGAAGGGTAGCTGCTTGGCTTGATGGGCTCGGTCGGCTTGGTCTCTTGACCAATAATCATGCCGCCGTTTGAGCTTTACTTTACGTGAGGGGAGGTTGGGGTCTTCTGTGCGCTTTAATAGGCCTTCCATGCATGCAGTCCTTATGCAACCCGCATGCACTCGGCTCCTTGCAGCGGCGACGACCGTACGGCGATGGCGCGGCACAAGTGCGGCAAAGGGGGAGAAAAGTGCTTATACTCGAAGGTTTAGCGCCATTTTTCATGTTTTATATTTGTACATTTAAATTTAGCCGCGTTTAAACATGTGGCTGGGACTTCGGCCATTCCAACCTGCAGGTGTCTTCATGCTGACTAGTTGGGTCGGAGGGAACGGAGCGGTAAGCGCCGGGAAGCACCCCTCGAGAGACCTCGAGAGAGTTTCAGGGAGGCTCGGAGGCACTAGAGGGCACTAAGGAGACCCTCACGCAAGACGGTACCCCAATATGTCGATCAGTTCCTGACCCTGATGCAGGCCTTATCAGTTATGCATAATTTAACTACATGCAGGGGAGTGCATCAATGTGCGTCGAGTGCTCGCTAGCGCGTACATCTCTACATCATCCCTGCCCATTTCAAATTCTCGATAAAAATCATGTTTGTGACCGCTTCCACCACAAACTGCATCGCGTACCTATCTGTAGCGCACGTGCGATACGTATAAATACTGCTTGCCGGCACGTTGATGGCGGTGCGAAACTGGCGCTCAATAAAGTCTGTGACCTCGTCGACGCTGCGGGGGTTACCCTCAAAAGTTGGGTAAAACTGTTCAAAGGGGAACAACCTCAGATTCTTGACGAGAATATCCATTTTGTTTAAGAACAAAGCCACCGGCTTGTCGCTCAAACCCTTGTTGGTCATGACCTCCTCAAAGACCTTTAGGGATTCGGCCAGCCCCGCGGTGTGGTAGTCGGAGGCATTCACAACATACAGAACGCACGTGGCATTATCAAAGCAGTGGATCCACTTTTTGCGCTCGGTGCGCTGGCCGCCCACGTCCACAATGACTAGGGGGTTGCCCTTGATGTTGAATGTGTCGCTGATGAGGCCGGTGGTCTTTATGCGGGCCATTAAAATGTCTTGTTCGGTGGGTTCATGCGTGGGGTCCGAAAACTCTACCACTTTGTCAAAAAAGTACGGCATGTTGTGATCGATTTCGGCCCTGCCCATCCCCACAAACTCTTTGATTGAGCGCGACTGCGTCCACAGCATGTGCACTGCTGCACCCGCTTGTTCGCGCGTGGGGGTGGTGCCACTGTACAAGGATATCATATTGTCAGGAGCCTTTTGATCCACCATCTCTGCCTGAGCGGCCTCGACCTCTTGGCGCAGCTTGTACGGTTTGGGGTTGGGACCCGGCTCTGCCACTTGGGATGCACCAAAGTAGCGCTGGAGACCTATATCGCCACCAATAACCACGCCATCAGTTAGATCCAAGCTCTGCAGGAGGCGCATTTGGTGCTGGAGGGGGCCATGGTCAAAGTCGCAGTAAAGACCCTCACACTCGAGCATTTGGTCCACCACTCGGCGCATTCCGCGTAAAATTTCGGCCCAAATAACCTTTTTGTACTGGGCGCGCTCGGCAGCATCGAATTCGCGGCCGTAATTGAGGCGCATTTGTTTGAAAACTGTGGACTTGCCGCTCTCGCCTATACCCAAAAACAGGCCGCGAACTTGTGGAGCTTGATCTTGGCTCGATGTGAGAAAGGTCGAGGCCGCGGCGTCCTGGGCTTTGAGGAACGCCAGGCGAGCAGATGAGGTGGTTGTCATGACAGTGCATAAGCGAATGGGTGAACAAGGAAATGTGGGGGCGAGGATGGAGGAGCGGGAGGAGCCCTTGGGTGCCCAAAGGGATGTTCCATGTCCACGACTCTGTATATTTCAGACCTGCATGGCCAGCCCGTTAAAGTTTGTTTGAGAATTAGATGCTGGGCAAGTCACGTGATCTAATGGCCGCGGCTTATCGATAGGGCGGGCGGCGAGCTGCTGCCAGGCTAGGCATCAACGGCGAGTCCTGGTGCGTTCTAAGTACACAGCTAGATAAATTTAGAACTTGTTGAGATGTACACGGTGTACTTGTGCTTGTAGGGGCTCTGAACGGGGACATTAGAATACATTGGGGGTATATTACGGGCGCGAGCCTCAAAAGGACTATGGATAGGGATGCAGTGCCTAGTATCACCAGTGGTGGAGATAAGCGGTGGTAGAGGTGGGTAATGGAGAATGGATGGAAAGTAAAGAACTGGAGCATGGAGAGAAGATCTATAAAACCATCATATCTAGATCTATAGAACTATCATATCTTATCCTATCTTTAGATCATATCTGATCAAGACAGATCAGGGTCGAGGGATAGATCAGATATATATATATATATATATATATATACTGTACATCTTTAAGACTTGCATGTCCCCCTCTCCGCTCTTTATTCTTTCTCTCCATCCCCCAGGCCGCCCAGGCCACCCAGGCCACCCAGGCCACCGCATACCACCGCACACACCTCCTGCACACCACCGCACGCCCTTCGCAAACCACCTTCCGCCACGCAGCCCCCTCGCAAATAGTTACCACCGTCTATGCATGTGAATGTACAGGTGCATGCATGCATGTGCCCCTACACACACCCCTGGAGGCATTGCATGTGCTGGATCACATTTTGCTAGGAAACGTTCCAGTCAATGTGTTGCAGCTTATTTAGGCACCCTCACACGCTCAAAAAATTAGCTTTCCCTTTTCTAGTTGCCCAAAATCCAGTCATAGCAGCGTGGGTCCCCGCGCACCGCTGTGGGTTGCTGCACGTCAGAGTGCCCTTGCTCCGCTCTCCCTGTCTGCATACCCCTGTGTGGGCCGCCATCGAGTCAGGGAATCCGTAGCTCCCCAAATAGTTCCCAAATAGACCCCCAATATACTAAACCCTGCAGCCATGGGGGATCAATCCATACCCACCCTGGTACCCATGTGTATATATATGCAATGTTTAAAGCGCTCTACCCCCAGCTCGCTACTCCCTCTTTCCCAACTCCACCCTCCAGATGCTCCTCCCCGGACTCGAACCGCGGCCGAAACGCGGTCACGTGCCCCACCCCAGTTTGTAATGAATTTCACTCAGGCTTCACCCCAAGCTTGACATCATGAGCCTAGCAGACCCAAAGCTGGACCTAAAAGCCAAGCTTGGTTTGGCTATGGACCTGAGGGACAGCATCGAGCTGCAGGAGATGAACGCGGGCTACGAGAAAGCAGTCAACGAGCACGTGCCTGTGGTTCTCAACGCGCTCAAGAGCGCGCCCCCCTCAAACAAGCCCACCACCAACGAGCAGCGCTTGCGCAACACGCTGCTGGATGTTTTGAGCCGGCTCAAGCCCAGCGCCCTCAGCTCGGCCAACGTAAAGGCGATTCTTTCGGCCGTTATGGAGGTTCTTCAAATCGACAATGAAGAAAATGGGGTCGTGTGTATGCGCATTTTCACCAACCTTCACCGCGCATTCAAGCAGGAGGTCGTGTACAAGGAGGAACTGGTGGCCGCGGTCCCATCCTTTCTCTCGTTTGTCGACCAGGTCCTCTCCAACATGGAAGAGAGAGTGGCCACCCTTAACCAGGAAACGCCGCCCGACTGGCTGGCCCCTGCCACCTCCAGCTTTAAAACGTTGACTGAAATGCCGATCATTATTGTTTTGCTTTACAGCAACCACCCCGCGATCGTGCACGAGTCGCTTCCGTCGCTCGCCCCAAACATTATCAAAATGCTCAAACTCGAGGCGCAGGCCCAAGCTAACGAGCACGCCAAGGCCGCACAGCGCGGTGCGCATTATACGGGCGTGGCCGTAGCCAACAGGGCAGCATACAGCGACTTTATCACTGCCCAAATCAAGGTCATGAGTTTTCTGGCCTATGCTCTGAGGGCGTACAGCGTTTATTTTTCGAGCTATTTGAGTATGGTTCCAGGATTTGTGGTAAGGCTGCTCAAGGATTGCCCGTGCGAGCTCAGCGGGGCCCGCAAAGAGCTGCTTGTTTCCATGCGGCACATTTTGAGCACCGACTTTCGCACCCATTTCATCTCAAAAGTGGATATTTTACTCGAGCAGGATGTGCTAATTGGCGACGGGTTCACAAGCCAGGAAACTCTGTGGCCGCTTGCGTACTCGACCATGGCCGATTTGATTCACCACGTGCGCAACGAGCTCACCACCCAACAAATCTGGAAAGCGGTTAAAGTGTACACCGCGAATTTGCACAACTCGGCCTTGGCCACCTCGTTCCAGGTCATGAGCGCTAAACTGCTTCTCAATTTTATGGAGCGCGTGGTGATGCTGCCTGACCACGCTGAGGGCCGCAACATGATGGTCGTCATTCTCAGGGCTTTTGTGGACCGTTTTGAGGACCTCAATCGCCCCGTGAGCTCGCCCTCGCCTGTGATCAAACTAAAGGAGCAAACCACCACCCTCAACGACAAAAAATTCGTCTTCAAATCGCTCGTGGCGTTCCT
The DNA here is from genome assembly GCA_022577855.1 of Wickerhamiella azyma. Taxonomy (NCBI): domain Eukaryota; kingdom Fungi; phylum Ascomycota; class Dipodascomycetes; order Dipodascales; family Trichomonascaceae; genus Wickerhamiella; species Wickerhamiella azyma. The sequence goes on from JAKISA010000010.1 coordinate 18,478, forward strand.
CAAAACCGTCATGTTTGGCTTCAAAAAATGCAACCCGCCGCCGCCCGCAAACGTGCCCCAGGCCCAGTGGGACGAGACTGCGCGCGGATTCAGCTACAGTGACGTCGCTCTGTTCCGCAGGTTGTTCAGGGAGGTCATCTCTGGTCTCAAAATGTTTAGCACGAGCACGCCCCCTGCCCACCATGACCTGGCCCACTCGCCGCCGATTGTCACCTCCAAAGAGGAAAAAGAGCTCATGGAGATCTTTGCCACCGTGTTTATTCATGTGGACGCGGCAATGTTTAACGAAATTATCGAGGCCGAGCTCGATTTCTTCTACAAGGCTACGTTTGACAATATGGCTGTTTTGCACGTGACGCAGCTGTTTCTGGGTAACGAGACAACCAGCGCAAACTTTAGTGGGCTCTTCATCGCCTTCCTTCTCGAGAAGCTGCCCGAGTTAGGGGACTCGACGCCGGCCCGCACCAGCAACTTGCTGCAGCTCTTCAAGCTTTGTTTTATGGCTGTGAACCTGTTTCCCGCGTCCAACGAGCAGGTGATTTTGCCGCACTTTAAAAGGATTATTGTCGAGAGCCTGGCGCTCACCAGCACATCTCCCAACCCCATCGTGTACAGCCACTTGCTACGAGCGCTGTTTCGCAGTATCGGCGGCGGCCGCTTCGAGGCTTTGTACAAGGCCGTGCTTCCTTTGTTGCAAACTTTGCTCGAGACGCTCAACAAACTCATGACGATGGCGCGCACGACCCAGGAACGCGATATCTATGTCGAGCTGTGCCTCACTGTGCCAGTGCGCCTGTCCTTGCTTGTGCCGCACTTGAGTTACTTGATGCGCCCCCTTGTGATTGCGCTCAACGGTTCGCCCGAGCTTGTTTCTCAAGGGCTGCGCACGCTCGAGCTGTGCGTCGATAACCTCACGGCCGCATACTTTGACCCCATTATCGAGCCGGTCTTGGAGGATGTAATGAAAGCGCTGTGGGCACACCTGCGGCCGCTGCCGTACCACCACCAGCACTCGCACACAACTTTGCGCATTCTAGGCAAGCTGGGGGGCCGCAACCGCGCGTTCCTCAAGCCACCGGCAGATTTGGATTCCACGAGGGATCAGGTGGCGTTGGAGGCCTCCTTGGTCTTGAATGGGGCTCCTCTGCGCGTATCGCTGACCCCGGGCATCGAGCAAGCTTTGGTAACGCTCAAAAAAGGCGACCAAAACGCCCTCAAATTCCTCGGGCTCTGTATCCGCCAGTTCATCCCCAAGGAATCCCCTACCGCCTCGGCACTTGCGAGCGAGGTCCAGCAGTGCGTGCGCCGCTCGATCAGCACCGCGAGCTTTGATGGTTTGCGTCCCCTGCCCGATGGCACGTCGCACGATTTGCGCCAGCGCGACGCCACGACCCTGCTTGTTGAGCGGATCCTTGAAGGTATTGTCGAGGCTACAGCCCACGAGGCGCTGCGCGAGCAGGCCACCCAGCTGTTTTTATCGTTTTGCTCGCACTGCGCGCTGCTGGAGCTGGGCGAGTTCACCATCGAGAAACGCCGCGCCGTGCGCCCGTTCAGCTTGGAAGACAATGAGGGCGTGCCGTACGTGCCGCCGCGGGTGGTAGTTTCGGCGATATTTTACGCATTGTGCCACTATGACGAGCATGTGCGCGCGCTAGGGTTTGCAGGTATTCGCAACATTTTCGACGCGGGCGAGGCACTGTGCCCTGGTCTGGAGAGCTTCCGCTATCCCTTGATTCGCGCTCTGTTCTCGAAACTCAGCCACGGGTGCTTTGAAGAGTCGTACCACCTCAAGGTGGGTGCGTGCCGGGGCCTGCGGTTCCTGTTTATTGACATCAAATTCTCGCCCGATTGGATCAAGGCGCGCCACCTCGAGCTCATTCGCACGGTTATTTTTGTGATTAAGGACGTTCCCGAAGCCTTGGATGATGTTTCGGAGCTGCTCTTTTATGTGCTGAGCGTGGTCGACCACACCAACGAGCGCAGTTTCTCGCTGTTGAGCGGCTTGCTGGCGTTTGAGCTTGAGAGTGCAAACAAGAACGTGCGCGTTATCGCCAAGCGCGCGCTTGAGCAGCTTGCTACATCCAGCGGAAAGAGCCTCGCCGAGATCCTCAGCGCGGTCACCAACGTGTTCCTCAACCCGATTTTTGTCAAGCCGCTGCGGGCGCTGCCGTTTCCGATGCAGGTCGGGTACATTGAGGCTATTTCCTATTGCGTGGAGCTGCCCGATACGTTCCTCAAGTGGAGCGACGAAAAGTTGACCAGGTTGCTCGAAGAAGTCTTGGCGCTGGTCGATGCCGAGGACGATTCCTTGACTAGTGCGCACCGTCTGCTCGAGTACACGACTAGCCAGCAGCTGGTGGAGTTGAGGGTGGTGTGCATTCGCCTGCTCGCCTTGGCCCTCACAACTGCGCCCGACCACTTTCAGGATGAGCCACTCCAGCTCAAGTCGCGTATTATTAGCGTGCTGCTCAAGACGCTGAGCTCGCCAAAAACAAAGGTCGTTGACGCCGCGCACGAGGCGCTCAAAGCAGTGCTGGCCCTCAATCCCAGGCCGCCGCGCGACATTCTACAAAATGGCCTGCGGCCCACGCTGGTCACCCTCAGCGACTACTCGCGCCTCACTGCCCAGGGCTTGGACAGCCTGAGCCGCCTGCTCGAGCTCTTTAGCAACTACTTCAAGGTCGAGCTCGGACGCAAGCTTCTCGAGCACCTCAAAGATTGGTCCAAACCCCTGCTCCAGCACAGCATCAGCAACAGCGCGCTCAACTCGGAGCACATCCAAAAAGGTGTTGCTATCCTCAATGTGTTTAGCGCGTTGCCCGCCGGCGCGCACATTTATATCGATGATATCGTCAAGGTTTTGCTGTTTGTGGAAAACACGCTGCGGCGCGTCCAGCGCTCGCCGTTCCGCGCGCCGGTGGCGAAATTTTTTGAGCGGTTCCCCCAGGAAACGGTGCAGTACTTTGCGGCGCACCTCACCAACCCGCGTTTCGGCCGTGTTTTCAGCGATATGCTCGAGCAGATGCCCGCAGTGCGCCGCGCCGTCATGGACAATATTGGCGCGTTTAGGGTCGAGTGCGAGCGCCCGGAGGACCGGTGCATTGCCGTGACCACGCTCGTGCATGTGGTGTATGCCCTACGTGAGGAGGACTGGTTGTTGAACCAGCGCGAGTTGCTGGCGTACCTCGTTCAGGCGGTGCGGGCCCTGGACTTTAGCGCGCCCGCCGTAGTCACCGAGATCCGCGCCGCGCGTGAGCGAGTCTATGTGCTTGTTGCCGCGTTTGCGCGCGGTAACCTCAAGGACGACCTCATTTTTGAAGTGCTTGGCGCAGCCACCCCTACTGACTATGCGCTGGTGGACTTTTTGCGCGATTCGGTGTATGGCGCGCCGCTCGAGGTGCGCCAGCTTTGGTTGCAGCGCGGTTTGGAGGTTGCGGTCAAGGCCAAGAGCGCGTTTGTGGTGACCCATGTGATTAATGCCATGCTCAGGGAGAGCACTTTGAGCTCGAGTGCAAAGGTGGTCGAAGCCAAGGCGGGCGAGGCTAAGAGCGAGAAGGAGCTCAGCGAGGCCAGCGAGGCCAGCGAGGCCAGTGCGACCAGCACCCCCTCGCCCAGCCTCCGCACGCTGCTCCCCCCCACATTCCTGCCCACCCTCAACACGCTAGTTTGGCAAAACCTGCAGGCGGCGCCCACTATCACACCCCTGCAGTTTGCGTTCCTCGAGACGTCGCTGCTGGTTCTCAGCGAGCCGGCGCTTGTGCAAGATATTCGCAAGGATGTGGTCAAGTTTGGCTGGAGTTTTATCACCCAAGAGGACCTACTCTCAAAGTGTGCAGCCTTGGTGCTTGTTTCCCACTTTATTGCCGCGTTTGACACCACTCCGCGCCTCGTCATGCAGACCTACATGTCGCTGCTCAAGACGCACCAGCTCGAGGCCCGCACGATGGTGACCCAAGCCTTGAATGCGCTGGCCCCGGTCCTGCCCACGCGGATCCCCGACCAGTGGTTGCGCGGCCCACGCCGCAGCCTCACCAAGGACGGGCACAATGTGCTGCATGTGGTCAACATTTACGAGTTTTTGGCCGCGCACGCGGACCTTTTCTACGAGCACCGCGCGCAGTTTTTGCCGTTTATCTTGAGCACCTTGGTCAAAGTCGGCAGCCTCAAGAGCAGCACCACGACAATTGATGTGGAGCTGGCCGAGCTGCTAGTCAAATGGGAGCAGCGCGCAAGGGCCGAGCGCGGCGAGGAGGGCGAGCAGCCCAAGAAGGAGGAGCAGGACGAGGACGCCATGGTCGACGAGATAGAGGAGCAAGAGCCCAAGGAGGAGCCCAAGGAGCCCTCGGGGACCCTCATGTCACCCCAGCAACGGTACATTGTGCTCACCGAGGTCGTGCGCTACGCCGTGGCCTCCAAGACCCCCGCGCGGATGCTCAAAGTGCTGCAGCAGCTGCTCACGCTCTGGCCAGACAAGGTCGAGCTCGACAGCTTTGACCGCGTGCTCAAGGGCGATTTGAGTGCGCCCGCCAACCTGCAGCGCGCGCTCAACGCGCTGCGCATTATAGATATCGCGTTTGTGCAGTCCAACGTCGATTACCTGCAGCAGCTGCTCGAGCGGCCCCTGCGCTCGTCCTCAATCGAGATCCACCAGGCGCTTGTGCCCGTGCTGCGTAAAGTGCTCCAGAGCACCGACCTCGAGAGCGAGCAGGGCGCCAACTTTTTGCGCAGTGTTGTTTCTGCTATTCAAGAGCATTGGGCAGCGCTAGCGCCCACCTCGGGCTGGATTTATTTGGCCGAGGAGGTCATGGCCGTCAAGCCCAGCGCGCTCGATGCCTCGATTTCGGGGCTCATCAAGGGCTTGAGCAAAGGCGTGCGCGACCTGTTTGAGCCGCCCGCGCTGCCGCCTGCCCCAGGAGGCCCCACGGCGCCGCCCCAGCAGATTGCAGGCGTGCCGCCGGTCCCGGGCGGGCCCACGGCCCCTGCTGCGCCGCCGCCGGTGCCGTCGGTTCCCATGACTGCCAGCGAGGTTTTGAGGCTGCTGGAGCTTGTGGCCTCACGCATCAGCCACCTGGGCGACCAGCGCCGCGCGTTCCTTCACAATGTCGCCCAGCTGTGCTCGCTCGACAACAAGCCGATCAATCTGCGCATCTTGGAGCTTGTGCGCAGTTGGGTGTTTAGCCGCACCGAACTGTTCCCCACCACAAAGGAAAAGGCCGCTTTGCTGCTCAAAATGATGGTGTGCTACGAGGGCGAGCTGCTGGAAAAGTTTTATGAAATTATTATTGGCGTGTTTGAGGACGCCGAGCTGCGGCGGTCCGAGCTGCCGGCGCGGCTTGAGACGCCGTTTTTGCGCGGCTGCACAAAGTCCAAAGCCATTCGCACCAAGCTGCTTGGCATTCTGAGCAGCTCGCTCGAGACCTCGACCAGCTCGCGCCTCGGGTACATTTTTGGCGAGCAGAATTGGGAGCCGCTCGCCGACCACTTTTGGCTCAACGAGGCGCTGCAGCTGCTGCTCATGGGCACGGGCGACGAGCCGGTGGCGGTGACCGGGTTCAAGCTGGCGCCCCTCAGCAATTTGAGCGCGTGTTTGCCGGTGGATACCATGGAAGAGGACGCCAAGCCCAGCGCGTTTTTGGAGAAGCGTCTCGAGTTTTTGGGCAGCCTGAGTGTGGCCGGCAGCGAGCTGATGGCCTCGCTTCTCGAGCTGCAGTACACCAGCACCGATCTCGTGCACAAGAATTGGTTGAGCGTTTTCCCGAGTTTGTACGCGCAAAAGAAGGATTTGGGGCAATTACTCGCGGTGTTTTTGGCCAAAGAGTACCACACGCGCCAGGCCCAGGCACGGCCCAATGTCGTAGCAACGCTGCTCGAGGCGTTTGCCCCCCTGGACTCGTTGCCCCCAAAGTTGGTCAAGTACCTTTGCAACAACTACAACGCATGGTACAGCGGGCTACAAATTATGGAGAATGTGGCCGCAAACAGCTCGAGCGCCACCATCAAGGAGTGCAATTTGGACGCGCTCGCCGAGACGTACGCCGGTCTCCAAGAGAGCGACTTTTTCTACGGGCTGTGGCGCACGCGCAGCTCGTTTGCTATCACTAGCGCCGCTCTCAGTTATGAGCAGTGCGGCATGTGGAGCCGTGCTATGCAGATGCACGAGCAGGCCCAGATCAAGGCCCGCAGCGGCGCGCTGCCGTACGGCGAATCCGAGTATGGATTGTGGGAAGACCACTGGATTTTGTGCGCCGAGAAGCTCCAGCACTGGGACGTGCTCACCGAGTTGGCCAAGCACGAAGGGTTTAACGATTTGCTGCTTGAATGTGGCTGGCGAGTGGCCGACTGGAGCACCGACCGTGAGCCCTTGGAACAGTCGATCAAATCGCTCATGGACAGCCCCACGCCGCGCCGCCAGGTCTATGAAAGTTTCCTTTGCCTTCAAGGGTTTGGCCAAAAGACCGAAAGCTTGGCTTCGCTGTCCAAATGCTGCGACGAAGGTATCCAACTGGCGCTCTCGAAATGGGCCGGTCTGCCGCGCCGCATCACTGCCGCACACATCCCGCTGCTGCACACGTTCCAGCAGTACGTCGAGTTCATGGAAGCTAGCCAAGTATACACGTCTCTGGCCAGCACGACCGCCATCAACCTCGAGGCCAAGAGCCAGGAGCTCAAGGGCGTGCTGCAGGCGTGGCACGAGCGGTTGCCCAACCTGTGGGACGATATCAATATTTGGAGCGATCTGGTGACCTGGCGCCAGCACGTTTTCGGCGTCATCAACCGCGTTTACTTGCCCCTGATCCAGCCGAGCTCGAGCAGCAACACGGCCGCCTACCGCGGGTACCACGAGATTGCGTGGATCATTAATAGGTTTGCCCACGTCGCCCGCAAGCACAACATGACCGATGTGTGCATTCAGCTGTTGTCCAAGATCTATACGCTGCCCAACATTGAGGTCCAGGAAGCGTTCCTCAAGTTGAGGGAGCAGGCAAAGTGCCACTACCAAAACCCCGTGGACGTCTCCACCGGCCTGGAGGTGATCAGCAACACCAATTTCGCGTTCTTCCAGGCCCAGCAAAAGTCGGAATTCTTTACGCTGCGCGGCATGAGCCTCGCCAAGCTGGGCGCCGACGACCGCGCCAACGAGCAGTTTGCCACCGCAGTGCAGATCGATGTGTATCTTCCCAAGGCGTGGGCAGAGTGGGGCCGGTTCAACGACCGCAAATTCCAGGAAAACTCCACGGGAATGTACGGTAGCACCGCCATGAGCTGCTACCTGCAGGCGGCCGGTTTGTACAAGAGCGCCAAGTCGCGCGCGTTCCTCGGGCGAATCCTTTGGCTGCTGGGGCTGGACACCGACGGCAGCATTGCCACGAGCTTTGAAAATTACCGCGGCGAGACCCCCACGTGGTTCTGGGTGACCTACATCCCGCAGCTGTTGAACTCGCTTGGCACCTCGGGGAAAAACACCCGCACGATTCTCATCAAGATTGCCAAGTCGTACCCGCAGGCCCTACACTTTCACCTGCGCACGGTGCGCGAGGAGTACTCGACCCAACAGCGGGCCACCTCGGGCCAAGCAGTGAATGCCGAGGACAAGCAGCCGCTGCAGTATGTTGAGGAGGTCATGAGCACGCTCAAAACAAGCTACCCTTTGCTCACGCTATCGCTCGAGACGCTTGTGGACCAAGTTTACCACCGGTTCAAGAGCCCCCCCGACGAGGACGCCTACCGCCTCATTGTGGCACTTTTGAACGACGGCGTGCAGTATATGGGCCGGCTTCCGTGCCCCCGCAGCGATACAAAGCTGCCGCCCGCCACCGAGGCCTCGATCTCGCGGTTCACCGAGGGCGTGCTGCCCAAGCACATCAAGTCGCAGTTTGAGCAGGATTTCGTGCTCGACAAGCCCAACTTGGAGACCTATGTCCTCAGGCTGCGCAAATGGAAGGATCGGTTCGAGGCAAAGCTCGACGCGCGCCCCAACAAGATGAATCTCGAGGCCTTGAGTCCCCCCCTCAACGAGTTTCACTATCAAAAGTTTGAGGACGTGGAGGTGCCTGGCCAGAGCGCAGAGCTGCGCGATAGCAACCTGCACTTTGTAAAGATTGGGCGTTTTTTGAGCAACGTCGACGTGGTGCGCGGGTTTGGCGTTTGTTACCGTCGCCTCACCATTCGTGGTCACGACGGCAGCGTGCACCCGTTTGCGGTGCAGTACCCTGCGGCGCGCCATTGCCGCCGCGAGGAGCGCGTTTCGCAGATCTTTAGAATCCTCAACAGCGTGTTGCAAAAGCGCAAAGAGAGCAGGTCGCGCCAGCTCCAGTTTACGCTGCCCAACGTGGTGCCTCTGACGCCGCACATTCGCCTCATCCAGGACAGCAGCTCGTACATTTCAATGTACCAGATTTACGAAAAGTTTTGCCAGCAGCGTGGCCAGTCGCGCGATGCGCCCTTTGACCTGTTTTGCGCCTCGATGCGCGCCGCGTACCACTCGCAGCTGCCCAAACCGGACGTGCCCACCACCAAAATGGAGATTCTTAATCGCATCCAAAGCGAGCTCGTGCCGACCACTGTCCTAAAGGATTATTTCCTTGGGGTGTACAGCGACTTTGCATCATTTTGGCTCTTCCGCAAACAGTTTGCCTACCAGTACGCCGGCATCACGTTTATGACGTTTGTTATGGCCATCAATTCGCGCCACCCGCACAAGTTCCTTGTCAATTTGGATAGCGGCAATGTTTGGGCGAGCGAGATGGTGCCGGTACTGCCCACGACGCGGTCCAAGCCCACATTCCTTAATGGCGAGAGCGTGCCATTTAGGCTGACCCCCAACATTCAGACCTTGATTGGGCCCACTGCTCTCGAGGGATTGTACGCCATGAGCATCATGATTATTGCAAAGAGCCTCAGCGAGCCCGAGTTTGACCTGGGCTACTTTTTGCCGGTGTTTGTGCGCGACGAGGTCAACAACTGGTATGCCCAACAAAACGAGTCGAGCGAGGGCCTCAACGATATTGTCAAGGCCAATGTCGAAACTATTGTCAAGCGTGCTCTCTCGCTGGCTCAGACCGGCCAAGGGTCCATCCCGGCCAACCAAACTTGCATTGACTTTATTAGCATGGCCGTCAACCCACGCAACTTGGCTTTGACCGATGTGCTGTGGATGCCTTATTTGTAGAGTTATTTATGAACATTATTGTACGAGGAGCGAGGGCGAGGAGCTCTGAGCTCGGCGCAAGGGGGCGTGGGCGAGCGGCCACTAGGGGGTGGGACACGGTGGGCCTCTGTGGTCCTTGGGCATACAACCTGTAGTTACAGCTGCCGCAATGGCTTTGGTCTCTTTTATTTATATCTATCTAGTGTAAGTGGGGCTTTGCATGCTTAGAACTCGCTATAAACTAAACACACAGCATGAAGCCGCAGCACCCCTTACACCAGTGGGCACCCCTGGGTATTTAGCATGTACTACCAGCTATCACTCAACAATCTACAAAATTCGAGTGCATTTTCCTGCCATCGCCTGCACCTGCGGGCACCTTGTTTTGCTTCAAAATAAAATACATAGTACTACACTAGTTCAAAGCCTCCTTGACCTTGTCGTAAGCCTGCTGGGGCAAGCTCTTGGTGGTGTCGGGCTGGGCAGAAGAGCCAACCTTGTCGGCAGCGTTGGTAACGCTCTCCTTAGCCTTCTGGCCGTCAGACTTGGCATCATTGGGAGTAACGGCCTCCTTGGCCTTGGTAGTGAAATCCTTGCGCAAATCGTCAGACATGTTTGTGTGGGAAATACCTAGGAGGTGGTACCCCTTTTATAGTCGAGCACAGCAAACAGCAATATGCACCCCGCTGCGCCGCATGCACGAGTGACGCCAGTTCTGTACATTGCTCTGCAGCTTGCTGTGCAGCTTGCTTTCTTGGCCGCTGGTTCACGGCTAGCTTTAGAACGCCAAACTTTGAGAAATAGGTAAATTTGAGTTAATCGAGACGTGCATGGTTCAAGTGGGTCCCATGCAAGGTTTTGCATGATCCCAGGAGTGAATCCGCATCGTGAGCGCCTTTACCCGCTATTTGAGACTTCCGGGTACCTCTTTGAGCTTTTTGGAGGTCTTGTAGCTACTCCTCACCCCCCTTTTTAGACCCCTTTGTCGCAACTATCCGGGCTGGCATGCATATTATGAAACTCATGCATGCCCCTGTAATTCTAGATGATACCAGGGATCACCTCGTGCTGAATCTGTGAGCTTGGGAAGTTCATTGAAAAGCACTTTTGTCGTACAAGTGTCTAGACCGGATTTGCCCGAGCAACTCAAGCTAGATGCCCCGCCCCCACATGTATACAGATACATAAACTTAAAGCAATGTCATGCAAGGCATGCCCAGCCATGCGCAGGGGTGGGCATAGCTGAGCACGTCAAGGGGGCCAATGGCGCCGCCCATGGTTGGCCAAAGCAGGCCACGCTGACAGCTGCGCATTGCATTTCCCCCCCCCCCCCCCTCCCCCGGCACTCCTCTCACTCAAGTCTACCCATATCTACATACTAGGGACGTTTCTAAATAAATACGAGACAGACTCGCCATTGTGCAAGCGGCGAATCGCCTCGGCCATTGTCGCGCTAATATCAATTGTGTCAACCTTGTCGCAGGCCTCAAATTCAGGGCTTAGAGGAACACTGTTTGTGCACACAACCGTCTTGAGCGAGCTGTTGGTAATCTTTTGCAGAGCATTACCGGAAAAAATCCCGTGCGAGACAATGGCAATGACCGATTTGGCCCCGTGCTGCATGAGGGTATCTGCGGCCTTGGCCAGAGTACCGCACGTATCAGCCATATCATCGACCAAAATGCACTCGCGGTCCTTGACAACACCCACAAGCACCATATTCGAGACTTCGTTGGCCTTTTGGCGCTCCTTGTGAATGAGTGCCAACTGCAAGTCAAGGCGGTCTGCAATGTCTGCTGCGCGCTTGGCACCGCCGGCATCGGGAGAAACAACAACTGCCTTGGACTTGTCGACGTGCCCATTGATGTATGCCTCGATTAGGGGCTCGGCAACAAGGTTGTCGACAGGGATGGTGAAAAAGCCTTGGATTTGGGGCGCGTGCAAATCAAGAGTGACAACATGGTCAACGCCAGCACTCTGGAGCATATCTGCCATTAGCTTTGCAGTAATTGGCGCCCTACCCTTGTCTTTACGGTCTTGGCGAGCATAGGGGAAAAGGGGCATAACTGCGGTAATGCGGCGAGCAGAGGCCTTGCGACAGGCAGCAACAGTGATCATGAGTTCCATAACCAGTTCATTGATGTTTCCTTGGCCAGTTTGCACGATAAAGACGTCCTCGTCCCTGAGGTTCTCGCCGCATACTACAGCAGTTTCGGACGAAGGCAGGCGTATGCCTTCGACCAGGGCAACTTTAGTGCCGAGGCGGCGTGCAATTGCCTCGACAAGGGCCGGATGGCTCGAGCCTGCAATCAGCTTGATTGAGTTCATGAAAATTATTAAGATTAATTTGGGAGATGGTGATAGGGAGCTGGAGGGTGGGAGGGTGACGAGGGTGGGAGAATAGATAGATCAATGGCTTTGGTAAACTCAGGTAGGCTTTGAGGGGCACGCTCAGGGCAGCTAATGGGGCATGCTCAGCCAGGCTCGACGTCCAACCCAGGCCCACTCGGTCTTATCCTGATCCCTAGCTGACCCTACTAGGTCCTATTAAATCCCATTAAATCCCTATCCCCTAGGGTACCCCCCTAACTAACCTCGATACTCAGCCCGCTGGTATCAACACTCAGCTGCCTCGACTGTAACGTTGAATACGCGTCATCCAAAGTTTGCTCATCTTGTTCCCCCAACGGCCCTAGCTCAGGCCACTTCCACCTCTGCTCGAAATCAAGCTGCAGGGGAGGTCGCGGCTCACTAAGCGGCGTAGCGGCGTCTGTGGGGGCGCTGAGATTGGCAATATCGACGAAATTGTCAGAGACATAGGCCACGGCGGCCTCGAGGTCGCGTAGCTTGGGCGTTTCTTGCTCCACCTCGGGCTCCTGGAATAGTAGCGGCTCCGTCTCGGGGTCCTTTCGGCCCTTTAAACACGAAAGGCACACTCCCATAACGTAACAATTTCAATTGAATGTGGATCTCTGATGTGCAAAAGATGGGCGCAGGCCTCACTGGTTTGGGTGGCCTGATTATGCTGGCTGGCGTCGTGATGTTTTTTGATGCCACGTTGCTGGCATTTGGCAACTTGTTGTTTATTGCCGGTATCCCCCTGATTATCGGCATCAACAGAACGGTCGTGTTTTTTACGCGCCCGTCCAAGCTCAAGGGCAGCGTGTGCTTTGCCTTGGGGTTACTCCTCATTCTGTTTAGGTGGTCCTTTATTGGGTTTGCCCTCGAGCTGCTGGGGATGGTCGCGTTGTTTGGCGACTTTTTGGGCGTCATTGTGGGCTTTTTGCGGTCGCTGCCGGTGATTGGGCCGCTCCTTAGGCATCCAGCTGTGGCACCGTTTGTGGATCGCGCTGCAAATGCCCGCGTTTTGCCTGTGTAGGGGGAGAGGAAAACACTCGGGCACTGTGGGACCCTGAGGCTCTCAGGCTCAATGAAAACGAAAATAGACTCTAGAACCTAAATTTTGATTTATTATGTGGCGTGAAGGGCTGCGTGAAGGGCTGCGTTTAGGGGGGGTGAGGGGATAGAGTCCCTAAGGCCAGGCCAGAGGGCCACCCAGGGAGGGCACCACCGCTGAGGTCGCTCCGGCATCCAAGGCCAAACCTCACCACTCAAATCACCCTCAAACCGCTCTGCGTTGCCGCCCTGCCCGCCCTTCCCTTACCCTCAAACGACTCTCCAAATGTTCCACCCGCAAAGCAAATCTCATCTGCGCTACACTAAAGAATCTAGAGATACTAAAATCCACTCTTTTTAAGGTGGTCAGCAATGCCATACACCGCCTTGAGCGCATCGGTCAAGGCAGCAGGGTTGTTTTGGCCATTGTAGTGCACGAGAATCACGGTCTGAGTGGTGCGAACAGCAATCACGCCGTCCTCACCCTTTTTACCCTGGATCATCTCGTCGTCGGCCTTGATCACAATGTACTTTTCGGCTTCGACCTTGAGGCCAGTGTTGTACAAGTGGTCCTGGTCGTCAAACCCCTTGGTGATGACGCCAATCTCCTCGGCGGTGGGGCTAAACCCGGGGCTGATAGCCCACAAGTCACCGGCACGGCCAAGCAAAGCGGCCTTGTCCACCTTGCCAGTACCAAGAAGATTGTCAACGTATGGTTGCCACGACATGTTGAAGTTGGGAGAGAGAGAGAGTTGCTGACGCGAGGCCCGGTCATGCGGGCCGAAAGTGGTGCTCAGGCCACCTCAAAACATTTTTTAAATATTTGTTATTATAGTTTTATGAAAAAAAAGTCTCTCTGGATCTAATTGCGGCTTGGCATAAACAAGGCCAGGGGTGGTGCGGCACCCTTGCACCTCAGGCCAGGGGCACGAGGGGCACCCCAACCCTACCACGGCCCACACCAAGCCGCACGGCAATCAACCGCAGTTTTCAGCAGCTCTTAAGGGTAGTGTTTGTTGCGAAAATGTGGGCCGGTTTTAAATTTGTAGCAGATACACTTGCGCAACTTGATGAATGTTTTTAGCACATCAGCTAATTTGGGCGTGTGTGCACAACTAAACTCGACGAAATTTGTATAAAAAGCGGCTTTGTGTGCTTGAGTTCGGGGGTGCTCAACCGGGGTGCCAGCCGGGAGCGCCTAGGGAGTGCCCAACTGGGGTGCCAACCGGATGGTCCCTTACGACTCGACCCAATCAGCATGGATCAAGCCAGCAAAGGGAAGCCTCCACTCTGTGACACTTGAAACAAACTTGGCCCTCAACTAAAGGAGTTTCAGCAACCGTTTGGCGCTTGGCACTTGGCGTGCCTTGATTTCACATGCATGCAGCCGGTGCCACAGCAACCGGTGCACCAACCTCAAATGTCAAGAGTGTGCATGAGCGTTAGAGTGTACAGTAATAACTTAGCAACGAAAATCCCACAATGACAATTGCCGTTATTGGAACCAACGGAAAGCTCGCTCCCGTGATCATTAAATGCCTCAAGGACCCCAAATTCAACACCCAGCCCTTGATCTTGATCTCACGGGATATTTACGGCAAGACTGCCGAGCCAGCCACCGCCTCGAGCCCCAGTGTCGAGTATGTTGCATTTGACAATCTGGCCTCGGCAACAGCAAAGGCAGATATCCTGATTGCAACTCATGCCGTGAACCGTGAAACTTATGGCTCTGTGTACTCTGCCCTAAACACCCCTTCAAACAGGGTCAAACTCTATTTCCCCGCTTCGTTTGGGTTTTATGACGCCCAAGTGGCTCCATACCTGCCTCAAGCCGCCCCATTCCGCCGTGAACACTTTGACGCGGTGCGCAAGCTCGGAATCAAGACTGTCACCACCAACAGCGGCTCGCTGGCCATCCCGGGCGGGTTTTTGTACGATGCAATGCTCGGCGTTGTTGGCTTTGATACCGAAAAGCGCAAGGTGCGGTACATTGGCACCGGTGAAGAGCGGTTCAATGTGTCTCACCCAGAGGACATTGCCCGTTCATTGGCGTCTCTTGTTGGCCAGCCCACTGAGAATATTCCCGATGATCTCGTTATTTTTTCGGATTCAACTACCCCGCGCCAAGTGGTCAAGCAGTACACCGACCGCAACCCAATGGACGTGGACGTGGAGCACGTTGAGATCGAGGCGTTCACGAAAAAGGTTCAAGACAACTTCTCCGAGATGAGCTTCCCGTTTGATGTTTTGCCGACCATTATGGCCAATGGTCTCGATAAGGGCCTGCTGTTTTCAAAGTCGCACCGCGAGCTCGTTAACCCCAGCGAGACTTTGTGGAAGTGGCACAAGTACCTGTAGTTTGAGTGGTTTATTTTATTCTGTATTACTCTTAGGGGTGCACGCATGTGGCACGGGGCCTGACGCGATGCGGGCCCTGGCCCTGCGCAGTTCACTTTTGCTTTGGAGATGATCGCACACAGCTATCTGGAGAGCGCCGCGTGGGCTTACTACCAAGATGCGGGTAGGTTGCAGGACCCCCTCAGGACCGCAGGGTTTTGAGAAGATGGGATTCCCAAGCAGGTTGCCCCAGACAGGGCACTCGTCGCAGCGGAAAGAATACCTGTGGCCATAGAAGGTGGTCGTCAATAGTGGCCGCCCCGTGATTTGATTTTTAGTCTTTTTTTGGATGTACTGCTTGAAGCTTGACGATGCACACAAGCTTGTGAATGCGTCCATGCATGCTTATAATTCAGAGTGCATACAGTCGAGGATCCCACATATCTGAAAAAATATAAATGGGCAAGTTCGCTCTCTTGTTCAGTTAAACAAATTGACTATTGCGATCATCGGCTCTAGCGGCGTTGTGGCCCCTTCTATCATCGAGACCTTGAAGAACACCAAGCTCAGCAAGGAACGTTTGATTGTCGTCTCTAGAGTTATTACTGGCATATCCTCCTCTCCTGCTACTGCTGATTCCCCTGCAATTGAGTATGCTGCCTTTGACGATCTCGAGAAAGTTGTGGCCAGGGCCGATGTGTTGATTGCTTCACATCCCTTCGACCCTGTTGCATTTGACACTGTCTACATGGCCTTGTCGAGCCTAGAAACAAGGTCAAGCTTTACTTTCCTGCTTCATTTGGTTTCTTTGACCAGCAGGTCCACACCTACTTGCCGGGTACTGCCCAGAGCCGTGACGACCATTACGAGGCTGCGCGCAAGCTTGGCACCAGGACCGTGCCCATTCAAAACGGCCTTTTTTTTTTATTCCGAATGAATTTCTCTACAACTTTGCCCATTGAGCTTACTGGCTTTAGTCCTGATTCCGGTAAGGTAGAGTACATTGCTACCGGCGACGAAAAGTTAAGGGCCACCCACCCCAATGATATCGCACACGCCATTTCTGTGCTCTTGACCAAGCCTGTACCTAAGTTTCCTGACAACCTCCGCATTTACTCGGTAAAGCAGTACACCGACAGACACCCCGAGCTTGCGGTCACTGTCGAGCACGCAAACATTGCCGCCTCGACCGAGCACATTCGAGACAAGCTTGCCAGCTCTGACTTCATCTCCGAGATTCTGCCTGTTATTTTCGCTAATGGTCTTGACAAGGGCTTTTACCACTCGCAATCGGAGCGGGAGTACGTCAACCCTGGCGAGAGTATGGGGAAGTGGCACAAGTATTTGTAGTTTGAGTAGTTTTGTAGTGTATTTACAACCCCTTGGTATTCCCTTGATTGCCTCGGAGGCCTCCCGGTCCTGCGCGCACGCAATATCCACCTCGACGGTGCAAAACTGCACGCCGCATTGCCCAAACGATGTAACCCAAACCAAATATTACCGCAGTTTTAATTTGCGCATCACACCCTGAAGCGGATATTTTTTGCCCCGGTCCCGCATGCTTAGCATGCACTACATGCACGGCTGATGCATCGACGCATGTCGTCATGCTCGGAGTTCCGTCTGCAAGATTCATAAATAGTGCATGTCCCCCGTGAAATCCTCTCACAAAATGACCATTGCAATCATCGGTACTCAAGGACTCGTGGCTCCTGCCATCATTGAAACCTTCAAAGACACAAAGTTCAACAAACAGCCCCTGATTCTCGTCTCTAGAGACGTTAAGGGCAAGACCCCAGAGCCTGCTACTTCAACCTCGCCTGAAATTGAGTACGTTGCGTTTGATGATCTCGATAAGGCGGTGGCCAAGGCCGATGTTTTGATCGCGGTGCACCCAGCCAACCCTGCTATTTATGAAACTGTTTACGAGGCATTGGCTTCGTCAAGGAACAAGGTTAAGCTCTACTTTTCAGCGTCTTTTGGCTTTTACGATAAACAGGTGGCGTCGTACTTGCCTGGCGTAGTCCCCTTCCGCCCTGCTCACATTGAGGCTGTACGCAAGCTCGGCATCAAGACTGTGGCTACACACCCTGGTCTTTTATTTATTCCCAATGGATTCCTGTATGAATTTGCGCTTGCAGCTGTCGGGTACAACCAGGAGACCGGCAAGGTTCGCTACATTGGCACCGGCGACGAAAAGTTCAATGTGTCCAACCCCACAGATATTGCGCGCTCGGTGGCGACGCTTATCAGCAAATCTCCTGCCGAAATCCCCGATAATTTTGTGATTTATTCAGACACAGTCACTCCCAAAAAAGTGGTGAAGCAGTACACTGACCGGCACTCGGCCAAGGTGGAGGTCGAGCATGTGGACATTGCCGAGACTACACAGCACGTCAAGAACAATATCAGCTCTGCAGACTTTGTGAGTGAGATTCTGCCCACCATTGCTGCCAATGGGCTTGACAAGGGTTTGTTGCAGTCGTCTTCGCACCGCGAGCTGGTTAACCCTGGTGAGAGTCTGTGGAAGTGGTACAAGTACTAGCTAGATAGCACTGCGTAGAGGAATATGACTTTTGCAACCAAGCTTGTTGCCTTTGCAATCTCTCTGTACGTTTGAGACTGAGACTGCGCTAGCCAGTCAAAAGGCGTTGCGACCTACAGTGCGCAGGACCAGAACCAGATCTTGACGAGAGGAGCCAGTAGAGCCAGCGGCGCCAATGGAATCAAATGAATCAGATGAATCAGTGGTCAAATTAGATCTATTAGAACCACTGGACCCATAATTCTTTGACCACCTTTTTAGCACGGACGATGCTGTCACTTTGCAAAATGCGTTTTCCGGGCTCATTGAGAGGGACCAGAGCTATTTAGCCCCCCACAGCCACCTGCCGGCTGATGTAGTAGTCAAGCAGGCTTTGCGGTTAGGTTTCTCATGTGTCCTACGGCCATAATAAAGTCTCCTGCTCTACACCCATCAATTGCTGAATTGGCAAACTGGTACGAGGACCCCACTGCAGAGCAACTGGCAAAATTTGCCCTAGATACCTTGAGCGAATCGCCTGGAACGGTTTATCTCAATATGCAGTGGGATCAAAAGGGCCTCACAAGACGGGTCATGTGTCCTAGGGCTCCCTCTTAAAAGCTATGTGAAGAGGAACTAGTGGTATCTGGCTTAGAAAAGACCTTCTTTCGGCGAGCCAAGGCCGGAATGCGTATAGCCATCACATGTACTGCGTTTGGGCTGCCCTTGAGCTATGATTCCAAGCTACAGGCTATGGACCTTAATGTTGACACATCCTGTGTGTTTCTCGTCTTTAACCACCTGGGGCCCCGAGGTGTCCAAGGCGATGATTCTGTTGTTGCCAGAAGATTTCCACTCCACAATAATGTTTGCTATGGCAACTATTTAGAAGAGACCTCCAGCAGAGACCTCGCCAGTAGTAACAAAGTACTGGTGTGTGAAGGATGTGGCTGATTTCCCCCAGTCTGAGCTCACTAAAGAAGAGAGTCGCTTGGCTTTGTTGAAGCTGATCTCGCGACCTTTGCCAAGAACAACAAACAACTCGTAAAGTCGTCCATTGTACGATGCCACCACTTTTTCCTGGGCGACGCAAAACCAAAGCGCACTTGGATGGAGAGGCAATGGCAGCATTGCCTCCCCTGCTGGAGGAATATGTCGATCGGAGGAGAGCGAAAACAAGACAAATGAAATGGGCAAAGGAGTATCATAAATGAGCTGGAATGTTAAAACTGTTGCCTTATTTGTACTAAAGACATCCACCTATACCAGCAAGTAGCATTTAGAGGCGGGAATCCATGGATTGATCACAAGCTGTAGGGTCGGATTTACCGCTCAGTACCCGGGATCCCAGTGACTAAATGTGTCTTAAACGTCTCAACGCATTATTCGTACAAAGTATGTCGTGCGCTTGCGGTCCTAGCAGGCTTTACAGGCGTTTACGCAGGGACTAATTTTAATCTCGGTATTGGACCTATATCTCGCCCTGGGGATAAAAACACTACAGCGTTGTTTTTTTTTAAAATCCACTTCTGCCCAAATGCTAAAAACCAGGTGCTTTAGATTTGTTTAAATTTTTGAAGTTTTCGAAATTCCAGCGGCGAAATAGAATCGTGAACCCAGGTTTTTATGGGGAATAGGCTTTAATTTATAAAAAACATCCTTCCGTGATTCCAGCGTGCACAACATCTTGCACAAAGGAAAAGTCAAAATTTTTCTTCAAATTTGTTGATCTATCAACAACATAATTTTTAAAACAACTCTCCGGCAAAATTTCTGATACATTCCCCCAATTTTTTTAAGCGGTTATCGTGCTGTTAGCTCAGCGGTTAGAGCATCGGATTGCAAATCCGGGGGTCCCGGGTTCAATTCCCGGACGGCACTTTTTTGGCGCGTGGGTAACGCCCCATTTTTTTTTTTTTTTTGCACCGAACGACGGCGCTCGAGGAGCGCCCTCAAGGTTTCATTAGAATACACGCTAAAACGCGTAAATCGCGTGCGCGCGTGCGCCGAGCCTGACCCACACACCCACCACTCCCAGCTGTCTCACACGACTTACAAACCTCCACGTATGGCAGTTCGATTTCTGGATCTGGTGCGTCCGTTTGGTGGACTGTTGCCTGCTGTCGAGGCGCCTCAGCGTGCTCTTCAGTTCAAGCAAAAGCTGCTGTGGACGGCGGTTGTCCTGATGATGTTTTTGATCATGGGTGAGATTCCGCTGTACGGCATTATTAGCTCAAACGAGAGCGATCCGCTCATGTGGCTGCGCATGATGATGGCGTCCAATCGTGGTACGCTCATGGAGCTTGGTATTTCGCCCATTGTCACCTCGGGAATGGTGCTTCAGATGTTGACCGGTACCGGTATTATTACCATCAACACTGACGACAAGCGCGATCGTGAGCTGGTTGCCACGGCGCAAAAGTTGTTGGCGGTGATGCTGGGCATGGGCCAGGCGTTTGTCTATGTGTACAATGGCATGTACGGCCCTCCCGCCAAGCTCGGGTTGGGGGTTTGTTTGCTGCTTGTTTTGCAGTTGATGATCTCGAGTTTGATTATTATTCTGCTTGACGAGACCCTGCAAAAGGGTTACGGTCTTGGTAGCGGCATCTCGCTGTTTATTGCCACCAATACGTGCGAGCAAGCGCTGTGGAAGGCCTTGAGCCCCAGCACCTCCAACACCGGCCGTGGTGTGCAGTTTGAAGGTGCCCTTGTGGACCTTGTATACCAGAGCGCCGTGGGCCGCAATAAAAAGCGCGCCGTGTACGAGGCATTCACCCGTCAAGGCCAGCCCAATGTCAACGCCCTGATTCTCACGTTTGTTGTGTTTTTCGTTGTTGTGTACCTCCAAACTTTGAAGCTGGAGATCCCTATTCGCAGCATCAAGGCCAACGCCGCCATCGGCGTGTTCCCCGTGCGCCTCTTTTACACCAGCAACACCCCCATCATGCTGCAGAGCGCCCTGACCTCCAACGTGTTTTTGGTGTCGCAGACCGTATTTAATCGCTGGCCCGAGTCTTTGGCAGCCCGTTTGTTGGGAGTATGGGATGCAAAGGCCAACGGCCAGGGCCTGCATGCCGTGGGTGGCGTCTCGTACTACCTGCAGCCCCCTGAAACGATTCGCGAGCTGCTGGCCGACCCGGTCAAAACGGTGACCTACATCTCGTTTGTGCTCGGTGCCTGCGCTCTCTTTAGCCGCACCTGGGCCGAGATGTCGGGTCAGTCGCCCAAGGACGTTGCCCGCCAGTTCAAGGAGCAGGGCATCGCCATCGTGGGCCACAAGGATACGAGCGTGCACCGCGAGCTCAAGCGCATTATTCCCACCGCCGCGGCGCTCGGTGGCGCGCTGATTGGCGCCCTCAGTGTCACCTGCGACCTGCTGGGTACCCTCAGCAGCGGCACCGGAATCCTGTTGGCGGTCACAACCATTTATGGGTACATTGAGACCGCGGTCAAGGAGGGCGGTTTGGATATCCAAGGTCTTTAGGGTAGCTAGAAAAAAAATACAGAGTCGTTCAAGGGTTAGGTGTAGACACCCCTCGTGCGCACCGCGTGCCGCACCGCGTGCATAACTCGTGCATGCCGCGTGCACTATAAATTAGGTTGCACTGAATTAGGTTTCCACTCACACATGCTCCCCCACGTTGCCCTAAGAATCGTCGCCGACAACATCGACACGCCCTCTGTGGCGCTGTGGATCAGGCTCGCCCAAGTTCACCGACAATGCCGCCAAGTCTTTTTGAGTAACGCATTGTGGACTCGATTTGACGTTTGCCAGATTGAGTCAACTGGCCCAGTGTACTGGTACAAAAAGTACAAGCTGGTGGGGATTGTTGTGCACTTTTTCAACTATCTCAAAAGGCTGCCCCGACACCAGCGCTCTTGGTACTTCAACATCCGGCAAACATAGTATACAAGAGAGGACGGAATAGGTTACCTGTACGCCCAAATGTAGATTGTTTGCCATATCTGGCACCCTGCGTTTGCCCATAGCTGGCAATGCTCTCAACACAGTCCTCGCCTCGGAGAGATTGAACCCCAGGTTTTGGCACTTTATCGGACGCACCCCACCCGCAGACAATGGGATTTGCCGCCACAGGTGAAAGATCACATGGCAACCTCTTAAGAGTCTTGGCTAAACTTGCTAGATCAACTTGAATATCCTAAAATGCCTGCTCGGTGCCTGCAAGATTGGGATGTCAATATGAAGCTGTTGCAACTTGGGTACCCAATGTGGTGTGACGCCAACTTCCAAAACAACAAAGAGTTTATGCTGGAAGCCATTCGCCATTCTTTTTGGAACTTTGGCTCAACCAAGTAGGCCCGCACGCCTGAGTTTGTGGAAATAGCCTTGGCCCTGGTCTGCTGGAGTCTGTGGAAGAGCACTACTGGTACTTTGTTTCGAAAGAGAAGCTTGACCCTCGACTGTACTGGTCCAAAGTCGTACGCCATGCAAGCGCTCACCAATCTTTTACAGTTTGCATGTTTCCTGAATGGGTGAGGAACCGACTCAGTTTTGTCAAAACCACCATCACTCACAAGATAACTGACTTTGAACTTGCAAGTAGCGAGCTGCGTGACAATGAAAGTTTTGTGCTTCACAGCATTGAGGTCATGAGAGATCATTACAGCTTGTGGCGGCCGTTTATGGAATTGGTCTCTGAGCGTCAGAGAGAAAGCAAGGAGTTTGCTATCAAAGTACTGAATATTTTCCCTGGTGTGGAAATATGAAAGGGGGTCTGCAAAAGCCTTCAACTTGACCGCGACGTGGTCAAAGCAGCCGGTATCAAATACAGCACTGCCTTGCATTTTTTGGACAAGTCGTGCTCCTATAAGAGAGATCGGAACCATGAACTTATGGAAGAGGAGCGGTACAAAAAATGGAGGTCTCGTGATTATGACCTTTACTTCTAGCTCTGCGCTTTCCATATCTATGCGAGACGCTACTGCAAGGACATTGCTCCTGGAATAATCTGATTGTAGATGCAAATATACAACAATTGCCGATCGCTCGCTTCTTACTTCCGATTCATGTGCGCTGCACATGGGTGCATAGCCAAAATAGGATGGTTGCACATGCACATGTATAAATAGACCTGTGAAATCCAGGCAAGAGCCATGAATCTTTATATTGAACTCACCGAGTAACAACTAAGTCTTGTGCTTGATTAGTCTCTCCGCCTGCCCCAGCCTATGCGCGACTACGCGTTTGCCCAAAAGAAAATTGAAGCTTGGGACCTTGTGCTGATGGCCTGGGAGACCATAACCACCGTTTGCGACAATTTGTTTGCCGCGGTCGTTACGGCCCTTGCCGCTCCCCCTTAGTCCACGGTACGGCTACTGCGTTTGGCCTTTGAGAAAAGGGCTGACCAGAACCCAAATAATGAGGCGGCTCTGCCTAGCATCCTCTTGGCATTCTTGATACACCAGTATGGTGGCTACGCAGCACAAGTTGCAGCGCTGGCTAGTGCAATTGTCGACCTGGACAAGTGGCGCCGTGCGGGTTGTCCAATGGGCCCCCCTGTGCTTTTGTCTATCGCCGTGCTCCAAGAAGGCCAATTTTGGCGCGCCATTGAGGACCTCCGCGAGGTGTGCACCGTTTTTAGCGCACTGAGCCGGTGCCACCTCACGTTTCAAGGCTTTGTGCCCCTCTGCGCTCCGTTGGGAGGAGCTAGGATCTCCTTTTGAGGCTCTCATTATGCCGCTCTCTTTGTCGCGGATGAAGCGCTTTTGGAAGTATTACTCGCCCGCTGAGGCGACGGATGAGTACAAACAATTGTCCATTGACGCCCTCAATGACCCTTTGGTCCAGGAGATGTTTAATGGATGGTAGTTTTTGTTCCACAAGGCAGCCCATCAAGGAGTTGTTTTAGCTGAAGGTTGTCTAGATATGTACGCTAAGCTCTAGTTGGGGTCCTGTGGCGTAGCCACTCAGAGTGTGAATGGTTTCCGCAAAAGTCTGCAGGGTAGTCCGCACGGTAGTGAGGGGCCAGGGGAGCTCAGAGTACAACTGAGCTGATAGAAATGCTACTAATAATGCTAATGCTAAGTCTTGACGGCTAGCCTCCCCCTACATCTTGGATGCAGCTGTGATCCGCGACATGGAGGGCCCAATAGGTTTGTACCCAATAGCCGCGTACTGGTTAGGCTGGCGCAATGGGAGTGTGAGTTTACTGAAGAATGTTCGAGCGTTCATGTTGAGGGACTGACCAGGGCTCACTCTTTTATACCCTTTGGCCGGCACCCATCGGCACCTTTGGGTCACCGGCATCCGAGAGACCGGCTTGCTCCGTGCTTGCATTATAGCAATTGATCTATTTAGCTGATTTTACCTGCAAATGAGACCCCAAATCAGCCCCCACACTCCAAGTCAGGTATGGCCGACACCAACCGCCAGGGCCACCGGCCGGCCTGCAGGCCACCATACCAACGGCAACGACCAGGCATGCAGCTTACGTGCTTCCATGCAACACGAGCCGTGCGAGCCGTGAGGAGGAGGGGAATGGGGTTGCATTTGGGTGCTACCGCGTACCCCCCTTTGGTCATGCTCCCTTCCCCCTTCCCTCTTTTCCCTTGGCGCTCAGCATGCAGCCTTATGCATGCAGATCACCACGTGACCCAAATGTTTTGAAAATTCGCTGACCAAACGGTCGCGTCCAGTACACCACGCTCCACAGAATATGGCAGTGACGCGTAGCAATCGGGCAGACCGTTCCGATGCCGAGATTGAACTCGACAACAAGGGCCATGTCATCAAACGCCGCACCCAAACGCAGGAGTCGCAGCGCAGCCCGACCAAGGGCTCCAAGGGCGCCAAGGCCAGCACGCGCGTTTTGGACGATTTGGACGCGCAACCTCCCCAGCAACTGTCGAAAAAGCTGGATGTGACCAACTTCAACGGCGAGTACGAGTTTGGCGGCACTCCAGGTAACCTCGCAATGATGATTTTGTTCCCCGCGCTCATGTGGTATATGTGGGTGTGCTGCCGGTACAATGACTCGCAGCTCATGGGCCCGGCGGTGGGTGAGTCGTACGTTGAATTTATTCAACGCGTTGGCCGCCTCGCCTACCAGAGTGCCTACCCCACCAAGCAGGCGTGGGCTATCGAGGGTGGTTACTTTGTGGCCCAGCTGGCGCTTGCCGCATGGCTTCCTGGCGGACTTTGGGTCGAGGGTGTCTATGTGCAGCACTTGGGCAAGCACCTGAGCTACTATTGCAATGCGTTCCAGTCCCTTTATGTGAATTTGGCCGTGGCCCTGGCCCTGCACTTTACCGGCGTTTTCAAGCTGTACACCATCCTCGAGCGCTTTGGCGAGATCATGACTGTTTCAATCATCATTGGGTTTGCGTTTAGCTTTTACATCTACTTTGAATCGCTCATTCAAAAGACCGCAATCCGCCTTTCTGGGTCGCCCGTCCACGACTTTTTCATGGGCGGTCCCCTCTACCCTCGCCTCGGCATTGTTGACTACAAGCTGTTTTTCGAGGTCAGACTACCGTGGTTTACTCTCATCTACCTCTCGCTGGCTCTCTGTCTCTACCAATGGGACACTTATGGATACGTCTCTGCCCAAGCTCTGTTGGGCCTCCTGGGCACGTGGCTGTACGGCAATGCGTGCGCCAAGGGCGAGCACCTGATCATCTCAAGCTGGGACATGTTTTACGAAAAGTTTGGCTTCATGCTCATCTTTTGGAACATCTCGGGCGTCCCGTTCACCTACTGCTACAACACGCTTTACATGTACACCCACGAGCCCAGCGAGTACCAGCTGAGCTCGTGGTACCTCGGCGTGCTGTTTGTGGTGCTCATGCTCGCCCATATCGTGTTTGACCTCGGTAACGGCCAAAAGAACTCGTTCCGCCTTCGTTCGCAAGGAAAGCTCGTTATCCGCAAGGCGTTCCCCGTGTGGCCCTACACGGTGCTTGATGACCCCGAGTACATCCAGACCAAGGTTGGCAGTAAGCTGCTCGTAGGCGGTGTGTTTAGGTATGCCCGCAAGGCCCACTACACGGGCGATTTGATCCAAAACACCGTGTGGGCGCTGATTACCGGCTTCAACTCGCCGCTGCCCTACTTTTACCCGGTGTTTTTCTTCTTTATGATCCTGCACCGCACCAAACGCGACTTTGACAAGTGCGCCGAAAAGTACGGCGAGGACTGGGAGGAGTACAAGCGCCGCTGCCCGTGGATCTACATCCCTTATGTTTTTTAGATTTTGTAATACCAGACGTTAGTGATGGGTGGGTGCCCAGGGGGTGCCCTGAGGGTGCCTTGAGGGTGCCGTGAGGGGTGCCCAAGAGTGCCTTGAGACCAGAAACAGGCTACATACAGCCAGGGGAATGGCGAGCCGCTGTGAAGCAGCGACAAGCAGTGCCCTTTTAGATTTTGTAATACTAGACATCGAGCTGGGGGCAGGGTGCCAGACTGCCCAGACTGCCTAAGTACAAACAGGCAGCATGCAGCCAGGGCAGCCAGGGCAGAAGGCCACGCCCAGTGCCGTGCAAAGCCACAGTCTCGGTACCCCTGAAGTACGCATCCCTCGTTCATAATTAGCTATAGACACCCCACACCACATAAATACTACACTACCACGCACCGCCCGCCTACCGCTTGCGGCGGCTCTTGGTTTCCTTGCGATCCAAGAAATCCCAGTTCTCGCCAAACGCTTGCCGCGAAAACGCATCCCGCTGCCGCTTGGCCGCCTCCTTGCGCATCTTTTTGCCAGACTGAGTACCCAACCGCGTAAAGTTGGCCTCCTCGTATTCCTGAATCTCGCGGTCCTTGCGGCGGTCCTGCTCGGTCGACTGACCGCCACGGCCACTGTCCATGATGGCAGCACCAATACTCGGCTCGGCAACAGGAGCACTGCCCTGATCGCGCAGGTACTCCTCCATGGCAAAATCGCGGCGCCGGTGCGTCTTGCGTTCCTTTTGGTTGAGGGCAGTCTTGGCGATCTTGGGCGCAGTATACTTGGCGCTCTGCTCCTCATCATCACTATCCTGGGCCTTGAGCTGGGCAACGTTCGGCCGGTACGCCGTGAGGTCCTCGTCCGAGTCGCTCTCCGAATCGGAAGCTTCCTGCTTAGTTTCGGCCTCCTTTTGACGCTTGTATGCACGCACAGCCTTGTCTATTTGGTAGCTGACCTTTTGCTCGAGGCCCTTGATTCCTTTTTCAAGCGTTACCCGCTGCTCAATCGTGCCCTTGACTGCGCGGTGCTTGACCGGTTCATTTTGGGTGAGCTGGGCGCCAATAACAAGGGCCAAATTGTTGATGTAGCTCAGCAGGGCCTCATTCTTGAGCCCTAGCAGGCTGATTCCATTCTCGGTGGCCTTGACTTCGTCAATTTTCGCTTGCACAGACTGCAGCGAGTTCATGTCAGCTTGGATGGAGGAAGGGGGACAAGTGAGGACAACTCCAAATATCTCAACCTAGGTAATTTGAGCTACATGACAATTTTTCACTGAAATTTCACCAGACATTTTTTCTTTTTTGTACCCCAGACCAGACCGCATAAATCCAAAAAAAATTACCTAATTTTTTCATGCCTCAGAACGAATACATTGAGCAGCACATCAAGCAGTATGGTCGCCGTCTAGACCATGCCGAGAAGAAGCGCAAGCGTGAGGCGCGCCAGGCCCACCGTACCGCCCATGATGCCCAGAACCTGACCGGCTGGAGGGCCAAGATGTTTGCCAAGAAGCGGTACGCCGAGAAGAGCGAGATGAAGAAGAAGATCAAGCAACACGAGCAGTCCAAGGTCAAGGGCTCTGGCGAGCCTGCCAACGAGGGCGAGGCCCTGCCTGCGTACCTGTTGGACCGTCAACAGACCAACACTGCGAAGGCCTTGAGCTCTAGCATCAAGCAAAAGCGCCTCGAAAAGGCAGACAAGTTTAGCGTGCCGCTGCCCAAGGTTAGGGGTATTGCCGAGGACGAAATGTTCAAGGCGATCAAGACCGGAAAGCGTAAAAACAAGAGCTGGAAACGCATGATCACAAAACACACTTTTGTGGGCGATGGGTTTACGCGCCGCCCCGTCAAGCTGGAGCGCGTGATTCGGCCCAGTGCGTTGCGTCAAAAGAAGGCCAATGTCACTCACCCTGAATTGGGTGTCACTGTGAGTTTGCCGATTTTGAGTGTGAAAAAGAACCCTCAAAACCCCATGTACACTCAACTCGGCGTCCTTACCAAGGGTACAATCATTGAGGTCAATGTGTCTGAGCTCGGGCTTGTGACTGCTGGCGGTAAAGTTGTTTGGGGTAAGTACGCCCAAATCACCAACGAGCCGGACCGGGATGGTACGGTGAACGCCGTTTTGCTCGCATAAATCTATCTATTAATTTTTTTTATTGTGTTGACTTTTGTTTGGGCGGCTCGGCAGTGGCTGGGATCCGGTTAGATATTGGGGCGAGGCCGGCTATATTTGTAATTACCGATCGCCTCGAGGCCAAAAATTTTCCGTGTTGCATGGGATCTAGGGCACAACTTTGATAGAATACTCGTTCACGCTCGCGAACACTACAGGCTTTCAAATCTCGGCTCAATCAGATCAGCCGAACGTGCATACTCCGATGCTTATGCACCGACTGCATGAACTCCCAACTGCTGCATTGGATTTGAAATTGTACGCTCCCAGGAACTTGACGTCCGCTAAAAATGGTGAGCTCGTATTACGATTCGATAGGGTTGCTGGCGATCTGCGATGCTATTGAAACGGTCGAAGGGATTCAGTTCAAGCCGAGCCACGCCCCAGCCTCTGGCCCCTGCCTCGAGAGCCCGAGGCTGCAGATCCAGTTGCCCGCCCCATACCCGACGCTTGTCGGGGGTAGTTCGAGTATGGCCCAGCACCATTTCTTGCACCACATTCCGCCCCATGCCTCAGTGTCCAGTAGTGATAGCCTCGCTTACAGCCAAAGCCAGCAGGCAGCATTTGCCCAGTTCAAGGCTCAGACTGGCGGATCAATGGCGTTTCAAAAATCGGTTCCTCCTGCCCTGAGGCCGGGACAAGTCCAGGCCCCGAGCCACGCACCCTTGCCACCGGTGCAAAACACCTACAACTACCCTATTCAGGCCGCGACGCCGGCCCCAGTAGCGGCTGCCACCACAGTGGCTTCTACCACAGCCTCACCGCAGCCATTACGCCCTCCGCAAAACTCGTGGAGCCAACACAGCACCACCAAAGACGGCAGTAAAAGCGAAGAATGTCACGTGTGTGGCCGCATTTTCAAAGGGCCCAAGGCGTCCACTCACAAGCAGCAGCACATTAGGCGGCTGCACCCCAGCGACTACACTCCCAAAAGAGGCGGCAAGCGCCGTGTTACATAGTATTTAACTCAATCTGCATTGGACTCCAGCGAGTACCTCCCTCCCCCTCCCCCGCTGCCCTTGCCCTGGCAAGACCCTCAGCCCAGGGCTCCCACCGGGGCCCTCAGCTCAGCTCAGCTCAGCTCAGCTCAGCTCAGCTCCCAACGGAGCCCGTTTCCCTCCACTTTACTCATGCACACTTCACGCACAGCAATTGCCGCCGCAGCCGCGTGGATTTACGGCTCGGCCCTGCACCACGTGCTCTACTTTGGGCCATCAATGTTTGGCGAATCGTACGGCGGGCACTACCAATTTCTCACTATTCTCGGCCTGAGCATCTCGCTTGCGCAGGCCGCCGTGGCCCTCGTTGGCGAGCTTTCGGGCCTCTATGCGCTTCAATGGTTTGGAAACAAGCTTCTGCAACTCTCGGCACCGATTGAAGTGCTCATTTCCCTGCTTTATTGGGGCATCCGACTCGTTGACCCCAAGCTGGTTCTGGACCCCCGCGTAGCCCCCATTGAGTCCAGTCTCGACCGCAAGCTGCACCTATGGCCGGCTGTGCTCCAAAGTTTGGCTGCAGTGCTCATCCCGGTCGCAGACTGGCGCGCCGGCGTCGCCGCCCCTGCCCTGGCGTTTAGCGGGTTTGCCGCCGGTTACTGGTGGTGGGTACACCAGACTTTTGATGCAAATGGGTTTTGGCCTTACCCTCTGCTCGCAGTGCTGAGCGCTGAGCAGCGTGGCCTCTTGTTTGGCGGTGCGGGGTTGCTGGTGTTTTTGTGCTTCAAGAGCATCCAGCAGGTGCAAAAGGGGTTTAGGAGGGGTCAGTGATACGTAGCATAGCTCTATCTCTATGTACTTTTTATGTTTCAAGTGCGTCGCTTCGTCGAGCTATCCCGGAGCTACCCGCACTCCCCAGTGGGGGCAAATTAGAGCACAAAAATGTAAATTTTAGTTTAATCTAGATTCAATAAATCTATATCTATTGGTATCCGGCCCGAATTTTCTCGACAAGTTGGGTTTAAATGGGACCCCTTGGATAACCTTTAGGGTACGCAAGCGCGAGATCAAGGTGAACCCAAGGTGAATCCAGGGACATGCGGGGCCAAGGGCACTCAAGCCAAGGGGAGGCGCTCAGGCGGTTCATAGATTTCACAATTTTGATTAGAGCTCTTGGTTTTTTCACCCCCTGGCTAGCCCTGAATTTTTCCCCCCCGGCACCTCGACCGAAATCAAAGCTACGCAGTTCATAATACAATAAATACTACACCTAGCTGCAGATAGAGATCGTCTGCTGCACCACAGCGGAAGGTCTAGAAGATCGTTCGCGCTCATTGAACGCTCTGCACCCACCCACGAATCGTCCGCTGCACCACGTCGGCCCTGCCGCCAAGCATCGCCGTCGAAACCACTTGACGGTTACGCACATACACAATGCACGGTGCAGCTGCAGCGCCACCCCCCACCGGGTCCAGGACACGGCACTCCTTGGCCAGCTCACCGGCGGGGTCGTGTAGGCTGATCATGTGCGGGGCAATTGACGGCACCTGATCGCTCACAATCACTGTGACATTTTGCAGCTCGGGCATCTCCAAAATGTACTCGGGGACCGGCCGTGCAACATTCTCAAACACAAAGATCACGCGCTCCACCAGCGAAGACAAGAACGTTTCGAGGTCTGACTTGACGTACGAGCCATAAATATGCGCTTCCACAGGCACAGGAGCTGGAAGCAGGCGCCTGATGCCCGCCATGGCCGAAAATTTCGGCGGCATAAACGAAGGAGCCAAGGCGCCCTGGGCGTTGACGTGCACGGGGCCCATCTGGGTAGGCGGTGGCGTGCTTCTGTTGCGCTTGGAGGGCGAGTCGATATCGTCAAACTCGCTTGCCACGGGCGTCTCGACTTCACAATCCAACTCGAGACCGCGTTTCATGCAGCCACACCGGCGCCACTGAAATTCTAATACCCTTAGAATGACAAAGCGCCAGGCGCCCCGCGTTTGGAGAGGGAGGGAGGTGCCGGGGGATGTGCCCAGGTAGAGATGCCCAGGTGGGGCTGGCCGTTCAGTTTGATCAATTGGTGCTCTGATATTCTTAAGAAATGATCAGGATGGCCGCACCCGTCTGTAGTCACATAGTATGCACGTCCTTGAGGCTCATTTGTTGCATATAGTACTAGCACTAAACATACTGATCAGCAAAGCCCAGAATTGACCTTGCGCTCCAAACGCTTCACAAATAAACTGAGGTATGCCCCAACCCTGAGAGTGCCCAAAATGCCAAATTTAGGTGGCGCCGTGCGGTGGCGTGTGGTGGCAAGTGTGGCAATGCTGCTGAGTCATTGGGTTTCCACGCTTTTTCTTCTTGCGCAATATGCATGAAGCATGCAGGAACAAGCAAGCTTGAATGCCGCGTCTGTACACTGATAGCGATAAGCAAGGGCAGAATAATCCTTATAGAGCTAAGAGAGCTCTTAAGTTAGCTCTAAAATGCCTTTTCAGACTCGTAGCCACCGGCCCCGCAAACCCCAGCTTGCTTGCGGCTTTAGGCACGCCCAAAGCAACTCCCACCTGACGCATATGCATATGCACAATAGACCTATAAAAGAGGGAGGGTCCGCCCATCGAGGTTTGTTACAAAATGGCAGAAGGTAAAACAGAAGGCCGCGGAAAGCGTATTGGCAAGGGCTTTGGCAATGCCGCAGTTTTCGGTGCTGGAGCAACCCTTGGCTCGACTATTATGAACGGACTGTTTGGAGCATGCATGGGCTAACCGAATGCTCAAACTCGATGGAGCATGCATGGGTTGATAAAGCTGCCCGACTCGATATCTTTATTTAGAAAACGCTGTAATTTGTACGTGGAGTGGGTGAGCTGTGAGGTGTGAGCGTGGGGCGCTCTTTAACATTTTAGTGCTCAAAGCTTGTAGGGGAGTGAGTGAGGTGTTAGCCGCTGGTCGTTTCACATGTTAGTGGATCTCAAAGCTTGAATTTGCGCCGGCGAGCAGACTCAAATGTGGGACTTGACGCATCGGCCTGCGGGAGATATGGCGATGACTTGATTGGTGTGCAAAGGCAATATGCTGGATTGAGAAATGCGCTAGTTCACTTCTGTGAGCTGAGCTGTAATTCGGCCCTCGCTCGCCCGTGGCCCGCCGCCACCGCACGCCGCCTACCCGCCCGCGTTTACACCCCCTTAGACCCCGATGTCAAGGCTTTAACCGCCACCCTGGGGCGCCTCGTAAGCAAACATGAACACTGAGTACGACTATGTGTTTAAGCTGCTGTTGATTGGCGATTCGGGTGTTGGCAAGAGTTGCTTGCTCATGCGCTTTGCCGACAACTCGTACAGCGACTCGTATATCTCGACAATCGGCGTTGATTTTAAGATCCGCACAATCGACCTCAACGGCAAGACTGTCAAGCTCCAGGTGTGGGATACGGCGGGCCAGGAGCGGTTCCGCACCATTACCAGCTCGTACTACCGCGGCGCCCACGGCATCATCGTTGTTTACGATGTTACCGACCAGGACTCGTTCAACAATGTCAAGCAGTGGTTCCAGGAGATTGACCGCTATGCGCGCGACGGTGTGTCCAAGTTGCTTGTGGGCAACAAGAATGACGTCGAGGATAGCAAAAAGGTGGTCAACTCGCAGGAGGCCAAGGAGCTGGCCGAGAGCCTCAATATTCCCTTTTTGGAGACTTCGGCCAAGGATAGCACCAATGTTGAACAGGCTTTCTTTGCAATGGCTCGCCAAATTAAGGATTCGATGCGCCAGGGCAATGTCGAGGACGAGAAGACCCAGGTCAACCTCAAGGGAAGCAGCGTCAACGCTAGCCAGGGTGGTTGCTGCTAATAGCTAGATATTTTATTCGATAATGATTATGCAGAGGCGCCCGGAGGGGCCAGCGCCGTGCGGGTCTCTTAACTTTTTTTTTTGCAGGGGCGAGGGAGCGCCGGTGGGTGCCCGGAGGAGGGCCGATGGGTGCCAGCTCAAACGTGTCCCCCTCACCCCATCACCTGCACATAAACATCCACACTAACTATTAAAAAAAATACTCAATGTAGTCGCACTATAATCAGTTCCCTGCACAGTCGACGAGTACCGCGGAGCCTGCGTACCCGAAATACCTGTCATGGCCTCAATCCGCTCCTCAGTCACACTGCAGGTAACTGTCTGCGCAAGCCTAACCTCTCCGAATTATCCAAACCAAATACTGCATACGCGCCAGACAAAAAGGTATCGACAAGAATATAGATGAGGCCATCATCAGCATTGACCCCAGACGCAAAGCTAGCAGTCGATGCCCAGCTGCCACACAGGGTATTGCGTGTCATTGTCCCAATAGGCAAGAGTCCCATTATAAGTGTATGCTTGGGGAATAAAGCTCTCAAACGGGACCTGGACCTTAACCCCCGAAAAGTCGTAATTGATTGAGCCGGGCCGATTGGCGCCCTTGGGACGCACCCATCCACCATAATCGCCAATGGAAGCATTCAACGACGCAGCAATGGCCTCACACCATAGAATGGGTAGCAATATGACCGTGGTGCCGCTATCGAGCATCACAGGCACACTGGCCCCACTAATAATGGTGCCTGATTCGCCCTTGCTGTTTGTCGCGCCAATACAGTTTAACATAACAGTGAGCCTCCGAGCACTCTTGGGGTGTATCACGCTCAAATCCCCGGTGAGCTCGGCAGTGGGCACAATGGGCACTTTGGCGAGCGTACCCTCATACTTTGCATAGTCAACGCCGCCAAACAAAATGGCTCCGGTCTCGGACTTGTAGTCTTAAAGCCAAAGGGAATAAGCTGTTTGGCTGTTTGGGAAATGAGGCCCTTATACTTGAGCTGAATGGGGGTGGTGTCGTAGCCGCCCATAAGGTCTATGCCGTTCCGCTTGGCATCGGCCTCACTAGCACGCGGGCCAGCTTCCTACACATTGATCCCATTCAGGTCGTCGTATTGCTCATAGCTAAACCGGGCATCCTCAAGGGTTGCGCTACCAATCACAACCGTGTCGGTGGCATAGTAGCCCTGCGCATATTGCCCACTGAGATAAGAGACATAAAACAACTCATAATATACCTGAATGTTGGAGAAACCGCTAAAGACAGTTTGATCAAGCCAGAGATCTGCGAGCCGGTGTCGACCACAACTTCGACCTCGGTTTCGTTCGAGTCAAACTTGAGCAGAGTCTTGTACAGATAAACTGCATTCTCCAAGGTCAGCTCTGAGTTGCTAAGTTTGGGAAAACCATTTTTAAACCCAAAGGTTCCGCTAACGGTATTGCTAATGTCCAACTTGAGAGTTTGGGGTTGGGGCACAGAGGCGGCCCAAGCTGAGGCAACAACAATGAGATCGAGGAGATTCGTAGCGCTCGATTGAAGGAGTTCCTATCTGCTTTGATGCTCCGTCGGCCTTGAATGTAGATTCTGGTATCTAAACTGCAGTGGGGCTGCAGCGTTGTGCAGGACCAGTCCTGACCCATTGCAGTGACTCAAGGTTAGTTATTTGGATATTGACCGTGCCAGCACCGATTTTTATACTCAGCAAGGCTGGGTTGAGACACCTACTAGTCCAGCGAATAGGTAATTGCCCTCCATGCTACCCAGTCGATTCCCTTCAGTACTGCGCAGCCGCGTCTAGTGGCGACGATCAGTCCCAAATTAAGCATACGGTGCATATGATATTCTGGAACTCTGCAAAACTAGCGGTGATAAGCCACTACAGCCCCTAATTCTCATGAAAAGAATCAAAACCGGCAATTCAGCTCAATTAGGAACCTCGATGCATTGCAAATGCAGGTAATCTGCATGCCACAATCGCGATGACGCCGCCCATCAACATGCACGATAGCGCTCGCATAAAGCTCGCATGTGGGGGCATGTAGATCCCTTTGGCTTTAGTATAATTAGATCGAGCTTTGGCCGTACCACAGGCCTCCAACGGTCGCCGCAATGGTCGCTGATAACTCGAAAAATTGTTGGAGTAGAGTGTTACATGCAGCACTAACCTGAGGCACTGATTCCCGACTGCTTCCTCGGTAGTGTACTGCCGATATCTTGCAAATGTAGCCCACTTATTTTATCTCGAAGTATGAGCTACCCAATGGAATGATTGTTACTTTGAATAAAGAATGCAGTTTGTTCATGAGCTCCCTCTTCCTCATAGAATCGTCAAAGTGCTCGCAGTGTACTTCATCGCCGTGGACGTGGAATAATAATTTGGGGCATTAGTCGCGCTCGGGATCCCCTGCGTTACAGCTTCGACGTTTTGTGATTTTGATATTCCAATTTTTGCAGGGGCTATGCCAATTTCCAAGTTGTCGAGATCGTACACGACGTAGGCGCCAGCAAGAAACGTGTCGCCGAGAATGTAGACAGACTCGCCGCTGAGGTCAATGCCATTGCCCGCACTCCCACTATTACCTGGATAGATTCCAAGCTGCCAAATTGGCCACTTGTGCGCTGCATCGTGGTACCCCTTGTTGCCGTTTGCATCCATAGCCTCGCGTATAAAGCTCTCAAACGGAGCCTGAATTTCCACGCCCGAGAAATTAAAGTTGACAGATCCCTGCGGCTTCATGGGATTAGAACCCTTGGGCAGAACGTATCCTCCATAGGTGGCATTGGGGGTTGCGTTGAAAGATGCCGCGATCGTGGTGACCCATGCATTCGGAAGAAACGAGTATGTAGTGCCGCTATCCAATAAAATAGGAATATCTGCACCGCTAATTATTTGACCCGACTGCCCAGCACTATTTGTGGCGCCAATTCCATTCAATTTAATGCTCAGGCGCATGGGCTTATCGAGTAAAACAAAGTTGTATCTCGTACGAATAATTGGGACTTTGGTTAGGGTCCCACTGTACTTTGCATGGTCTACACCACCAAATAATATTGATCCAGTCCAAGAGTCGATGCTGTTGAGCCATAGCGAGTATGAGACGCTCGAGGTGAAGCCCTGCTGTTTGAGTAGCTGCGGAAAATTGTTGTAGTTGCCGCGGCGGTCATTTCCGGAAAGGGTGGAGTCAACCTCATTTGCCGAAAGTCCAATACCTAGGAAAAAGTGGCTGTTTTTGCCACTGTCGACGTAGCCAAACTTTGCACCTCGAATCGTGGCGGATCCAACAACAATATTGTCGGTCACAAACGAGCCCGAGGCATTGGTTCCATCACCATAGGTAATGTTGAATGCCTCGCTTGTTCTTTGCATTGTTGTGGAACCACTGAAAACCGCCGAGGAAACCCAGAGATCACTCGAGCCTGTATCGAGGATAAAGTTGATCGGTGTTTGTTGTGACCCCAGTTTAAGTGCTGCCGTGTACATTGTCTGCTGGTTTTTCAAGCTGACTTGGAACGCGCTGCTGCGTTTGGCAAGAGTGCTTTTGATGCTCTTTTGGAATTCCACTTGCAGGGTTTGATTGACCTGCGTAACCTTTGTCCAGGCTTGAGCCGCCAGCAATACCAGCCTGAAAAGCTTCATGGACAATTCCACGTCGCAATTTGGACAAAATATTATTTTACATGCACAAGTGAGACCGCGGACACATAATTAGAATGGCTGGAGGGAGCGTAGAAGTTGAGTGTGGAGAATTACAAGTACATCAACATCATTTATAGTGTGTGTTCGAAGAATTGGCCATGCAAAAACCCCAATAAATGCTCGGCTTGTAACAGAATATGCACGTTCGAGATTAAGTTGGGCAGCCGTATTTTTCCGTATGCATATTGGCAGTTGGGATACGGCAATGCGGCACGCTATGCAAATGCAAAAGCAGACTGAAATTTGGGAATCAATTCCGATACATATTGGGATGGGGACTCTGACGAGGGCTAAATTGCGTGGCTTGCGTCACAGCTGTACGTGTTGTACGACGCATTTGAAGCGTTGGGGTATATATAAGGGAGAAAAAGGTGACATGCATTATCAAGATGCTCGATCCTCTAATTAGTCCCACTTTACAAAACTACACCCTCCACGAAATTGCTCCTCACCGCTCATGCTGGTGGCAACCTGTCAAGCAGGGCCATGTCAGCATATGCATGCCACAATTTCCCAAGTCCCAAATGCGTCCCTCGGCAATAAAACAAAATAGCACTCTAGACTCTCCAATCGATGCCGATTTGCCACTGTGCACCCGATCGCACCTGTTTGCCACTGTGACTCCACATTGAAGGCTGACATTTTTCCTGCCATCTGCATGAAACTCAGGCTGCGTTCCAAGGCCAAGGCCGAGGCTGGGCCAAAAGCAACTAAAGTCAAACGGCTGAGCGAGAAGGAGCAGCAAGAACAAGACGAAAAAGAGCGGCTGGCCGAGATTGAACGCGCTCTGGATTCCATTCCGGCTGAGGATGCCGCGACTCTGCGCAAGCAGCTGCAAACGCTCACCCTCAAGCCCAGCTTGTTTGGAATGTACCGCTACTGCAAACCGATCGACGTTCTGCTGCTTTTGGTAGCTGCATTTTTCGCCGCCGTCGAGGGTGCGGCGTTGCCGATGCTGTCGCTAATTGTTGGCGCAATCACAAACAACTTTAGCGATTTTACTACCGGAAGCACCTCGGGCTCGAATTTCCAGGATGTGGTCGACAAGAACGCCCTTTATTTTGTGTACCTTGGAATTGGCATTATTGGCGCCTCGTTTATTGAGGCCTATTTATTTGTTTCTCGCGGCGAAATCATTACTGCCCGCTTCCGCAAGAGATTTTTGAGAGGAATCATGCGCCAAAATATCGCATTTTTCGACAAGGTTGGCCCTGGAGCCATCACGACGCGCATCACCAACGATACCGCGAGCATTCAAGAAGCTATTAGCGAAAAAAGTGGCTATATTGTCAAAGCCATTGCCTCGTTTATTGCGTCACTAATTATTGCCTTTACGGCGCAATGGAAATTGACTCTAATTGTGCTCTGCGCCGTGTTTTGGTTGCTGATCGCCCTAGGCCTTGTTGCCCCCATTTTCGTCAAGAATTTGGTGGCATCCGAAGAAGTGTACACAGTCGGCAGTAATATTGCCGAGGAAGCGTTTAGTGCCGCGCGCAACACGGTGGCCTTGGGTGCCCAAAACAAGCTCCTGGGTCGCTACGATGAGGCGCTCGGCAGCTGTAAAAAGTTGATGCGCAAGTCCAATATTGGCCTGAGTATGATGCTGGGCGTGTTGTGGTCGGTTGTTGCGTTCATTTACGCCCTAGCCTTCTGGGAAGGGTCGCGCCTATTGATCCGTGGCCAGGTGAATGTCGGCCAAATCTCGGTGGTTTTCACGTCCATGCTGATTGGCGCTTTTGAGATCAGTTCGCTGGCACCTCAATTCAGCTTTATTGCCAAAGGAATCTCGGGCGCAAAGGGTATCTCCGAGACGATTAATCGTGTGCCTGTGATTGACAGCGAGGCCGGGGGCGCCACTTTGGATGAGGTCAAGGGCAATATTAGATTTCAGAACGTCCGGTTCAGGTACCCCTCGCGGCCGGCAGTCTTGGTGTTGCCCGATTTCAGCCTCGAAATCAAGGCCGGCGAAACAGTGGCCCTCGTTGGGTCGAGTGGCTCGGGAAAAAGCACCATTGTTGGGCTGATTGAGCGGTTCTACTTGCCTCTAGCAGGCTCCATCACTCTGGATGGCGTTGAAACCAGCGAGCTCAGTCTCAAATGGCTGCGCCAGCAGATTGGGTATGTGCCTCAAGAGCCCACCTTGTTTAGCGATTCGATTGCCGAAAATATTGCGCAGGGGCTGATTGGCACGCCGTGGGAGCATGCTGACGAGGAGGAGCAGCGCGAGCTGATTGTGGATGCATGCAAAGCCGCCAACGCTTGGGACTTCATCCAGGCCTTGGACGAAGGTCTTGAGACCAACGTGGGCGAGCGCGGGTTCTTGCTGAGCGGCGGCCAGAAACAGCGCATTGCTATTGCGCGCGCAATCGTCTCCAACCCCCGTATCTTGCTGCTTGACGAGGCCACCTCTGCCCTCGACACAAAGAGTGAGGGCATTGTCCAGGACGCTCTTGACCGCGCCCAAAAGGGCCGCACGACCATCATGATTGCACACCGTCTGAGTACGGTGAAAGACGCAGACAAGATTGTGGTCATGGCCAAGGGTGAAATCGTCGAGAGCGGCACCCACCCCGACCTGATCAAACTGGGCGGCGCCTATGCGCGGCTGGTGGAGCTGCAAAAAGTGAGCGAGCTAATTGACACTGAGGCAGACACCCTCACCCAGACTTCAGACTTGGTCGAGGATGACATTAAAGAAGAGATTTGCGACCCCAACGCCCTCAAAATCCCCGGCCTCGAGCCCGTGGACACGAGCCTCATGCGCATTCTAAAGCTTCTCTGGAAGCTCAACCACAACGAGCGCTACTTGCTCATGGCAGGGTTTGTGTGCAGTTTGACTTGTGGCTACGCAATGGCCGCGTACAGTATGCTGATTGGCAAGTCCTCGGCGGCAATGATGGTTCTGCCGAGCGAGTACCCCGAGATGCGCAGGACTATTAACCTGACCTCGGGAATGTTTTTCCTGATTGGCATGCACCAGCTCATTGTTGGCTTTTTCTTGATTTTGTTTTTGACAAACTCGGGCGCGGCCCTCTTGCACAATGTGAGACACGCACTGTTTGAGCAGTTTCTCCGCATGGACATTTCGTTCTATGATTATGAGCTCAACACCCCGGGCGCTCTTACTTCTGTGCTCGCCAAAGATGGAAAAAACATAGAGGGGCTCGGCGGCGCAACGTTTGCTCAGATCCTCAACTGTGTGGTGATGATTATCGGCGGCCTGATCACAGGCATTGCCTTTAGCTGGCGTATTGGGCTTGTGGGCATGGCCTGCATCCCCCTGCTGCTTGCGTGCGGCTACGGGCGCTTACGCATTTTGATTTTCCTTGAAGAACGCTCGCGAAAAGTCTATGAAAAGAGCGCAGGTCTCGCAAGTGCGTTTGCCTCTGCAGTGCGCACCGTGCAGTCTCTGACCCGCGAAGACCAAGTGTGCGCAAAGTACAGTGCAATCATCGATAACCAGGTGCGCGTCAACAACCGCTACTCGTTTTTCACGAGCATTATTTTCGGTCTGAGCGAAGGTTTGATACCGTGGATTCTAGCGCTAATTTGGTGGTGGGGCTCTAAACAGCTGCGCGAGGGTAGAGTGGGCGTTATGGAGTACTATGTGGTGTTTATTGGCCTAATTACCGGCGCCCAGGCTGCTGGCCAAGCCTTCAACTATGCACCCAACATGGGCAAGGCCCGGTCCTCGGCCGGAAACATTATGCGGTTGCTCGAGGCAAAACCCATCATTGATACTTGGGATGAAGGCGGACGCATCATTGAAGAAACCCGTGGCGAGATCGAGCTGCGCAACGTGCGGTTCAGGTACCCCACGCGCCCCCAGATCCCCGTGCTCAGAGGCATCTCCCTCAAGGTCCAGCGCGGCCAGTACGTTGCGCTTGTGGGTGCCTCGGGGTGTGGCAAGTCCACAACCATCGGCCTAGTGGAGCGGTTCTACGATCCCGAGCAGGGCCAAGTCTTGTTTGACGGCATAGACTTGCGCGAGTACAACATCAATTCGCTGCGCAAACAGATCGGTCTCGTGCAGCAAGAACCCATGCTCTACTCGGGCACGATCCGCAGTAACATTCTGCTTGGCTGGACCAGCGACGACACCTCCGCAGTAACCGAGGAGATGATCTTTAGCGCGTGCACAAAAGCAAACATCCACGACTATATCATGACCCTTCCCGACGGATATGAAACAGATGTCGGGGCTGCAGGCTCGTTGTTGAGCGGCGGCCAAAAGCAGCGGCTCGCCATTGCGCGCGTGCTGCTGCGGGACCCCACCATTTTGTTGCTGGATGAGGCCACTTCTGCACTGGATGCCGAGGCCGAGAAAGCTGTGCAGGAAGCGCTGGACAATGCCGCCAAGGGCCGCACGACCATCTCGATTGCGCACCGCCTCAGCACGATCCAGCACGCCGATATTATCTATGTGTTTGACCAGGGCGTCATTGTGGAGAGCGGCACCCACTCGCAGCTTTTGGCGTTGGAGGGGAGGTACACAGAGCTGGTCAAGCTGCAGAGTTTAGAAATTAATTAGATATGAGTATGATTGACGTACATTAGCGCATGAAGATTCTCAGGATCACCAAACCCCCTCGCGCCCCCCCCCTCTGCGGTATTTAGCTGACTGCGTACTCGAGGCCGGTCCCTGAAACAAGCGTATGCATTGCTCGGAACAAGCCAAAGAAAGAAGAGAGAAACCCTTCTCGCAATCGATTCTATTTATGTTTATGCAGCCCAAAATCCGAGCGTTTTAACTTGTCGATCGGGTATCACTAGGGTAACGATCTTGTGGATTGCGCAGGTGGGCAGCTCTTAGAGTGTACAAAAGAAGCAACTTTAGAGGTCCTTGTTGCCCATGCCCCCGGCGATAGTCTTTAATGCACGGTCATGCATGATGGGTGATTAAGAGGCTCATGCAGCTCGCAGTCTCGGGAGCCGTGAGTGCGCTGAAGCACGAGCGAGCGGGGAGGGTGAGCCAGGGCACGGATGGGCGTATTTTGAGGGGAGCCGCGGCAGTTTGGCCCCCCGCAAAAGTGATTTTTTCACCCCAGCTCGAGACTGAAATTTCCAATGCACCGCCGAGGCACCACAATCGCAAAATAAATTAGTCTAATTCAAACCAACTTTAGACTCTAGACTCGCTCGCATTGTCTGGGGGCCACAGGCTTTGTCATTTCTCTCACCCACAATTGACACCAAAGTGGCCAGATTTGTCGAGACTGGGATGGAGTCGTGGGAGGCCGAGCCTTACAAAGTGCTTGAAGAAGACTCGTATGCAGCCGACGGGCTGCTGGATAATGTACTGGGCGAGTTTGAGGACGATTCCCAAGCGGTTCCCGGGGTGCCTCCAGGGGTGCCCCAGGGCGTTCCTGCGGTCGTTCCCCGGCGGCCGGGGCATCAGCGGCACTCAAGCCTTGCTGAAACAATGAACCAGCCGCTTTATGGCTATTCACATTTTGGTGACGAGACACAAGGGCGGGGCGCTCTAGGGGTGGCTTCTGGGGCCAGTTCCTCGGCCGCTGCGGCGCCGACGCCCGAAAAAGCATCACTTCCGAGCGGTCGCAAACGAATCTCCAAAGAACAAACGCAAATCTTGGAATCGAGCTTTCAAAAAAGCACCCACCTCGACAAGGCCGAGCGGGAACGGGTTTGCAAGGAGACGGGCCTGATGGCGAAAAATGTTAATATTTGGTTTCAAAACAGGCGACAAAAGGCCAAAGCGCAGGCTAATAAGAGCAAGGAGGTGGATGATAGTCCGTTCAAGAAGGGCAGGCGCACGCCGGTCAAGGGCGTGGTGCAGGGTGGTGGAGTGCCGGGGGTGTCGTCGCCCCAAGTGCAGGGCATTCCCCAGGGTGTGCCAGGGGTGCCAGGGATGCCTGGGAAGGGCGCACATGGCCAGGGTATGGGCGTGCAGGGCATGCCCCAAGGGGTGCCCCAGGGCGTTCCAGGTCAGGGCGTCCCCCCTACCTCCTCATACACCCCACAACGCAATTCGTACCCTTATGCTGGGCACTACCAAACACCCACCCCTTCCCTCTACCGCACGCCCAAACGCAACTCGGCCAGCTCGTTTGCAGAGTCGCCCCACACCCAAATGCAAAAGCCGCTCATATCGCCTGCCGTGCGCAACGAGGGCTACCTAGGGTTGGGGCTGTATGACACTCCCCAAAGTCCCACCCCGCAGTACTCGCCGACCTCGACGCTCGGCGACTTTTCGCCCGCGCAGCCGTTCCCGCAGTACACCCACGCCAACCTGTGGGACGCGCCCATTGACCAGAGCTGGCCCCTGAATGGGCGCGCCAGTCCCCCGCAGAGGCCCAGCGCTCACCGCAAGTACAGTCTGATGCAGAGCCCCCAGCTTTTGGAGCGCGGCAGCACCGCCAGCGGCACCTCGACCATGGGCACTGCGAGCGGCGCCAGCACGATGGGCACGAGCGTGGGCGGCTCCATGAGCGGCTCGGTGGGCTCTATGGAGTACCGCGACTTCAGGGGGGGGCTCGGGCGCTCAAAGAGTGCCGTGGCTATCCCCTACGCCGGCGAAGACGACTTGGAGTACCCCGAGATGAAGCGCAGGCGCTCCAACTTTGGGCCGATCCCTTCGCTGCCGGCGCATTCCACGGCCGCCTCAAGCGCCCAAGTGAGTCCCAATTCGAGCCCGCCGGCTGATGACCCCTATGCGCACGCAAATTCCTCGAGCTCGAGTTTGGGCGCTGCGGGGACTGCCGCCCGCTCGCGAGCTTATACGCAGCCGAGCTTGCGGTACGAGAGCGGCGTGCGACTGCATTTGGATGATTCGAGCCACCGAGCAGTGCTTGTGATGGTCGATCAGAACGGCCAGCGGTTGCCCAGGGGAGCTCAGGGCCAGGGCCAGGGCGCTCAAGGGATACCTCAGCCGCCCCGCCCGCAGCCTGTGCCTCAGCCAATGTTTGAGGCGCCGCTAATTGCGCCAGACTATGCGCACTATGGCCAGGGCTATGATCAAGAGCTATATGATCTAGAAGGCGCTGCAGAGACCCAGCAGTACTTTGAGTTCCCCGGGTCTGACCAGTGATGGAGAGGGCATAATTTACGTATTTAATCATTCCTTAGAGGGGGGCGGGGCCCAGTGGAGCGGGCCAGGTGATTAGGGGGCCAGGGGGCCAGGGGGCAGGGGGCAGGGGGCCTTGGCACTCGACGCAGTGGGCCAGTGCCTGGGGTCAGTGCCTGGAGGCCAGGGCTAGGGCTGGGGGTACCCCACAGCTCGCTCATGGCACGCCTGATGGCTCACCTGACCCACTGATGTCCAAAGCCACCCATAGCCGGCCCCACCCAACACGTCACCCCATGTGCCCCCCACGGCCCCCACCCGAACCGTGCTGCACGCTTATTGGTGGATCAGAATGCACAGTTTATGCATGCGTCACAATTGCTCCAGCAGTGAAATTTTGAGGGTTATGGCAAGTACAGATGTAGCTACTGCTATCAAACTATGGGATCAAAGCACGCCATCGAGTGTCTGCAGATAGACTCTGCAGATGGACTCTGCAGGTCATAGCAATTAATTTGCAGCAACGAGCGGGCACACTTGGGCGCAGAAATTAGTGCACTTTGTGACTCAAAAAAAGAGGACCCCCTGGCCCAGCGCATTCAACATTCTAAATCGTTCTCTTACTCAGCACTAATATATAAACACCCCTGCATCTCCCAACTTGCGTAATGGCTATTTCCAAGGTTCACTCCCGCTACATTTACGACTCTCGTGGTAACCCCACTGTTGAGGTCGAGCTTACCACCGAGAAGGGCGTCTTCCGCGCTGCCGTGCCCAGCGGTGCCTCTACCGGCGCCCTCGAGGCCATTGAGCTCCGCGACGGCGACAAGTCCAAGTGGTCGGGCAAGGGTGTTTTGACCGCTGTTGCCAACGTCAACGACGTTATCGGCCCTGCCCTTATCAAGGCCAACATCGCCGTCACTGACCAGGAGGCCATTGATGAGTTCCTTATCAAGCTTGACGGTACCGACAACAAGGCCAAGCTCGGTGCCAACGCCATTCTTGGTGTTTCGCTTGCTGCTGCGCGCGCCGGCGCCGCCGAGAAGGGTCTTCCCCTCTACGCTCACATCAAGGAGCTGAGCGGTACTAAGGAGCCCTACGTGCTGCCCGTTCCCTTCCAGAACGTCCTCAACGGTGGCTCGCACGCCGGTGGTTCGCTTGCCCTGCAAGAGTTTATGGTCGTTCCCCTTGACTTCCCCACCTTTGCCGATGCTTTGCGCGCCGGCTCCGAGGTGTACCACAAGCTCAAGGCCGCTGCCAGCAAGAAGTACGGCTCGAGCGCCGGCAACGTTGGCGACGAGGGTGGTATTGCCCCCAGCCTGCACTCTGCCGAGGAGGCTCTCGACCTGATTGTCGATGCCATTGAGGCTGCTGGCTACACCGGCCGCGTCAAGATCGCGCTTGATGCTGCTTCCAGCGAGTACTACCACGATGGCAAGTACGACCTTGACTTTAAGAACCCCGAGAGCGACCCCAGCAAGTGGTTGACTGGTGAGCAGCTCGCCGCCTGGTACTCG
This sequence comes from Wickerhamiella azyma, assembly GCA_022577855.1. Taxonomy (NCBI): domain Eukaryota; kingdom Fungi; phylum Ascomycota; class Dipodascomycetes; order Dipodascales; family Trichomonascaceae; genus Wickerhamiella; species Wickerhamiella azyma. The sequence continues at coordinate 63,270 of JAKISA010000010.1, forward strand.
ACCCTTATCGAGAAGTACCCCATTGTCTCGTTTGAGGACCCGTTCGCTGAGGATGACTGGGCCACCTGGCAGCACTTTTTCCCCACCGAGAGCGCCCGTCTCCAGATTGTCGGTGATGACTTGACTGTGACCAACCCCAAGTTGGTCCAAAAGGCCATTGAGACCAAGGCCGCCAACGCCTTGCTGCTCAAGGTCAACCAGATTGGTACCGTGACTGAGTCGATCAAGGCCGCCAACATGTCCTACGCTGCCGGCTGGGGCGTCATGGTGTCGCACCGTTCGGGCGAGACCGAGGACGTCTTTATTGCTGACCTTAGCGTTGGTCTGCGCTCTGCCCAGATCAAGACCGGTGCTCCCTGCCGCTCTGAGCGCCTCGCTAAGCTCAACCAGATCCTCCGTATTGAGGAGGAGCTTGGTGACAAGGCCGTGTACGCCGGTGCCAAGTTCCAGAAGAGCGCCAACATTTAAGTAGCTTTAAATAGATAGATAAGCGCACGTGACCGTATACTTTAGGAGGGTCCTTTGCCTCAGATTTGGATGCCCTCTTGGGTTCCCTCGAGGGCCTCCTCGTGGGCCTCCACCCCCTGAGGCCTAGTCCATCCGTGGAGCACTCTAAAATTAAGTAGAGCAAGGGTGAAGCCAATACTTCTATCCAACGACAAACTCTTGTTGTTAATGTCGAGGAGTCCTACTGTTCCAAAAGTCAAGACAAAGACAACACAAAAGAGCACAAAGTGCAAAGCTAGACCGCTCCAGCTGCTCGGCCTAGAACGCCCAAGCTTGTTCAAAATCACCGTCAATGAAGTTAGCAAAACAACTCCAGAGAAAGTGCGTAAATTAGGTGTATACCAAACAATTCTTGAGCATGAAAGGGGCACGAGCGCTATCAATTGGAGCCGAGAGATCATGGATTATTTAAGAGCCCCTTTACTGGATGTAGAAGTCATGGGACTTAGGTGCAGATATTAGCGCACGTGATTGAATTATTTGGAGAGTCGAACTGAGCAAGGCACTAGTAACAATGTGCGTGGATTAGGTGCATCTCAAACATGCAATGGCTACAGCAACCCAGAGCAAAAGTTTAATTACACTTGAACTCAATAAAGCTCGTGCTCGCATCTCAGCTTACATGGAGCCCCAGAGTGCAGGGAGTGCACCCGGCCCAATGGCACCGCTAGCCCCTGTGGCACCTCTGAATATTGAAGAACCTCCACTAGAGAAGCGATCCCAAAAAGGCACAGTGCTCTACCTCATCTGCGTAATGTTCAATTCGCTCCAGCACGCCTCGTCAAAATTGGCCCTCGCGCAGGTCGGCACTTACGAAGTGCTACAAACTCGTATGCTCGTTGTAGCTGCGGTTAGCTGCACTTTGTTGTTCTACCAACGTGAACCGTATCCTGTGCTTGGCCAGCCGGGAGAACGGCGGCTTTTGTTTGCAGTAGGAGCTGTGGGCTTCTGCACCATTTGCGCAACCTACGAGGCTTTGAAAACTCTCACGTTGCCAGACGTGTCTGCAATTGGGTTTATCATGCCACTCTGTACGCTGGTAATTGCTGCAATCTTGCTTGGGGAACGTATCGTGTGGCAGCAAATTGTGTGTAGTTTTGCCTCGCTTTTTGGAGCGTTGGTGATTGCGAGGCCGACCGATCTGCTTAGCTCGGGCGAGGGTCGCGTGCGTGGTGTACTGGCTGCTCTACTCAGTGTTTTGGGGACCTCGGCCTCCACCGTGCTGCTGCGCAAATTGAAGCACGCACCCCCAATGCAGTCGGTAGCCAGTTATGCTGTGTGGAGCGTTGTGGGAAGTAGCGTGGTGGTGCTCTACGAAAGAGCCTTTGCCTACCCCTCTACCGGCCGGCTGTGGATCCTCATTGTGCTCATTGCAATGTTTGGGTTTGGCTTTTCATGGCTACAGTCGCTAGCGCTCCAGCTCGAGCCTGCTTCGTACCTGATAAACTTTCGGTACACACAGCTTGTGTGGAGCGTTGTGTGGGAGCTGGGGCTGTGGGGCGACTGGCCCGATGCGTGGAGTATTGTGGGGACGTGCATTGTGCTGGTGAGTGCGGGGGTGAGTACGAGGTACAAGGGGTGAGGGCTAGCGGGGCGAGCCACGTGCAGCACGTGCGCGAGCGTGGGGCGCTCACATACGCACACCCACACGAAGTCTAGCAAGACGCCTGGTACCCACCCATGCATCTGCACTGCCATGCACCTACCCCCACACACCCCTGCTGCACGCAGATGCTGCACGCAGATGCACCCACTCTGATGCACGCACACCCCTGCTGCACCCACTTTCCAAATTTTACAATTACGTGCCGCAAAAAATTACCCGTTTAATCTAAACTGCACATCCCTTCTCCCTTGGGCCCCCAATTGGGTCCCCACCCCCTGACATTACCATCAGAGGGCCCCTGTTCGCTTACGACACGTATGACGAGCGGCGCCCAATTCTGCAAGTTGTCGGTCGAGGAGACAGCCACAAAGCTCCATACAAGCCTCGACACGGGCTTGAGCGATGCTGCGGACCTTGCGCACCGCCGCAGCGTGCACGGCCCCAACGCGCTCGAGGCCGACGACGACGAAAACATGTTGCTCAAATTCGTCTCAACCTTCTACGAAGACCCGCTCGTTTTGATGCTGATTGTGTCTGCGGCCATTTCTTTTCTGGTTGGTAACCGCCACGACGCCCTGAGCATCACTTTTGCCATTCTTTTTGTCGTTTCTGTGGGGTTTGTTCAAGAGTACCGCAGCGAGCAAAGCTTGAAAGCTCTCAACAATTTGGTGCCTCCTACATGCCATCTCGTGCGCAACGGCAAAGTATCAAACGTTTTGGCCGATGGGCTCGTGCCTGGGGACCTGATCAAGATCAGGGTCGGCGACCGGATCCCTGCCGATTTGCGGGTCATCAAGGCCTCACATTTGCAGATTGACGAGAGCTCGTTGACGGGAGAGACTAGGCCAGTCGACAAGACAAGCGATACATGCTCCCCAGGAGCCCCCGGGGACGTGCCCGTGGCTGAGCGCAGCTGTATTGCACACATGGGTACGCTGGTTACTGGCGGCCACGGCATGGGTTTGGTGGTGGGCACGAACCGCGACACCGAGTTTGGTACCATCTTTTATATGATGAGCGAGATCGACAAGCCCAAAACGCCCCTGCAGCAGTCCATGGCCAAGCTGGGAACTGACTTGAGTAAAGTGAGTTTTTGCGTTATTGGCGTCATTTGCCTCATTGGCATTATTCAAGGGCGGTCCCTGCTGGAAATGTTTCAGATTGGCGTGTCCCTTGCCGTTGCCGCCATCCCCGAAGGCCTGCCAATTATCGTCACTGTGACCCTCGCGCTTGGCGTGCTTAGGATGGCCAAAAACAATGCGATTGTGCGCCGGCTGCCGAGTGTTGAGACCCTTGGGTGCGTTGACGTGGTGTGCTCCGATAAAACAGGTACTCTTACCCTCAACAAACTCACCACGACCAAGCTGTACGCGGGCGGCTGGGTGGATGTTCCTGCGACCCCCACGACTCCCACCGCTCCTGTGGCTGCCCTGCTCAAAGCAGGGAGCATCTGCAACGGCGCCTCGTACTCGGAAAGCTGCACGTGGCTCGGGAACGCCGTGGATGTGGCGCTCATGAACGCCCAGGAAAAGTTTGGCCTCGAGGACGCGCGCGAGGGCACGCTGCCGGTGCGCGATGTGCCGTTTAGCTCTGCGCGCAAATGGATGGCCGTGCAGGTCAAAACCGCCGCCGGCGACGACTGGGCGTACGTCAAAGGCGCTCTCGAAAAGGTGCTTCCCATGTGCACCCATTTCACTGACGCCAGCGCCGAGGCGGTGGTGCTCGATGAAGAGATGCGCAAGAAGATCGTGGCCGACAGCGACGAGGCGGCTGCCCAGGGCATGCGCATCATTGCTATGGCCTACAAAAAGGGCGAATTGGACCCCACCTCGGACCCCACCAACCTCGTGTTTTGCGGGTTGGCGGCGATGCACGATCCCCCCCGCCCCGGCGTTAAGGAGTCTATTCGCAAGCTCGTCAAGACGGGAGTCAAGATTATTATGGTTACTGGCGATAACGAACTTACTGCGGCCAGCGCCGCGCGCGAGGTGGGGATCCCCCTGCCTGCCGGCCACGACTCGAACTTTATCATGAACGGCGCAACCTTGGAGGCCTTGAGCCCCGAGCAGCTACGCAATGCGATCCAAAACATTGTTATTTTCGCCCGCACGTCGCCCGAACTCAAGGTAAAGATCGTGCAGAGCCTGCAGCTTCAGGGCCACATTGTGGCCATGACGGGCGATGGCGTTAATGATGCCCCTGCCCTAAAGCTGGCAGACATTGGTGTGAGCATGGGTTCGGGTACAGACGTGGCCAAAGAAGCCTCGGATATGATTTTGATCGACGACAGTTTCAGCACGATCCTGCACGCAATCAACCAGGGCAAAGCCATCTTTTCCAACATCAAGAGCTTTTTGTCGTTCCAGTTGAGTACGAGCGTGGCCGCTCTGCTCCTTATTGCTGTTAGCACCTTGTTTGGCCTCCCTAACCCCCTCAACGCAATGCAGATTTTGTGGATCAATATCCTCATGGACGGGCCCCCTGCGCAGTCGCTGGGCGTTGAGCCGGTAGGGCCCGAGGTTATCGCAAAGCCTCCGCGCAAACGCACCGATGCCGTGCTCACAAAGACCCTCCTACGGAAGGTGCTGCTGAGGGGTGTGATGATCCTCGTGGGCACATTTCTCGTGTACATCCGCGAGATGGCGGCCGACGGCGTCAGCGCCCGAGACACCACCATGTCCTTTACATGCTTTGTCTTGTTTGATTTGTTTAACGCCCTGACCAGCCGCTCGGCGGAGCGCAGCGTGTTTGAGCTCGGCTTTTTCTCAAATAAAATGTTCAACGTGAGCGTCAGTCTCAGTTTGCTGGGCCAGTTGCTGGTGATCTACTTTGCCCCCCTTCAGGCGGTGTTTCAAACAGAGGCCCTGAGCCTGGGCGATTTGGCGTTCTTGGTGACGCTGGCGAGCTCCATTTGGTGGGTCGATGAGCTGCTCAAGTACCGCGCCAAGCAGGGAAAGCGTATGCTCCACCCAATGGCGGGGATAGTGTGAGCGGGGGGACGCGAGAGAGCGTGATATATAGACTTTGCATAATTTAGTACGCACCCGGATAAATGTGCTGGGTCATATTCTATTTACTGGCACCTCAGCTAGTGTCGCCAGCGCTCGCTGATAGCCCAAGCTTGAGTGTAGATTGTCGCGAAATGTTGCAACCATTTTTTCCGGGAGGCAGCCCCTTGAGATGCCCTGAGCGGAGCTGCCTGGGCTGCCGGACTAGATGGGCCACCCACACCCCCTGATACTAAACCTCATCCAAACATTGTGTACATAGTCATTACAGCGCGCAGGCGCCGGTGCAGGCGCACGCGCACGCGCATCTACTGAGCGGGTTGCACCCCCTGGGCTTCCCCCACACGCTCCCCCACTCGCTCACTCGCAGCCTTGTTCATCCTGTTCATTACCGCCAAGCCCTCGTTTTCCAGCGGTATCCCCTCGACCAAAATCACCTGTGCACCCGCAAGATCCGCCTCGCGGAACCGCGTAAATAAATTGTGCGACACCTCTGCCGGCGTTGTGCCCAGTGGCAAGTCAAGGCCGGGCACGACTCCTTTGGGCCACTTTAGGGACCGCAAGACAGCAACCTTGTCTGAACTCACTTCTGGAGCTTTGGGGCACACGCCTGGCATGTGTAGCACCACCTTGGCCCGGGGACTGTAGTGGCGGTACTTCATGCCCGGCGTGCGCACGTGCTCGTGCTGGGCCGCATTGGGTTTGGCAACTATGACATCGGCCCATTCTTGGCCGCCAACGGCCCGAATCTGCTCCAAAGACACGCCGCCCGGCCTTAAAATTTGAGGCGGCGAGACCAGGCCGTCGACGACCGTGCTCTCGACCCCGACATCTGCCGCTCCGCCGTCCAAAATGAGCGGGATCCGGCCGTCCAAATCTTCCAAGGTATGCTGGGCGGTTGTGCAGCTCGGGCGCGTGCTGGCATTGGCTGAGGGCGCCGCGAGCGGTAGGCCCGAAATTTCAATTAAGGCGCGCGCAACAGGATTGCTGGGGAGTCTACAGCCAAAAGTGGTTTGCCCCAATGTGCAAACGCTGCTGATAGTCGAGTGGGGAGGTAGCGGCAGCAAAATCGTCAAAGGGCCCGGCCAAAATGCATCCACCAGTTTGTGGTAGATTGGAGGGATCTGGGTGTGTAGAACATCTGAGAGCTGCTGCTTTGAGGCAACATGCACAATTAGGGGGTTATCTGCGGGCCTGTTTTTGGCGGCATATATGCGCTGCACGGCGAGGTCGCTTTGGCACGAGGCCCCGAGTCCATAGACTGTTTCGGTTGGGAACGCCACTGGCTGGTTTGCGGCAAGCAGTTGGGCGGCCTTGCGCAAATTTTCCTGGGTTTGTGCGCATTTGATTTGGGCGTGGATCCCTTCAAACGTGATTTTTAGGGGATCAACTTTGAGCACTTGGGTCATGACAAAATTTAAAGGTGGATTTATGTACATAGGGAAAGGGGGAGGGATGGTGTGAGAGGGATGGGGATGGGTGCGAGGAGGATAATTTCAAATGTGACCCAGCATAATGTGACCCAGCACATGCAGCACACTACCTCCTGATGCCAACCGCGTTGGCCTTGGGCACCCTCAAGTGATCCAATTTATCAATTAGGCTCGGATGGATTTGAAACGCCCGCACGATATCCTCGCGCGGCTCGTTGCGTTGCAGCATGGCCACAATTTGCGAAATTGTTTGCTCGGGCACTTTGAGCTTTTGCGGTCCCTGGGCAAGCTGTGCATCGGTAATTTCATGTTGCGAGCGTGCCTTGAGGGTGCTGCTCATGTTGTCTGTGGCGCTTGGCTTAAAGGTGGGGATAGGCGCCACGTTTGGCTCGGTGTGGCTGAGGCGTTTGAGGAGCTGAGTGTGGGGGGATGGGTCCGAAGGGGTGCCAGAGGAGGTGGGGTTTTCTACACCTTTTTGCTGTACCTGGCTTTTCGTCGCTCTCAAGTCCAAAACCTGGCCCGGTTTGAGGCTCGTCGCCTTGAGGCTGCGGTGCTTTGAGGCTGCTGATCCCATTACAATTCTGACGGCAGGGGTAATTGCTGACGAGATATCCCCGCGTGCTCACTCCATCATGCAATCGCCGCAGCCGCCAGCAGAACCCAGCCGGATCCCCACTCGGGCTGAAATCCTTAAACAACAACTCAGCAGACGCCGCTACTTTGATAGCGGTGACTATGCCATGGCCAAGGCCGACGCCAACGCCACCCCTGGCGATGCTCCCTCTCCAGCGCAAATTGGCCACGAACACCCAGCGCCCGATAAGATTCCGCACCGCGACGCCATGCTGCACAGCCAGAAAGAGTCGCCGGTGCGCCGCGGGTCCTGCCTGGGGCCCAACAGAGACGATTAATTTATTTAGCTAAACAGAGAGCGAAGCGCGAGCTTGCTTGAGCGCAACTCGTTAGAACATGAGCAGATCGTCGTCGTCGGCGGGCGCCGCTGCCTTGGGCGCCGAGGTCTTTGCCGGAGTGACAGGGGCAGCCGAGGGGCTTGGCTTGACGGGAAGCGCCTTGGAAGTTTCCCACAGCGAGCCGAATGCGTCCTTGGCAGGTGCAGGTGTGGCGGTGGCGGGTGCACTCGCGGTGGGGGCAGTGAACGAGGCGGTGGTGGTCGTGGTGGTGTTAAACGAGGTGAACGCACTCGAGCTGGGCGCTGCACTGGGGGCCACCGTACTCGCAGCAGGCGCACCAAACAAATCAAGAATTGAATCTTTAGTAGCAGGAGCAGCCGAGGGTGCGGCCGCGGCACTCGGGGCGCTCTGAAAGTCGTCAAACTCGTCGTCCTCGGGAGGTGCGGAGGGGGTCGCCTTGGCCGCGCTCGCTGTGCTTGCTGCGCTCGGGGCATTGCCCACCTCATACTCTGCGAAATCATCATCGTCAACCTGCTGCTGCTCGGCAAATGACCCGTTGAATCCTCCGTCTCCGTAAACGCGGCGTGTGTGGGACCCAAACCCGGGCGTAGGGGTGGGGATAGAGCCCGAGCGCGAGCTGCGTTCCTCGTAACGGGCTGAGCGAGGGTACCCCCCCGGAGCCCCTCCCGCGCTGCTAACCGCCCCGCGCATACCAGTCTTTGAATTCAACGCCTTGGACTTTTTACGCTCGGCCCTGATCTTGTCAACCGAACCCAACAAATCCAGCAGTTCTTGGGCCCTGTTGCGAATGTTTATACCCTGGTCGCGGTTCTTGGAGTCCACATAGTGGAAATGCCGCAGCATATCAATCACCGCCGTGTGGCTGCGGGCGTAATCGACCACCCGCTCGGCGCCGTTCTTGATGAGGAATTCCAGGAGCTGCAGCGACTTGTAGATTTGGCGCCACTCGCTGGCGGTCTTTTCCGTAAATCTCCGATAGATAAACGGCATAATTTCGTGAAAAGTTTGGTGCGACATGGTGCCCTGGGCGATTTCCATCATGAGCGAGGTCGAGGCGCCCCACGGCTCGTTATTGGTGGCCTCGCGCACCTTGGACTCCATATCGCTAAAGTTAAGCACCGCATTCTGCGCTTTGCGCACGTACGCTTTGACGTCGTACAGCGACACATTGGCCAGCTGGTTGCCGAGTTTGTCCATCTTGCTCAGGTAAACAGAGGGAGAGGAAAGGTGGGTGGATTTGGGGTTGGGGTAGTGTAGCTAGTGAAATTTAAAGAGTTTGTAGTGCTCAGCTTGGCTGTGATTGTGTCCTTTGGGGTCCCCCAGTGCCCTATGGTCTCCCCATTGGGCTCCCCTATATGCTCCCCTACATGCTCCGCTTGAGCCTCCCTATAGGTTCCCTATAGGCTCCCTCCTGGCCAGTGACATCTCTCCACCTCCGATTCTCGAGCAAAACACACAATTCATCCTGCACTCTTGAAAAATTGAATTTAATTGCCGATCATCGGGGGTGCCCGGCGTGCCCAATGGGGTGCCCCCGGGGCAGCGCCACTGGTGCCACTTGGCATGCTCTGCATGCTTGGCGTGCTTTGCATGTGCACTGTTCTAAAAAATCCACCTCGTAGCCTAAAATTTCACAGTTCTTCCTCACGCCCCCCCTCGTTTCACCAACAGCAAGCCCCTGCCCAACCCAACCCTAGGCGCAGGTACCCAACTGGGTACCCAAGGCCAACGAGTGCATTCCCACGTGCTCCACTACGCACTTGCTGTAGCTTTGGGACTCCAAGTACTCAGCCCAGCCCTTTAAATTTCAGCCCCTCCACTAAATTGGCGCACCTTAAGCGAGCCGTAGAAGCTTGTGGAATATATGCACGTTTGCATCGCCACCCCTGAGGGGCCATGCGGCAGGTTGAGCAAGCGATTTACCCTTTTTGAAGCGAGCTCCCTTCTTTTTCACCATTTGACCCTCGCTGGAGATCAAAATATGCCAGCAAGGCGCCGCCGAGAACGTGCATGACCCTAACCCTACCCATTTTATATAAAACCCGGGTCATCCCCCTCCGCAAATGTTTAAGCGTTTCTTTTCTTCAACAATGGCCGCCTCCAAGCAAGTTTACTTTGACACCACCGCCAACGGCCAGCCCCTCGGTCGTATCACCTTCAAGTTGTACGAGGACATTGTGCCCAAGACCGCCGAGAACTTTCGTGCTTTGTGCACCGGCGAGAAGGGTTTCGGCTACTCTGGCAGCACCTTCCACCGTGTGATCCCCCAGTTTATGCTCCAGGGTGGTGACTTTACCAACCACAACGGTACCGGTGGCAAGTCCATCTACGGCGAGAAGTTCCAGGACGAGAACTTCAAGGCCAAGCACGACCGCCCTGGTTTGTTGTCGATGGCCAACGCCGGCCCCAACACCAACGGCTCGCAGTTCTTTGTGACCACCGTGCCCTGCCCCTGGTTGGACGGCAAGCACGTTGTCTTTGGTGAGGTTACCGAGGGCTTTGACATTGTCAAGAAGATCGAGTCGTACGGTTCTCCCAACGGCCGCACCTCGGCCAAGATCGCCATCTCGGCTTCGGGTGAGCTCTAAGTATATAGCTTTTGAACTTCTATTGAGGGTAAAGGCATTGACCTGCATGAGGGTACCAAGTGCGAAACGTATCCGTCATGCGATGTTATAAATCTGCCCGCAGCTCAGTGCGCCCAGCAGTCTAGCCTCAATTCAATTCATATGTACTCAATCATTCTATAAGGTGGTGCAGGGGCGAGGGAGCCAAGGGTGCCTGAGGGTACCAAAACCAAGGCTAAGGGTACCGACCTGAGGGTACAAACGAGGCCGCCAGGTACGAAGTGTTCCATAATTTGATCAAATGTGATCGGGCGACCAGTTGAATATACGGGGCGTTACCTGCAGCGTGTGTACTCAATATTTACGCAATAACATTTACTCGTCGTCCTCGTCCTCCGCCTGCTCATCCTGCTCGGCAAGCTCCTGCTCAATCGCCTCCTCGTCCCGAGCCTCGAGCTCCTCTTCTTTGGCAAGCTGCTTGTCGTCAATGACTTTCTCATTGTCCTCGGCATTGCCCTCCTCGACAACGTCGTCGTCGACCTCAATGTCGGAGGCCTTGGGAGAGGCGGAGGCATTCTTATCCTCAGGTGCATCCTCAGGCTCACCCTCAGGGTCAGCTTGCTCGTCCTCGTCCTCGTCCTCGTCCTCAACTTGCTCCTCATCGTCGTCGTCTGCAGACTCGTCCATGTCCTCGTCGTCACCCTCCTCAGCAGGCTCACTCTCATCCTCCATATCCTCACCCTCCAACTCTGCAACAAGCTCAGCCTTGGACATCTTGGACCTATTGCGCACCTCCTTGGCAGCTGCCCGCTTCATCAACTCGCCCTTGGTGAGGTCGCCCAGGCCATGCTTGCGCGCCTTGGCGGTCTTGGTGGCCACATCCTCGGGCTGCTTGGAAAACTGCTTGCCCTTTTTAGTGTCCTGCCGCTTTTTGGCGCTGCTCCGCTTGTACTCGTCCTTGGTTAAGGACTCGCGAGCTTTCTCAGGAAGGTACCGCTCGCCCGTGTTCTCGGACTTTTCGCCTGATTCGGTACCCCACTTTTCATCTGTCCACTGCTGCAGATGGTTATCTTTGCTTTTGCCGCCCTCGTAGCCGCCACCCTGCTTTTTATATTCCTGGGTGGCCATCTGGGCCTTGCGAGCAGACCACTGGCCAGGCTTGCCACCCTTGTCCTCGTCGGTAACTTTTTCCTTTACATCCTCCCACAGCTTGGGGTCAGTCTTGGTTGCAGTAGCGGTCATCTTGTGCTCTCTTTGACGGGACATGCGCCAATTTTATGGTCGCCAAGGTTGCTCCAGCATGCTCCAGCAGGTGCACCAGCAAGAGCAAGATCACACGATCCGCCGATATTTGCGGGTTTTTTAGGGCAATTCTTCAGATGTTTTTAAATATAATAGCCTAGACTCGCCTGCACGAGCAGGGCTGCCAACGGCTGTTAACGGCTGCAGGCGTCAGAGCAAGGCAAGGTGGGGCATTTTGTGGGGCACCGATCCCGCTGGGATTCCCATCGGTGGCCATGTCCGTAAATTTAATAAAAGCTAGTTTCTCAACACCAACCTCACCCTAGCTTATGGATCAGATCGAGGCTCTTTTGAGCACTCCAGAGCACCTAGACCGCCATCTCGCCATTTATCAGGAGAACCCGTACTTGCTTGACCGGTTTTTTGGCCAGCTCGTGGCGAAATTGGCCGCAATTTACCTCAAAGGTGAGCAGTGGCCGCTCGATACCCTCTACACATTGGCCAACATTCGGGGTGCAAAACACACATCAAAATTTCTCGACACTTGTCCCGCCCTTTTTGACCAGATTTTGGCCGATTTGGCTCGCGAAACTCTGTGGAAGCGCAGGTACAGCCTGCTGTTGTGGCTGGCCAACCTGCTCCTTATACCCATGAAACTTGGGGTGCTGGGCCTGGATTTTAGGCAATTGTACAGTATGCTCCTCGGCGAACTCTCAAAAGTGTCTAAAGAACGCGACGCGGCAGCCCTGGCCATGGCACGGCTCTTGACGCGAGAGCAGTCGAGTGAGCCGCTGCATCAATTCTGGGCTGAGCAGGCTGAGCAGGCTGAGAAGAGGCACCTCGGAGTTTTGCAGACGCTTGCACACGTCTCAAAAACGCTCTACATTCCCGAGATGTTGGGGGTTTCTGGCGATGCGACCGTAGTCCAACAGCGGCTAATAATTAAGATTAGGGCGCGGGCGTGTATGCTTGCGTTTCCCCGCGAGTGGGATCACTATGAATCTACAATCAATTTCCTTTATGCCAAGCTTGGCAGCGAGAGCACGGTGCTGCGGTACTCGAGCGCAAAGGCCCTGGCGCGGCTGTGCAGCCAGTGCTGGTCCCGGCCGAGCCACACAGTTGTGGCTACGACACTAGTTGAGGATACGCTCGACGGATTCCAGGCTAACCGGCTTGAGTTGGCGGTTCCCGGCGGCGCGCTCAGCCAGGTCTCGGACGACATGTGGCACGGATCCCTGCTGTTTATTGCCGAGCTCTTGAGGGTCAAGGTGCCGGTAAATCTCCCCGCCCTTTTTTCTATACTTGCAGACGCCCTACATTTTGAGCAAAAACGGCTCGGATACGCCACTGGAACCAACGTGCGCGACGCGGCGTGCTACGTTTGTTGGGCGGTTTTTAGGCAGAAACAAGTTCCCGAACTTGGAGGCATCTACAGTGAGCTGGCGTCTCTTGCGTGCTTTGACCGTGAAGTCAACGTGCGTCGCGCAGCAGCTGCCGCGCTTCAGGAAGGACTCGGTAGGCACCAGGGCATGCCGGCCGAGCGCGTGCTGGCTGTGCTCGAGCAGCTAAACTTTTCGAGTGTATCCAGCATTGCGCATTGTTATCTTGAGATCGCACCCGCCTTGGATGGCCTTGTGCGCCTAGACAGGCTGCTGCAACGCGGCGTCGCTAGCTGGGACGTGGCTGTGCAGCGCCTGGCCAGCAGTGCGTTGGCGGTGATGGGCGTGCAGGATCTCGTGCCCAAGCTTGTAGCCATGTACGGGGGTGACCATGATTGCAAGATTGGGGTGCTCATGGCTCTGGGAAAGTTGAGCAAGGGGGGCGCGCTGGGAGAAGGGGGCCAGCGGGCGCTCGACCTCAACTCACTCGACCTACGCAGTGAAACAGTGTGTGAGGCAATACTGGTATATCTACGATGCCTCGAGCCCGCCCAAGCAGCCCCTCTGGCCCTCAAATGTATGTGGGTCACAACCCCCGAAGCCATTGAGGCAGTGGCACACCTGGCGCTGCCATTTGACGAGGCATGGTTGGACCACCTAAATCAGCAGTGCTGTGTGCAAGCGCTTGCCACCTGTGGGTACAGACTCGAGAGTTGCGGCCCGCCCGCTGATCCGCTGGCCCGCAGCGTCTACATTCGGTTGCTGCAGCGCTCGCCCCAAAGTGAGCAGCGCGTCTTGGCTGGGCTCGAAGATTACCAGCGCGATAAACGCGGCGATGTGGGCTCGTGGGTGCGCCTTGAGGCGATTTCCAAGGCAAGGGAGTGGGGGCTCGCAGCGGCTCAGCCCGCGCTGTGGCGGATGGCCAGCGAATGTCTTGATAAATTAAGGCGCGCGAGTGTCGAGGCGCTGGTAGATTCGGGGCACCCTCTAATTGCTGAGCCCCCGCAAGCCTTTTTTGAGTCGGTGCTACGGTTGGGGCCTTCTAAAGTTGTGCTGCCTGGCCTAGTGTCCTCGATTGGTGGGCGCTCGGGCAACGCTCAGCTTGCCGAGGCGGCGTACGAGGTGATCAAGCGTGCGCATCTTCCACAAGTTTTGGCCCTGGGCTGGAAAGGTGAGCTGGGTCTGAGTGTGCTGCGCACGGTCCTCATGGCTCTGAGGGAGGGCATAACCGTAACTGAGGAGCACCAGCTGTTACGGCTTGCATACAACAGCACAATCAATACCCCTCAGGTCGGCCGCATTCTTTTGGGGATTGAGGTGCTTGCATTCTTGGATTTGCCCAAGAGCAGGGCCCGGTTGGGCCAATTGTGTGGGCACTCGCAGGGTGCAGTGCGGGTCCGGGCGGCTGAGGCGCTATATGAGCTTGGGGTCGAGACCAAGGAGGTTGTGGAAACTGATTTTAGTTTGGTTAGGAGGGCTGTAGAGGTTAGTATGTAGCTATGTGGGTGGTGGTGCTCTTGGAGGGTCCCTGAGGGTGCCCAGCTCAGCACAATTCTCTTAATTTTTCTGTCCCCGTGACCAATGTGCTGGGTCATATTCTGCAGCACTGGCACACGCTGGGACACGCTGGGTAAACGTTAGAATCAATCTATTATCTAAAAAATCTACTGAGGAGTAACCTTGCCCTTGGTGTGGAAGATGCCCAAGTTCTCGGTGATCTTCTGGGACATGGTCTTCTCAGACTCACGGACCCACACGCGGGGGTCGTAGTACTTCTTGTTGGGCTTGTCCTCGCCCTCGGGGTTGCCGACAGAAGTCATCAAGTAGTCCTTCTTGTTGAGGATGTAGTCGCGGACACCGCTGAGGTAGGCCCACTGGCAGTCAGTGTCTACGTTGACCTTGACGACACCGTGCTTGATGGCGGTGTCAAAGTCGGCCTGAGACGAGCCAGAGCCACCGTGGAACACCAAGTAAATGGGGTGCTTGTTGTCGGTCTTGAGCTGCTCCTTGGCGTACTCCTGGTGCTTGCCGAGAATCTCGGGCTGCAACTTGACGTTACCGGGCTTGTAGACGCCGTGGACGTTGCCGAAAGCAGCAGCGATCGAAAAGTTGGGGCTGATGGGAGCAAGGGCCTCGTAGACAGCGTAAATGTCCTCGGGCTGAGTGTAGAGCTTGGACTGGTCGACGCCAGAGTTGTCGACACCATCCTCCTCACCACCGGTGATACCAATCTCCATCTCGAGCCACTGGTTCATCTTGGCGGCGCGCTTAAAGTACTCGGCGGTAATCTTGATGTTCTCAGCGTGGGGCTCCTCGCTGAGGTCAATCATGTGCGACGAGAAAAGGGGCTCGCCGTGCAGCTTGTAGTAGGCCTCATCGGCCTCAAGCATACCGTCCAACCACGGCAACAACTTGTGGGCGCAGTGGTCCGAGTGAAGCACGACAGGGATGCCGTAGGCAGGAGCAATCGAGCGAATGTAGTGGGCAGCCGCAATCGAACCAGCGATCGAGGCCTTTTGGTCCTTGTTGTCGACACCCTTGCCGGCAAAGAAGGCGGCACCACCCTGCGAGGTCTGCAAAATGATGGGCGCGTTGGCATCGCGCGCGGCCTCGAGCGAAGCAACGACAGTGCTGGACGAGGTCACGTTAATGGCGGGGATGGCAAAGCCGTGCTCCTGAGCATAGTCAAAGAGAGCACGGACGTCATCACCAACAATGACACCGCTCTTGCGCTTGAGGACAGATTCAACACCCATTTGTATACTCAGCACTTAGGAGGGGGGGTGGCTTTTATGCACATCCCACGAGGGGCAACCCTAACCCTACGGCAATAGCCAACGAACGTTTAAGAAGGTTGAGCGTGGGGTGAGAATGGGGTGAGGAGAGAGGGAGGCCAGGATCTATGGTTGAGTTGTGTATGTACAGGTAGATTTAATGTGAGATGCTGCCAACAAGGATTTCGGGTGATTGCGGGTGGGAGAGGGCGCGCGCCGGTTGATCCCGAGCCTCACAAGAGCGTGATCTTTATTGTGGTGCTAGCGAGCTGAATGATTT
The DNA here is from genome assembly GCA_022577855.1 of Wickerhamiella azyma. Classification (NCBI taxonomy): domain Eukaryota; kingdom Fungi; phylum Ascomycota; class Dipodascomycetes; order Dipodascales; family Trichomonascaceae; genus Wickerhamiella; species Wickerhamiella azyma. The sequence continues at coordinate 78,998 of JAKISA010000010.1, forward strand.
ATCGGTTGGGCTTGTTTGAGGGGAGTTGCTGCTGCATTCAAATGCACAGTGACGCACACCGTGACGTCATTACGATGAATAACCGCCACTTTTTGCCTCGTGCTGATTGGTGGCGGCGTGGCACAGCGAGCGCGCTGAGCGGGCGCTGAGCGAGCGGGAGCTGGGAGTTTACGTGATTGAAATTTAGTGGGGCTCGGTGGGGTCCCAGTGGGGTCACGCGGGGCCCCGGGGGGGTGCCCTGGGGGCTAGGACGCGGGGACTAGGGTGCCCCAGAGCAGGGAGCCCGTGGGGCTCTCATGGGGAGCTTTGGGGCTACACTGGCCGAGGACCAACATGCATGTACCTAAAATAGATAGCTTCTACATATCTTTGCTTGGCTGGCTGCGCGCTGGCTTGGCGACGGTTGGCTTGGCATGGCGTGCTCGGCGTGGCATGCTTGGCCGCAGTGCTGCACAGCGCGGCGTGCGACCACGGTGAGGGCGGCGGCATGGCAACCTCGGGCGACCATTTCGCTCCCCTCGAAAAACATCTCATCTGCTCAAAGATCAAGGCAATCTAGATCAGGGTACGGGTGTCGCGCAGGCACGCGAGCAAGATGCAGCGGCGATCGATTGCGGTTGGTCATTTTTGAAAAATGAAGCAGCGCTGGAAGTTTGTAAATTTCTCAACTTGCTTTAGCGCGCAAGACAAAGGCACCCTCAAATCTACCCCGACGTGGCGCAAGGGCGTGGCGTCGCCGGACCCTTAAGTAAACAACAACAGCCCCATAGTCAACACCCACCGCGAACTCTCCGTGACCAAGCAGAATGCCACGACTCTTTTCTGGCCATTCGCGCACTTTGAGCGGGCAGCAGAGTATAGAAACAGGGGATACGCCTGATTTAAGACCGGGGTCGGAAACTTTTTCCACCTTTAGCGACGTCCAGGCGCCGCCCGTGGAGCACGCAGGCCCTCGCCCTCGCAACCATCCCAAGGCGCAGCTCAAGTTGCCGAGTCCCAGCGAGGACACCCAGCGCGAGATGATCCCAGTGCTGAGTCTTCTTACTGCTCACAGCGCCCGCGTGTACGAAGAAGGTTACTTTATGCTGCTCAACGATATCAACCACGACGGCAAGCCGGTAGCCAACAGGCAGTGGGTCGAGGTGTTTGCCATGCTTACGGGGCCCACCCTGGCCTGCTGGGATGCTCAAGCTCTCGATCAAGGCATCGATTGCAAGCCAACGTACATGAACATCACCGACGCCAATTTCAAGTCGGTAGCCTCGCTCCCAACCGGAAAAACAGCTCTTGAGCGCATTATTGTGATGAGCACGACAATGAAGAATCGGTACCTCCTCCAATTTGCTAGCGACAAGTCGTTCAACCAGTGGACGGCCGCTTTGCGTTTGTCGAGCTTTGAGCGTACTGCCCTGCAGGAAGCGTACACGGGCGCGCTCCTGAGCTCGCGGGGAAGCAAACTAAATGGCGCAAAAGCCCTGCTGGGCGGCACGAAGATCGTTCGCGAGGATTGGTGCCAGGTGCGGTTTGGAGGTGGGTTGCCCTGGTCGCGCTGCTGGTACGTCCTTACTCCGCCCAACCTGATCAAAAATAAAAAGCAGCGCAAGGCCGGCATGGGCGAAATCGCATTCTACGAATCGCCCAAGCACGTAAAGAAGGACCCCCTTGCAGTGATCACTACCGCCTACAGCGCGTACGCCGTGTTTCCTGAGCGCGCTGTGCTTGTTGACATGAGCAATCTGATCAAGTGCCACGGTCTGGTGAGGTTCAACAAGGAGACAGAGACGCGCGAATCGCAAATCTTTTTGATGCCCGAGCAGCACCCCGGAATCAAAGGCAGCGAGACGCTGATCCGATTTATTATTCCGTTTTTGGACATTTTCCAGTTGTACGGCCGCCCCAAACGCCTCAATGCCGACAAACGCGACATTCGCTCTCTCCTTTTTGCCATGCCGACCCTCCCCAAGGCGTACTACCTCGATGTGGTTGATGTGGGCATGCTGACCGCTTTGCCCGAGTCGCAAGGGTGGAGCCCGCAAGATTGGATGCAAAAAATCAAAGAAATGCTAGCGCGCAAGCTGGCCTCGGGCTACCAAGGCCTCGGCAACATCCACGAGCTGGCGGCTCGCGACAGCACGACCGAGGCCTCCACAACCTCGGGAAGCACAAAGAGTGACAAGGGGGTGATTGTGGCCAAGCGCGAGGCCCCGAAACCCCCCGGGGCAGCAGGGGCGGGCAGTGCCTCCACCCTGGGGGCGTCCACCCTGGGGGGCTCCTTTGGCACCTCGGGCACCACCCTGGGCACCACCAATGGGGCATCATCCACGCTCCTGGCCCCACCCGAGCTCGACCGCACGCGCGCCATCTCGCAGCCCCGCGCAATGGACTCGTTTGTGCCCCCTCGCAGCCCCATGGTCGCCTCGCATGAACGCAGCCTCAGCGAAGGAGAGGACCGCAACGATCTCATGAGCGCGCCGTACACGCCGCCCGCGAATGAGCAGCAAAATGTATTCCGGTTTTCGCCGAGGAGGGGCGAGCGTGAGCCGCAGACGAGCCAGAGCGCCCAGCCCTCTGGGGTGCGCTCGTTGGACCCCTCAGCTCAGGGCGCCACTCAGGGGCACCCCCAAGGGCACCGCCAAGGCGTCCCACCCACAGCAATCGGCATGCCGGGCGCTATCGAAACAAAGCCGGGCCACTACAGCTACGCCGAGTACTCTGAGTATATGCGGACGTACCTCGCCAACGAGATTGAATCGCCGCAGAAAAATAAGCCGAGCGGGCCGCGGCCCATGGGCCAGGGCCAGAGCGGTGCCGCAGGTGCCCAAGGCGCTCCTCAGGGTGGTCCTGCCCCCAGCGCATTCGCTCAAGGAGGCCCTCGCCCTGGCCAATCGCCGTACGGCCAACCTCAGCCTCAGCGCGTGGCCTCGGGTCCAGGCGTACCCCAAGGGATGCCCCAGGGGGCTCCCCCTTCAGCCTCCCAGACGTCGCTGCGGGGTGCACCTCGCAAAGTGAGCGGGGGGTACCCCGGCCAAGGCCCTCAGTATGGCGGGCCGCAAGGGGCGAGTGGTGCCCCTCAGGGTGCCCCCCAGGGGGGCGTGGGAGCGGGTGGCCAGGGCCCTCAAAACGCCCAGCCCAGAAGGTACCCTCAGGGGGGCCAGGGCGGGCCAGGCTACCAACAGCCCCACCCGGCGGGCCCCGGCCCGTCGAGCGCTCAGGGTAATCCTTATGCCCAGGCTCAGCCTCAGCCGCGGCAGCAGGGCCCCTACGCCGCCGTACAGCCCATGGCGCCCTCAGGCGGTCACCCCCCGACCAACCCGTACCGCCCTAGCGCTCCGCATGGCGCACCCAACGGCGTGCCGAACGGCACCACGCGCCCAGTACACACAGACGTGAGGACGGCGCCGCCCATGACCCGCACGACGCAGCCGCTTCAGCAGCTGCAGCAGCCGCAGACCGCGCGCCGCACGGACCCGTACGCGATTGCCCAGCAGGCCAGCCAGCCGCCGCGCGGGCGCGTGCAAGGAGCTAGGCCCATGCCATAGATACGAGTTATGATAAGTTATGAGGGGGAGAGGTGCTTAGGGTCCAGGGCCTAGGGGACCCGCTTTAAGTAGCAGGGTCGTTTGAGGGTTAGGGGTGACCCACAGCTCTGCCCTCTGTGCCCAGGGGACCCCAGGGGCACCCAAGGGCACTATCTAATAATAATATAAATACTTAGCAAGTAGGGTGCTCGATCGTGCGTTACCACAGCCAACGCCGCCGGGCATGCCCCCCTTCGCCCCCCTCCGGCGCTTGAATAGCAACAAACTCCTCATCCTGGCCAGCATCCAACGAATGAATCATAGACTCGAGCAGCGATCGCTGCTGGCGTGCCTGTTCATCGGTCTTGGGAGCCCGCCAGCTGGTGGCCATGGCACTAAGAACGCTGTCTCCAGAGAGGGGCAGCCTGAAATGGCCAAACAGAGCGTCGCCAGAGTTGGGGTTGGGGGATTCAGTGGCACTCCCGGAGACACTCCCAGCACCCCCCTGCCCCCCAATCCTCAACAAACTCCTCAAACCCTGGTCAATGGTCTGCTCATGGCTGGCCAGCCACGGCTCGACGTGGGCACCCCAAATTTGGACCGCTCCGGCGCTCATGAGCCATACCAGCACCCCGAGGCGCAGCAGGTTGTAAAAGGGAACATAGTAGAGCACTCCAGACAGAGCCGACTCGGTGGCGGTTCCGAGGCTCAATACTGACCAGTACATGAGCCACGGACGCATCAGGGTAATGTCATTGGCCTTGAGGGCCTTGTATGTAGCGATGGTAGGGAACCCAATGGATACAATTGAGCCTAGCAGGGACAAAATCATTCTTATCGCAACGCTAAATTGAACGATTATGTCAGGTAATATATTTTGTGGCCAACGCCACAAACGCGACCGGGAGGCGACTTTTCAGTGCACACACCACCCTTGTAAACCCTTGCATACCCACACACACCCGCACACACACCCCACACATGGAGTCTCTACTACCCCAGCACCTCGAAGACGAGGAACCACCCATCAAACTATCCAAACCTAGGGCACCAACCTTTGACGTGACGCGTCTCATGGACCCTCAAGGCCTGCCCAAACTACGCAAAAAGTTGTTGACCACAAAACGCAAGGGCAATCAGCGTAAAGATTTGGGGAAATTGATTGATACGTACCGGGTTTGGATGCACCAGCTGTGGCCAAAAGGCAACGAACGCGACATGGTCGAGCTGCTTGCAAAGTCGGGAAATATGGGCGCTATCAAGGCGTGGCGGCATGAAGTAATGAATGAGGAAAAGTTTGGCGAGATTGGAGTGGAGGTGGGGCGCGAGGGCGAGCTCGAAGTCGATGAATTTGAAGCAGAGGCGAGGGCGGCAGCGAGTGCCCAGGCGGCCCAGGCTGAGACGGCTCAAGCGTCACCAGACATAGAATCTGATGATGATATTGTTTTTCCAGGGAGGACATCCACGAGCGCACCGGTTCTTCCTGCTGCTGCGAGTGCCACGAAGCGCGCCCCTGCAGCTTCCGCTCCTCCCGACATTCCCTCTCCCTCCGATATGCCATCCCCTTCAGATATGCCCGAGGGTGACCCTGAGGGCGAAGACGAGCAATGGAAGATTTATGCCGACCTCGGATTCTGAGCACTATGCATCGCACTAGCTAATACATCACTACGCAACGCTCTACACTGCTCCAGATACACTACTCCGACGAGCAATGGCATCTGCACACTTTTGATTCTAGATAGCACTATGTATCGCACTACGCATTGCTCTAGTTATTTACATCACAGCGCCTATGCACCGCTCTACGTGGGCCCAGGTGCACCCGCGCTCGGTCGCCAGTTCGCAGAGCTCGCTGGCTCCCTACTGCTCCCTCAAATAAACCCCCAATTCATCCAAAATCTCCACAGTCTCTGTAGGGTTAGCGATCCAGGCCGTGCACCCCGCGAGCCGCGCCTTGAAATCGTTGGCCCCGATCGAGGCAAATTGATCGCCCACGTGCAGCGTGCGGCTCGGCGGCACAGACCCCAAAAATTTTTGCAAACTCAAAACGCCATAGCGCTTGTCGCCGATATCGACCCACACGTCCGAGCCGCCGTTAAAGGCGCAAAAGTAGACACGCTGCGACACCGGCAGTGATGCGAGCACGTGCTGGCAGTTTAGAACAATTTCTTCGAGCGATTCTCTCGGGATCGCCTTGCCTTCCAAGGGGATGATGCCCACGGCGCGGTCTTTACGGTAGACGCGCGTCGAGCCGCTGAGGCCCAGCTGGGCCTGCAATTTGTACAGCACACGTTGAGCCTCGTCCAACAACAGCTCACTGTCATCATTTGACCATGCAAGCAAGTCAGGCACAGCCCACAACTCTTTTTCGACATAGTCCAGGGTACCTTCAACATTGAGTCTAAACAGGTAATTGCACTCGCCGCCCATGATGAGCAAGTTACTTTTGTACGCTTCAGGCATTGAGGAGGCCGCAATTGCTTCGAATAGTGCGCCCAGGCGCGTGTAGTACAGCTTTCCGGTACGCTCGGGGTACCCTGCGGCAGTGACAATTCCCACAAAGATTCCTTGCGAAACAAGGTCCACGAGCCGGTCAATAATGGGGTCACCCTTTTCGAGGTTATGGCCGTCGTCGTACAAGGTGACATCTCCGTCAAATGTGACCAACTGAACCCGATTCTCAGGTGAGGCCAGCGCCATTGCCTGGGCAGTGTTGAGGATCAGGCGGACATCGTTGAAGGATGGAGCGACCATGCGGCGTTTGCTGATGGCTCTCTTGTTGTCCTGGACATAGAATGCACGCTCAAGCGGCAGCGGCGTAAAGAAGCGGCCGGTCGAGGGTACGAGCTGCCTGAGGCGGCCGAGCTCGGGTTGCTGCGCTTCTTGGGCGGCGATCTGGCTTTGCACGAGCTTTTCGACATCGTAAAACACTTCGGCGTACTTGCGGCATGCCTCCATTTGGAAGCGTTCGGCGTCGCCGGCCAGAAAATGGTTTCCCGAGCCGGCGTGGAGGACGAATGGGCCAGCGGTGAGTCCCTTGATCCACTCGATGAATTCATCTCTGCGGTGGGATTTGAGGGCGTATTCGACGCGATAACGGGTAGTCATGAGTAAGGGGGGTGGGGTGTGGATAGAGATAACGAGAGTGAAAAATTTCAGAGGGGACTCATCGGGGCAAAGGGTGGTTCAAGGCGGTGAGGAGGTGCCAGCTTGCACTGCGGAGCGTGTGGTTTTATATTATATATCCTATGCCAATGGCACCTAAATCGGCGGCTATTCTTGGCAACCCCCAACTATCAAGTTTATACCTACTAGATAACGCACGTGGTATGACTGTGCGGTGCCTGGGTCACCCAGGGGTATCCCCTAGGGCACTCTTGGCCCCCGCACACCCCTTTCAGTACATTCATATGCTATAAATTATGCCCAAGCCATGCTCTTTTTGATCTTTGCGATCGCCTGGCCCGGGTTGAGGCCCTTGGGGCAGGTCCGCGAGCAGTTCATGATTGTGTGACAGCGGTACAACGACATGGAATTTTGCAGCTGCGCGCGGCGCTTATCGCCCGCCTGGTCGCGCGAGTCAATCATCCACCTAAAGGCCTGCATGAGCACCGCAGGACCGAGGTACTCTTGCTGGTTCCACCAGTACGAAGGGCACGAGGTAGAGCAGCACGCGCACAGAATACACTCGTACAAACCATCCAACTTGTCGCGGTCCTCAATGCTCTGCAGGTTCTCGCGGCCATCCTCGGGCACAGAGGTGCGCTGAAGGTACGGCTCGATCGATTTGTACTGCTTGTAAAACAACGTCAAGTCGGGCACCAGGTCGCGCACAATGTACATGTGGGGCAGGGGATAAATCTTCAAATCCTTCGAGGTGTCCTGGTCAATCTTGCACAGGCACGCAAGCGTATTAACACCGTTAATGTTCATGGCGCAAGACCCGCAGATACCCTCACGGCACGACCGCCGGAACGTCAAAGTGGGGTCCATCTCGTTCTTGATCTTGAGAATGGCATCCAGAACCATCGGGCCGCACGCGTTCAGGTCCACATCATAGTTTTGCAGCGTGGGCTTGACGTCGGGGGTATCGGGGTTCCAGCGGTAAACGCTAAAGGTCTTGACGCGGGTAGCGGGCTCCGCGGCGGCAGCAGCCTCGCTGTAGAAGCGCGCGCTCCGGACCACGCCCTTGAACTGGTTTTGAATCAGACGTCCAAACATGAAGGAAGGGTAAAGCTGGGGAAGGTGTCCCAAATATCTTAGTCAATTTGTTTTAGAGTGATGGTGATTGGTTGTGGGATGTGGTCAGGTGCCGTTTGTCATCGGAGCGGAACGGTGTGGCGGATGTGGCGCGCGGTCGCAACCGGCCCTAACCCTGGGTGCTTTGCCATTAGCGGTTTAAGCGACCGCGACCGAAGGAAGCCCGCTTGGTCAGCGCCGGTCAATTCGATCTTGATGAAATCGATAATCTGGGGAAATATTACTAATTGAAATTTATTTCCTGCACACCCTGCACACCCCTTTGCACATGGACTACCTCTCGCACCTCGACAACCCGTCCGAGGCGTTCATCTCGGCTAGCGGTCAACACTGTGCCCAACTTTTCACTCCCGAAACCTTGGCTCTCCTCTCAACCTCCCAGAAACACAAACTCGCAGTTAAAGTCTCGACCCTTCTAAAAGCTAAAAACTTGCAGCGCGCTTTTGGTACTTGGTTGGTGCCCTCTTTGCTCCAAGATGGTGATATTCTCAAATCTCACGCCGTTTCTTGGTGCCCCATCCTCCTGCACATGCTTGATCTGCCTGATTCTGAATGCTGGGCAGGTGCAATCAAGGCTTTGTGCGTGCTCTACACCAAAGCCGATTTGCGCGACCTTGGATCCTCGGCCAAAATCGGTGACTTTGTCAAACGCTTGGAGGCCATCCTGCCGTCGGCGCCTGTGCCTGCCTCACGCGCCCTGCGGTACCTGATTGTCTTGAACCCAGGCCCCGTCCGCACCTACATACCCAAGCTGACGGCCCAGATCCACTCGATTCTGTGGAGTTCATGCTGGCAAGACCTGTTTGAGCTGCTGGCCGCGCTCACTTTGGCAGAAAAGGCTCCTGCAGCTGCATGGCGCGAGCAGCTTATTGCCACTTTGAGCGATTGCACCAACTTGCCAACCCTGAAATCTGTGCCCGAACCGCCGATCGCGCCGCACCGCATCTGGTTTGCCGCCGAAAGTTATTTGCAGTGCCGCCCCGAAGGGTCCAAACTGCCTACCGAGCGACTCATCAAGGCCTTGGAAACCTCGCTCAAGGCTTCCCCTGCAGCTGCCGAGGCTGCACTCAAGTTTATGGTGCGTACCCTCGAGCCGCTCGGCCGCGTCTACATGCTGCACTTTGACAGCTTGTTTCATTTGGTGTGTGAATCGAGCAATTTCGGGCCCAGCTGTCTCGAGGCTTCGGTTAAGTGCACTTGTGCGTTGGTCAACGAAGTCAAAACGGTGCCGCAAAAGTACCTCAAGGCCATCAACACCTTATTTAATAGGGCCTTTAGGGCCACTGCGAGTGCAAGCAACACCACCGCCATTCCATCCCCCCTCGCTTCTCCCACGCGTCTCGACCAACTCCTAGCGGACCTGGCAGTCTCAACCATCCTCGCTTCCGAGCAAATTCCTGCTTCGTTCAGGTCCAAACTTGATGCCGCCGCGCTCAGAATTGGCGGCTCGCCCTTGCGCGTAGCCACCCTCTACCCCGGAAAATTCAGTATGCTGCCTCTAAGTATCAACTATGGGTCTAAACTAGACGGCTACGAGACGCTTGTGCACCCCCGGCTCCCGCCGCTCAGCTTTAGCTCGGTTGGGGTTGTACACGAAGAGCCCGAAGTGGATGGACCTGAACGCGTACAAATTACCCGCACAGCCCCCACTCCAGAGCTTGTGGAGTCAGTTGCTGCCCCCCTTCCTCAGGTCGAGCTTGACGTAGTTCCCGAGGCAACGGCGGCCCCGGCGGCCCCGGCGGCGGCACCCGAGGCGCCCACGGTTCAGCCTCAAAAACGTTCTGAAAAGATTGGTGAAAACAGCCCCGAAAAACGTCAAAAAATTGACGAGGAAGTCGCTGCTCATCCTGAGGCCCCGATGGAGGCCGGCCCAGAGAGCGACGACGACGACGAGATGGTTATTCCTGAACTTGAAATGGATTCAGACTAGTTTCTAGCTTTTATATTGGCTTGTGAATTTCTTTAATTTCTGCAATTAATAATTCAAAATTGGTCCCCCTACGTCATGGCGATCAAGCATGCGTATGCGTACTTCGCCACGCTTGCATGCATAAAAGCATGCATGCATGCATGTAATTTATTGTGGTCCCCCGCGTAGATCCATGTTGTGTTTGAGGCAGACAAGGTAAACAGAGTGTTTCAGCTTAATATAGATCGCAGGAGCCTTAGACAAGCACCAGCGCACCCCCAGCGCCAGGTGCAATTGCAGGCGACTTGGCGGAGCGTCAAGCGAGTCTAGTCAGCTCAATTGCACAAATGCCGCTGCTCTGGTCCGCTCGCTGGCGCGCTTGTCCTGGCAAACTAAATTTAGCTTTTAGTCACGAGATATCTTCTACTTTGGTGGTTATCATAACGCATTATGCGGTTACCTTGTGAGGCAACACACTTTGAAGCATGTAGCAGTATGCACGCTTATCAAACTAAACGAGTCCAGAAAAGGAGTCTTTATGCCGCAGAGATAAGTTCTTCACGAAATAGATCAAAGGGGAATACGTCACCGCCAAGTTCTCCTTTTCTTTGGGTAACTACAGCGCCAAGCCTCAAGAAACAAGGTATGGCCCCTTGTCTAGTTTTAAAACAGCAGACACATGCATCCTGTGCCCTAACCCAGGTTGTAGCTAGTTGTTGGTGCCAAAGGACGCGCCCGAGCGAGAGAAGCGTTAAAGATATCAACCCTCTAGTTCTCTATGCACCACAATATGGTGTTCTTCTCTCCTCCCCACCGCCGCCTTGAGCCCATAGGGCACATGCATATCGAGCGGCGTAACGCGTGCATGTGCATGCATGTAGCCGAATATGCGTACTTTTGTGCGTCCCTCGCAATGTCATAACAGTATATATGTGAGGGCACCCCCGGCCTAATTAAGCTGCATACTGCATCCACTAATGTTTAACCGCCTCGCAGTTCTCACAACCTTTATGGCCGCCTTGAGCGCCGCAACCGCAGATTCCTCGTCAAGTAAAACGTGCGATGTTTGCACCGAGCAGTGCTCGGTCTCGCAAAATGCCTACCAACAAGTGTACATGTACCAGGCCCTGTCGTACATTGAGGTTGCCCGCACGGCCGGTTTCAACGTCACCAGCTCCCTGAGCAACTTTGCCGGTACTTCCAACGGCGGTACTGACCTGGTCAACTCGTGGTACACGGCGTACTCGCGCGCCGCCTCGTACATTACCCGCAACGTCATTTCGTTCCAGCAAGTGTTTCAGCAGGACGTCGACCAGTGGGTTTCCGATTTGATCTATGTTTTGCAAGATTTGGCCGAGTACGATGAAGCTGCCGGTGACGTGACCTCGGTTGCTTCGCAGGTGGGTGTTGCCTACACCGGCGCGGTTGGCGTGTGGAGCGTCATGTCTGCTGTGGCCACCTCGTGCCAGGACTGCTTGTACTGGAGCCGTTCGATCATTCCCTACGCCGAGAGCGAGCGCAGTGCTTTTAGCTCCTACATGAGCGACGTGAGCTACTCGACCAGCTTTGGTCCTTGGGCCAGCTACATTTACTGTACCAGCAGCTCCTCCAGCAGCTCCTCCAGCTCGGCCACCCCCAGCTCGACCGTGAGCTCCAGCACTCCTACCAGCACTTCTGCCTCGAGCAGCGCTAGCTCCTCTAGCTCGAGCTCGAGCGCCTCCAGCAGCACCCCTAGCTCCACCCCTGTCCCCAGCAGCTCCAGCTCGAGCGCCTCCAGCAGCACTCCCAGCTCTACTGCCTCCATCTCTAGCCCCAGCGCCTCCAGCAGCACTCCTAGCTCCAGCTCTACTCCTTCCAGCTCTAGCTCTTCTTCCTCCCAGGTCAGCTCTAGCAGCAGCTCTAGCAGCGCCTCCTCCTCCAGCTCCAGCTCCGCCAGCTCTAGCTCTTCCGCCAGCTCCTCCAGCACTCCTTCGAGCTCTAGCAGCGCTAGCAGTGCCTCTAGCAGTAGTGCTAGCTCCAGCAGCTCGAGCAATACCCCCAGCTCCTCGAGCAATACCCCCAGCTCCTCGAGCAATACCCCCAGCTCCTCGAGCAATACCCCCAGCTCGAGCCCCGCTAGCCCTAGCAGCAGCGCCAGCTCGAGCACTCCTAGCAGCACTTCTGCTCCTGCTAGCACCACCTCCTCCCCCAGCAGCACCGGTAGCTCATACACACCCACATCTACCTACCGCTGCCTCGTGTCCAACTCGGCTGGCCAGGTTGTGAGCACTCGCGTCAAGCTCTATTGAGCGTAAAATCTGGCTTTGCTCGGAATTTTTTATTAATGCTATAATGCTGTAGACTATTTCAATGATTTTTCTTGTGTGATTGCATTGCGATCGCAATAGTTGTCTTTTTTCAAGGGTTAGGGCTAGTGGTTACGCTTGCGTTCAGCATGCGTTCCGCTTACAGATGGGTGTCACCCCTCGCATAGTCACGCAGACCGCGTTTCAGGTTGATCTCTACTTCGCTAATTCTATTTATGGAACTGCATCAACGCAATTTAGGTTGGAGCGACTCTCCGAAAAGCGGGGAGAGGGGCTTACCTTGGGCCTCCCTTGAGCACCCCGTCACGTCTTGGCTTGGCTAGGCGAGCTCGCTCGAGGCACAAGGGGTCTTGGCATGCATAGGCTAACAAGTCCGGCGGACAAGGAGAGCTTGGGTAGCCAAGCGCCTGGGCATTCCTTGTCAGCTCACAGCTGTACTTGTTCGATTAGCTGTAACTAATTTGTACATCTCCCTTGAGCTTGTTTTTTCGGCTGCATCCCATCATGTGATCGCCAGCCTAAACAGACTAAAATAATTTATATAGGGGTCCCCTGAGTCTCCCCGGGTTATTTTTCACCCCCTACGCGTCCATTCATCACGCCAATAACCTTATCCACCGGCCAGCCGCTCGGGGCCGGCTTGGCAGGGAAAGGCCGTCTGTCGACGCTTATTGAGGCTGCCTCATAAGTGTGCTCGAGAGCCCACTCGCAAAAATCGTTGTCGCGATCAATGTCTTCAATGGTTTGGCCCAAACCCTTGGCGATCCACTCGTCGACTTCGGGCAGCGTTTTCTTGCGCAGGAGGGTTGTTAAAAGCCATCCGCTGGTTTGAGCAGGAAAGTTGGGCATCGGGTACGCCACGCATCGCTGCAGAGCCGGCGCAAACGACTGCAGGGTGGACGCAAGCGAGTTGAGCTGGAGGATGCAAACCATGAATTGCTGCTGGAGGGCAGGCCAGGACCCGAGTTCTGCTGCTGAAACGCGGCCGTTGAGGTTTGTTAGCGAGTGAACCAGCTGCGAGAGCCGGATTCTAAGGCTCTCGAGGACGACAATGGGGATCCCCGAGAAGTCCTTCTCTTCCATGTAAGCGGCACTGCTATGCCAAGGGGTGACCTAGGAAGGCAGTCAAGTGGCTGCTGAAAAGTGTCACGCGGAGCTAGTACTATAAATCAAGCAGAGCCAGGGGTGGGCATACTAGGGTCCTCTGAGGGGGGGGTGATCCCCTGGGTGCCCTGGAGTACCCCTGAGTGCCTCCCCAAGGTGCCCCTAAACCCACCTCCACGCCGCCCTAAAAATTCCAAGTGCCACTTGAAAAGTATCACGTGTTGCGAGTATATAAAATACAGAATTTAGCAGAGCCAGGGATGCAGGGATGTGGGTACCCTACCCGCCTCGCCTAGGGGTACCCCTCGTGCCTAGGCTGCCTGCTTGCCGCCCTCAAAAGAATCCCTAATCCTCTGATAATGTGCAAGCTCGTCCGCGCTCACACTTGGCACAAGCTCCGCCTGTGCCTTGGCAAAGTCGGCCTCCTGAACAAGCACGTGCGTGTCTTGTTCTGTGGCCACATGCTCAAACCATGCCCTAATCGCGATTGGCTGCTCGCGCCCCTCGTTGTACTTTTTGATTTTTTCGTCAACCTCGCCCGCCGTGCGCGTCATGGCGTTGAGCATGGCGTCGCTGGACATGGCGTAAAAGTCGGCGCCCGTGAAGGTAAAAGGGCACTTTGCGGCAACTGCCGCGAGGTCCACGCGCGGGTCCAGGTCGAATTTACGGGTGAGGGCCTCAATAATTGTGCGCTGCTTTTCGTGGGTATCTGAAACACCCAGGTACAACAGCTTGTCAAAGCGGCCGGGCCGCAACAGCGCCTCGTCGAGCAAGTCAGGCCTATTAGTTGCGCCAATCACAAAGACTCCATCAGCACCTTCACTCATTCCATCCAGCTCGGCAAGCAGCTGCGACACAATGCGGTCCATGACGCCCCCCGAGTCGCCCTGGTTGCCGCGTTTCGGGGCGACCGAATCGAGCTCATCAAAGAATACGACGCACGGTTTGGCATCACGTGCCTTTTGAAATACGCGCCGCACGTTGGCCTCGCTCTCGCCAATGTACATATTGAGCAGTTCGGGGCCTTTAACTGAGAAGAAGTTGAGCGAGAAGGATGTGGCGATAGCCTTTGCCATGAGGGTTTTTCCGGTTCCTGGGGGTCCATAGAACAAAATTCCAGAGCGCTTTTTTACTCCAGAGGCAAACAAGTGCGGATACTTGAGCGGCATCTCGATGGTATCCATGATTTCTCCCTTGACTCCATCGAGTCCACCCACATCTTTCCAGCCCACATTGGGGATCTTTGGCGCGCCGATCGAGTCGCTGTACTTGCTGCGGGCCGAGGCGACCGCCGCCTCAATATCGTTTGCAGTAATTTTCACAGTACCCCGCTGGCTGATGATGGCCGAAGTGTCTGTGGTTTGGGCTTGGGAACGGGCCACGCGCACAATACTCTTGAGGTCTGGAGGAGTCAAGCCCGCGCTCTGAGTGGCTAGAGCATCGAGCGAGATGTCGCCGCGCAGCGCATAGCCCCGCAGGGCCTCATCGGCGACGAGGGCAACGCTCGGCAGATCGCGTGTAAGGTGGGCAAGAATGGCGCGCCTCTCACTTTCTGTGGGCACAGTAACATCCACTTCAAACTTGAACTTGTTGCGCACGCTCTCACTGAGTTTGTCGGGGTCGCTCGCGGTCGCTGCCAGGATCCCGCGGAACCCGCTGAGTGCTTCGGCGACGCTCGCCACGACGGCTGGATCGCGCCCGTCCTGCTCGTTTTTGCGCGCAATGGCATCCACGTGCCTTAGCACCACCAGGCACGGCTCGATTGACGCAGCGCGCTCGAGCTTGGCTCGCAGGGTGCCCACCGTTTTGACGTCCGAATCACCCACAACCTCAAAGCAATCAATGATAAACTCGTGGATTCCGAGCTCTGCGGCGGCTTTGCGCAGCACAGTGCACTTGCCCGCGCCCCGTTTGCTGCTTGTGAGGAGGAGCGTAGGGGGCGAACTCGCGCTGGCCAACGCCGCCCTCAGCAGCTTGCGCACCTTGTGAACGTACAGAAACTCGCCTTCTTCATAGCTCGGAAGCGCCTTAAGACCATAGTATTCCCGCTCAAGCACAGGGCACGGCTCCTTAGCATACCCGCTTTGGACCATTCGCGTCTGGCTCGAGTTGACAATAAACTGTGTTTCTGCCTCGAGACCGCTCACCTTGAACCACACGAGCGCATTGGGCGTGCCTTGGACACTCAAATCTTCGTCCTGAAGGGTGGCAACTAACGTATCAATCGAGACGCAGATGGTATCGCCGTTTTGAACCACGCGGTGACACTGCTCAAAATACGACCGTAGGCCGCTCAAAAAGGCTTGCTGGTAGGTGCGGTCCGTAGAAATAGCAGAGGCAACTCGGCTTATAGTGACATCCTTGGCCACTGGCAGCGGCGTGCTCGTGGGAAGCACCTCAACTTGGGTCGGACTGCCGAGGTTGTACCACAGCATTGGGGGGATGTAGAGTTGTTCGTCAATAGTGTTGGGTTCGGGGTAGGCGTACAAGCGCACAATGCGATCTCCCTTGCCCTTTAGGGTCACCAAATCGCCCGAAAAAACCCCTAAACGAGCCACCTGGTCGATCCGCATGTACACAGCGTTTTCGAGATCTTCTGTGGGTAGAGGAGCAGGCTGGATGCTTGCAAGGGGTATCGGTCTCACTAATGGTCTTACGCGCTTGCTCAAGGTCTCAGTTTCCCCGAGGAAGGCCGATATTTCAAGGTCTTGGGGCGACACCTCCAAAGGGCCTTCACACAGCACAGAAAGCGAGGTAGTCTCATCCACAAGACCCTGATCGACCGGTTCACACGCCTTGATGCGGCACTGCAGCGATTCCACGTACGCACCGGC
Source organism: Wickerhamiella azyma (assembly GCA_022577855.1). Classification (NCBI taxonomy): domain Eukaryota; kingdom Fungi; phylum Ascomycota; class Dipodascomycetes; order Dipodascales; family Trichomonascaceae; genus Wickerhamiella; species Wickerhamiella azyma. The sequence continues at coordinate 94,932 of JAKISA010000010.1, forward strand.
CCGTGCGAGGCCTTGGAGCCGAGGCAGAATGTCACGCTGCTTGAGGGTCTCGTAGACATGTTTTGGCGCTGTGAGCACCACGTGGGTGATACGCTTGGGCTCTATAGGCCTGAGCATCACCGGGATATCGGAGAATTGGGCACCAACGTGTACGAAACCCTCTGAAACGCTCGCGTCCTCGACAGCTTCAAAGATCGTCCATGGAAGCGGGGGAACGTGCCCATCTGCACTCGCCACAGCAATGAATTTTGATGTAGGAGCCCGCACGTGAGCCTCGTTGGCGGGTATACCGGGCACTGCTTTGAGCATGGTAAGCGATGTGGGGTAGGGGGATGTGCATTTCAGGTTACCTAGAGTGAATATTTAGCGAAAGGGGGGCAAAGTAGGGACCTATGGAACTCCCTGGGGCACTTTATGTACCGAGGTCGCACCGAGGTCACCCTCGCCAGAGGGCACTCTGGGGACCCCCTGGGGACCCTTTGGGGACCCTCTGGGACCGTCACCGAGGTCACCGGCCATGACTAGCCGAGGCACCCAAGGTCAGGCTACTGAGAAGTAGGTCTGAGAGTTATAGAATGAGTATCTAGAAACCTTGCTAGTCAAGTCAATTTCCACGGTCGCTATTGGATATCTAGCTACGCCCAGAGCCACCTACGCTCGCACCCTCCAGGCTGCTGACGCTATCCTAGGATATAGAATGAACAGAAAGGGCACCCTTGCTCGCTTGAGCAAGGCAATTAGTAGTGGTACACTATAAGCTATACATACACATACGCACACCCCCTAGAGTCGTCCCCCCTTGACCCTCGAAACATAATCCAGCAAAACCCAGGCAATTGATACCTTTGGCGGAACAAAAATCTCGCCGTCATCCTCAAACGCACACAGCCGCTGCATGCGCTGCAGCGGGATCCACTGGGCATCTGCCAGCTCTGGATCGTTACCCAGAAAGATCCGGTGCGACTCCTCGCTCGCATCAGCCACTTGGGCAACACATCCTAGCATAATATTTGCCGGGAACGGCCACGGCTGCGACGAATGGATCTGGACCTGGCCGACCTTGACGCCGGCTTCTTCCCAAACTTCACGGCGTACACAGTCCTCAATGGACTCGCCGGGCTCGAGAAAACCGGCCAAACAGCTGTACATGTTGGGCGGGAACCGTTTGCCGCGGCCTACAAGCACGTTTTGGCCCTTGTGGTCGAGCACTGCCACAATGATACTGGCGTCTGTACGAGGGAACGTGATGTTGCTGACCCCCTTTTTGGTATCGCAGCCCTCCGTGTCGCATCTGAGCTGGTACCCGGCATGCTCGGGATGCGTGCGGCCGCCGCACGAAGCGCAGAACCGATTGCGCTTTTGCCAGTCGAGCATGTGCCGTGCCTGAGCATAAATGGCGCCTTCAAAGCGCGAGATTTTTTTCATTCGGACATTGGTGCCCTTGCCCAAGTTCAGCTCGGTAACATCCACAGCCCAATAAGGACGGCCGGAAACGCGGGGGTGCTCAAAGCCCGCGTCTTCACGGTCCACACCGAGCAGCAGGGGGTGCACAGAGTTGAGGTGAGGGGCGATTTGGTCGTAGCTATAGTAGGCAAACTTGTCACCGTCCAAAATAGGGTCCAAATTGTTTAAAAGCAGGAACCGCGTCGAGGGCGATTCGAGGGCTGCTTTGAGCAGGTCGGCGTCGTCGCGTAGGTACCCGAGTCGATCGAGGGGGTTTCCCGAATAGAATGTGACTGTTTCGTTTGGCACTGTCATGAGGAGGGGAGGAGTGTGGGTGTGGGAGAGGGAGGGTGTGGGGTCTACCGAGGTGGGTACAGCAATGAGCAACTAGGGGAAACAAGGGATACAATGAATAGATCAAATGCATTGCTACGTCGACTACTAAACTACAACCCCTCTGCATACTACGTACTATATACTTCATACTACCCTTTACCTCCTCTCCTACCCTTGACCTACGTTCTTGACCTTCCCAAGGAGCGAGCTAGTACGCCGCCCTAATCAGCTGAGCTAAGCACCAACACTCTCACTCCTACGCATGACATTTTGGTCGATTGGCGGGTTCCATACCGTCAGTGCGGTTGAGAGAATCCTCGATAGAGAGGATCATACCCTCAGGGACGTGCTTGAGGCCGAAGACCTGCTCAACGAGGTGCTCGCGCCCAACACAAAGCTCATTGACTATTTGCGCCAGCCGGAAGTGATTCTGAGCCTTGCCGAGATTGTGGCCGGTATCACACCCCCGGAGACGCTTAAAAAGAGCCCCAGCCCCGCGCCGTCGCCCCCAGGCAGCCCCAACAGCAGCAGCTCCCAGGAGGAGACCGAGGACGATACAGAGAAGCCTGACTTGCCCCGATTAGCCACTGAAATCCTCAGTGTGGACGTGTGGTGCCTGATGGACTCGCTCTTGAGCTCGCAGGACGCCATGGACTTGCTGTGGGGCATTCTCAAAGACCCCCACAGCGACCAAATAAGGCTGACCTACTTTACGAAAATTATGGAAAATGTGTTGGAAAAGAGGACAGAGCAGGCTCTAAAGTATGTGAGGCAGCTGGACGACCTCGCCGACCTGTTTTTGGGCCACATTGACAACCCCCCGCTGGTGGACCTCTTGCTCAAGGTTATTGCTACCGACACGGCTGATGCGCCCACAAACATTATCGAGATGCTGTACGACCAGCAGCTGGTGCTCAAAATGGTCGAGAAACTGCAGCCATCGGTGTCACATGCCGAGCAGATGGCCGTGGGCGATTTTCTCAAGGCTTTTGTCACTATTTCAGGGGGTAACAAGAGCGAGAATTGCTCGATTGGTCCCAACGAGCTTAGTCGCCAGCTCGTGAGCGAGAAGGTCGTTTCCCGTCTGATTGAAATCATGCTCGAGGGGGGTACGGGTTTGGGCATTGCCGTGGGAATCATTATCGAAATCATTCGCAAAAACAACTCGGACTTTGATTTCGTGCCTGTGCTGTACACCACGCTCGAATCGCACCCTCCCTCGTCCCGTGACAGCATTTACCTTGGTACCATGGTCAAGCTGTTTGCGCGGGCGATCCCCAAGTTTCAGGCCATGCTGGTGGCCCCCAGCGACACTACAATGGAAATGCCGTTTGGCACAATCAAGCCTTTGGGGTTCCAGCGCTTCAGGATCTGCGAATTGTATGCCGAGCTGCTGCACTGCTCCAATATGGAACTACTCAACAAGGCGCGCGCCGAGGACGTGGTGGCCGAGCGCGACGCCGAGCGGTTCAAAATTTACCACGGCGCGACTCCGCTGCCCCACAACACGCCCCCGCTCAAGCCGCTGGAGAATATTGACGAGGCCGAGGACGTGCCGGAAGTGAGTGTTAGCGAGGAGCAGGAAGAAGAGGAGCACCACGAGGAGCCTACCGGAGACAAGCTCTTGGAGCTGCTCAAAAAACAAGAAGCAGAGATCCGCGATTCGCCCGTGGTTGGCGACCAGCTCAAGCTGGCTCTCGACGACAATGGATGCATCTCTGCCATCTTTGAAATGCTTTTCGACTTCCCCTGGAACAATTTCCTGCACAATGTGGTGTTTGATATCGTGCAGCAGATCTTTAACGGCAGTTTGCAGGAAGGCTACAACAAGTTTTTGGCGATCCATTTGTTTACCAAGGACGCCATCACAAAGCGCATTGTTGAGGGTCAGCGCGAGAGCGAAGAGCATGAAAAGAGTGCCAAGATGAGACTTGGCTACGCGGGCCACCTTACGCTCATCAGTGAAGAGGTGGTCAAGTTTGCCGCGGTGTTTCCGCCTCAAACGATTTCCCCGAAAGTGGCGTCAGCTCTCGACAGCCACGAGTGGACGTACTATGTTGGGCACACTCTGCTTAAACTGCGCGAGCAGTACAACACGATTTTGGGCGGTCACAAGCCCGATAGCGACGAGGAAGGAGAGCCGGACGACTCCAAGGAGGAGGAGGAGCGGGAGGACGAGGAAGAGCCCGAGGAGGAGGACGATAAACCCCTGGACCTCGACGGGAACCAGTTCTCGACCTACATGCGCCACCAGCTGGGCGGCGCGACGCATTTTGGCTCTTCGGACGAGGACGAGGACGAGGAGTGGGAGGCGCTCGAGCGGCGCAAGTTGGGGTACCAAGAGCTTGAGGAGGATGAGGAGGAGGAGGAGGATGATGAGGAGGATCTAAGTTTGCAACGGCAGCGGAGTTTTCAGTGAGCGAGCGAGCGCGGAGCTCAGCCTGCACCCAGCCCAAAGCGAGCCCAGCGCATGCAGCTCAGCGCATGTGAGCCCACGTCAGCCCAGCGCATGCAGCTCATCCACCATTTTATGTCGGCATATTTAATTAGCATTTTAGGCAAAGTGTGCATGGAGGTGCATCATTTAGATGCATGTGCAAAAAGAGTCCATAGGGACACAAAAATTCATAACACCACGCAGCACTTGCCTGTTCAACTGCCATGCCCTACGCGCCACGCACCACATGCACCGCCACACAGTTACACGGCACCCCTCGCACCACATGGCACAGCACAACATCCCTACCCCCCGCCTATATAAACCAGATATACCCTCCCTCCAAAGGATGCTTTTCATTGCTTTACAATTTCTACTTGCTCTTGCCGAAGACACCTCAGCCGTTACTTCCTACGACACCTACGATTGGTTCGCCTCGACTTATTCGGAGCAGTGGGCCACGAGTTTTTCCTTGCCGAGTGAGTTGTTGGCGAGCGCGAGTGCAAGTGCGAGTGCCTCTGCCAGCACTATCGCCGTTAGCACCAGTGTTGTCTCCACTGCCACTAGCTCCTCCACTGCCCTGACTGCCAGTTCTACTGCCAACACTATCAGCACTGCCACCTCCGCTACTAGCTCCAGCTCCAGCTCCAGCTCGACGTCTATCACCTCTAGCTCTAGCGCGAGCTCCTCCAGTGCCAGTGCCCTCACCTCTACCACGAGCACCTCGACGTCGTACAACCTATCATCACCCGCATTTGGCTCTATTCTGCCCATCTACACGCTCTTGGCCAACTCTACAGACTCCAGGGCCGCCTCCAACAACACCAACACCACCTCAAGCACCTTGCACACCCTCGAGCTAACCCTATGGACTACAATCACTGTGACCTCCTGCAGCAGTTCGCTCGAGTTTACCATGTACGACACTCACACGGTGACTGATGTCAAGAGCGTGAGCGCCAGCACCTCGACTACCGTGGCCAAGGCCTCGACGAGCGCCTCGACCACCGTGGAGTACGAGGCCGAGACGGACACGGCCACTGCCACGGCCACTGCAACAGCCACCGCTGAGGCAAATGCCGCCCGTGCCCGCGCCCCCAGCCCGCTCGGGCGCTCACCCTGGGCAATTATTTTGCTTTTTATTTAATGCTAGATAGACTCGACGCTCCTCACCTCACAAACTGTTTGGCCAGGTCGCCCAGCTGCTCCACGGTCTGGCTAAGCGGCCTGCGGTGCACCAACTCAAAGAAGCCCTGTTTGGGGTGCTCCTCGTCCAGCACGGTCTGCTTTGTGGAGCCGCCCTCGAGGCTCTGTTTGCCGCGGTTAAAGCCCCAGTCAAAGGTCGCAGTGGCGAAACCAAGAATCAGAGCACCACCAATGGACTTGGCAACGCTGCGTTTGAGCGAGGCGCCCACAATAGCGCCGGCAGCGGCACCGCCAGCAAACGCGTTTGCGGCGGTCTCCTGCTCGCGCAAGTTGGCGCTGATGGCCGAGACGCCTGTGTATGAAGCGCCTACGAGCGCGTAAGTGGCCACGGCGCCCATATTGCCGCGCAAACCGCCCGTAACGGTGCGAGAAAGGCTGAGGCTGTTGCGGACAAAAACCACGTTAAGGCCAAAAAGGGCGCCGGCAGCAGCACCCTTGACGGTCTCGTTAATTGTTGAGCGAGTGTGGAATGTGGGAATCTCGCGGTTTCCGCCGAGGGAAGGGTACACAATGGCCATTTTTATTTGTCCAATGAGTTGAAGTGTAATGACAGAGGGGGTGTGAAAGGGGTGCTGTGCGCCACCGAGAGTGTGGCGGAGAGATGTCACTTTGGCGGTCAGTGAAGGGCATTTATGTTATGGTCAAAGTACAAACAGATTTGCAGTGCACTACCCAATGCCCCGTCTCGAAAATTCACCCAGCTATATAACTGTGTAAATGGCCGTGCACGGTCAAGGAAATAAACGCCGGTCGTTGAACAGAATTCCGCAAAGAGAAGTGCATCAAACCCAGCACATGGGGGGGTGCACCCCGGCATCCCTTGGCTCAGCCTAGAAAATAGCCGATATATTCAGCATTGGTGGCATTGTGATTGGTGTTATCGCCCGCGTGCGCCTCAAGCATCTCCCAAATCTAACTACTCTAGCTGTAGTAAACTCGTCCGTCCTCGTCCATCCCTGATACTCGAGCTCTGACTGTTTGCCACTCTCGCCACCGCCGCACAGTCACCACCGTTTATGACCCAATTGAGCCCCTTGACAGCCGTTGTCAAGACAACTAAACCACCTGCAGCAGATAAGCCCAACTCAATTGGAATTGGCAGCCAATTTCCTAAATTGTAATTTATTTCAGCCATCAAAGCTCAAACCAATGTGCATGCCCCTGTCAAATTTTTTTTCGGAGACCTCCTATAGCATGCATGAGGCGTGATCCCAAAACAGCAGCGAGTAAGGAGTGCACATGGGTTGCCCACGAGCTGCCCACACCATGCCACGCGTTTATACCCCTTGTCACCCACATAAAAATAGTTATCGGAGAGTTCCATAGGCGCATGCCGATGCATGCATCCATGCATATATATTACTCAAATCCCCTTCCAGTCCTTCAATGCACTTGATGTGGTTTGGCGGCGCTGCGGCCGCTGGCCTAGGCTTTAATGTGTTTGATCTGCTTGATGGCTACGAAAGAGGGGCCGAGGTGGACGCCGTGGTCGAGCAAACGCCCGCCCTCAAGTACCACCCCCGGGGCCGCTCCCCCAGCGATTCCCCGTTTGCTTTGCAACAACCGGGCACCGCGAGCCCGCTGCACGAAACCTTGCGCCCATTGCAGTGGGGAGACCTCAACTTTTTGCACACAACCGATACCCACGCGTGGCTTTCGGGGCACATTCTCGAGCCGCAGTTTGGCGCCGATTGGGGCGATTTTGTGTCGTTTGCGCAGCATATGAAACAGCGCGCGCACGACGACGGCCGCGACTTGGTGCTCGTGGATTCTGGCGACCGGACAGACGGCAATGGGCTCGGGGATGCCACCAAGGCCAAGGGTCACTACACGCGCGAACTGTTCGTTGAGCAGGCCTACGATCTTGTTACTGTTGGTAACCACGAACTTTATGACGGCGAGGTGACTGTCCACGAGTACAATGAAGTCTTCACGGCGCTTGGCGAGGCCTATGTTGCCTCGAATGTCTATGTCAAGAGAAGCCGTGTCAAGACCATAGGCGTTGAGGATGAGCTGAGCGAGCAAGAGAAGGGTACCTTGGGGCCCCTCGGGCACCACAAATGGGTCCCGATGGGCAACAAATACCGTAAATGGACCACCCCCCAAAACAAGACCTTGCTCGGGTTTGGCTTTGTTTTTGACTTTGGAATGAACGATGACCACTACTCCAAGGTTGTGCACGTCAAAAAGGAGATCAAGAGAGACTGGTTTCAGCAGCTTGTGGCCAATTTAGATGAGGTGGACGCGATCGTTGTGGCAGGGCACATTCCCGTGCGCAACAGCCCCGAGTTTGATGCTCTTGTCAAGGAGATTCGCAAGCACGATGCTGAGATCCCCATCGTGATGTTCGGCGGCCACTCTCACATCCGCGACGCCAAGATCTACGACGAGAATGCTTGGGCGTTGCAGAGCGGCCGGTACCTAGAGACGTTGGGGTTTGCGAGCTTGAGTTGGGAGAACCATGCGCCCCACGATCCGCACGATCCCCATGGGCCCCATGATCCTCACCACCCCGGCCACCCCCCTCACGATCCCCACGGGCCCAATGGCACTCACCCCCATCCTCCCCATTGGCCAAACGGTACCCACCCTCACCCCAATGGTACCCACCCTCCTCACCACGGGCCCAACGGTACCCACCCCAACGTGACCCATGTCCACGGGGCCGCCCACGGGGCCCACTTTTCGCGCTCGTACCTCGACTTTAACCGCCACTCGTTCAAGATCCACAGCAATACAAGTGATTTTGACACCCCTGATGGCCATCGCATCTCGCGCCGCATTGCTGGCTACCGCAAAAAGCTCGGTCTTGACGACAAGTTGGCGTGCGTTCCCCAGACGTACTACACCGACCGCGCGGCCTATCCCGGCAAGGATTCCTTGTTTAGCCTCCTCAAGAGCGAAATCCTTCCCCAGATTGAGACCAGCCAACGCCGCGGCCGCGCCGCGTACGTGCTCCTCAACACGGGCGCGATCCGCTTTGATCTCGATAAGGGCGACTACACGGTGGACACAAACTACATTGTTACTCCCTACAGTAAAAAGTGGATGACTATTGAGGAGGTTCCGCGCGATATCGCCGACGAGATCATCTCTATTCTCAATGGGTACGACCAGGTCTCCCTAGGTAGGCCAGCCTTCGGAGAGGCTAAGCAGTACCACAACTCGACGCTGACGCCCGGGTATGTCACGCACGACGATTTCGGCAACGAGGGCGACGACACAAAGCACAAGCCCTGGGTGCACCATCCGATCCCCAACGTGATTTACTCCAAGCGCCACGTGAGCTTTGGCACTGATGAGGTTGACCTTGTGTTTGAGGAGTTTTTGACCCACTTTGTCGTCAAGGCGCTCGTGGAACTTCGTAGGTACAGGCTTATCCGGCCGCGGTTCTACCTCGAGGCACCTCTGGGTGGGCTCTTGAGCGAGTACTTTAAGGAGCTTGACGCGTGTTAGAGCGGGAGAGCGCTGTATTATTTAATTAGTTATCATTGTTTGCAATCTATCTGCCAAGGGGCGTTTTCACCCCGAGCATTTGGCACCCTTGGCACATGCCTGCACGCTTTTGCCTGCACGCTGGCGGCCGCACCCTTGCTCGCTAGCGCACTCTCACTTAGTAAGCGGTCTTATCGCGATCTCCCGAGGAAAGGCGATTGCATAGATCATCCCATACCTTTAAACCTAGGCGAGGTGAAAGGCAAGGCGCCGGTGTAAATGGCAACGGCCATGCGAAAATTTTGCACGGTCATTGCCGGCGGCACATGCCGTGCGAGAGATTGCTCGTACTTGCGCTAAATAAAAATAGAAACATTTAGCAAATTTCAACTATATTTTGCCTATCTAGGAAAGCGCATAACCCTGCATGTGCATGCATGCGCATATTTATATAACCCAACACCCTCCCTGATTTTGACAACAATGAAGTTCCTCGGTTTGGCTACATTGGCGGTCGTCAGCGCCGCCCCGCTCAACTTGTTTGAGGAAATGATCGACCTCGTGGCTCAGCCGGCTACCGTCGAGACTCTCTCGGAGGAGCTCGACAACTTTAGGCCCGGCACCATGCAGCAGCCTTCCAGCAAGTCGCCCAAGCTGCAAAAGCACTCCAAGCTCGGATGGGGTGATGTCAACATTTTCCACACCACTGATACCCACGGTTGGTTTGCTGGACACTTGCTTGAGCCCGACTTTGGCGCCGACTTTGGCGACCTTTTGAGCTTTTCTACCCACCTCAAGGCCATTGCAAACAACACTGCCACCGACGTTTTGTTCGTTGACTCGGGCGACCGCAGCGACGGCAACGGTTTGAGCGACGCCTCGGACCCCAAGAACCTCTACTCTGCGCCTGTGTTCCAGGCCATTGGCTACGACCTTGTTACCCCCGGTGCTACTGAGTTGTACAACAAGACTTTGCTCGTTGCCGAGCAAGACTTTGCCAAGGCCATTGGTGACGCCTATGTCTCCTCCAATGTCGATGTGGGCAAGAAAGCCCTCGCCAACCAGTACCGCCTTTGGAACACCACCAACCAGCAGCTGCGCACTCTTGGCCTTGGTTTCAGCAGCAACACCACCGCCGTGCTCAAAAACTCCAAGGTTACCGTCAAGGGTATCGACACTGTTATTGCCGAGCCCTGGTTCCAAACTCTGCTGAGCGACACCGTCAACGCTTCGGTCAACGCCCTCGACCAGATTGTGGTTGCCGGCCACCTGCCCGTGCGCGCCTCGGCCCAGTTCACCCAGCTCGTGGCCGCCATTCGCGCCGTCAACCCCAGCATCCCCATCTTTGTGCTTGGCGGCGGCTCGCACGTGCGCGACTTCAAGGTTTACGATAGCGCCGCCGTCGGCCTCCAGTCTGGCCGTTACGCCGAGACCGTGGGCTTTGCCTCGCTCAACCTGACCACCTCCAAGTTTGACCGCTCCTACATTGACTTTAACGTTCCCGCATTTGTTGCCCACTCCAACGTCACTATTGACGAGTTTAGCACCCCCGAGGGTACCCTTTTGTCCCAGCAGATTGCCAACGACCGCGAGATTTTGGGTCTTGACACTGTGCTTGCGGAGGTCCCCGAGACTTACTACCAGGACCGTGTGCCCATTGGTGCGCCCAACTCGATCTACACTTTGCTCCAGGAGGATGTGCTGCCTCTTGTCCAGAACGTGCTGCGCCCTGGTCTCCCCACCTACGTCACTCTTGGCACTGACGCCATCACCTACGATGCCGTCAAGGGTAACTGGACCGTGGACTCTGAGTACATTGTTGCTCCCGGTACTAACGTGTTTCTCTACATTGCCGATCTTCCCAAGACCGTCGCCGATAGCCTTCTCACCGTGATCAACCAGGCCGCTCCTCGCGAGCTTGGCGTGTCGCGTTTCGCCGAGGATGCCGTTGCCGCCTCGAGCAGCAACAAGACTCACACCACCCCTGGCTACGGTACCTCTGACGATCTTGGAAGCAATGGAGACAACACCCCTCACAAGCCCTGGACTTTTTACCCTATTCCCCGCGCCATCCAGTCGCAGCGCAACGTCACTGTGGGCGCTGTTACCGTGGACTTTGTCTTTGACACCAAGTTGTCGCCTTATGTCTTTACCGGCCTCGTGCAGCTCGGTGTCCCTTGGCTCATCAAGCCCAGCTTGTACAGTGCCCAGCACGTCAAGGACTTGATTCCCCAGTACTTTAACTCCCTGGTGGTCCCTCCCCAGGCTTAATTATTAGATAGATTTATCCGTTGCACCGTTAACAGCATGCGCAGCGTAGCGAATTGAGTGGCACCACTTACCGAAATCAGCTGCGGGGCTAATTTAGAAGTACCATGGCTGCGAGGTTCTGGCCCAGATACTCAACGTTCCCAAATCCAGCAAGGTAATTGATGAAATTTATCCACGCGTCTACAACAGCTTTATCCATCTCATTGATGCCCAGGATAATGGAGTCGACTTGAACGATGGCCTCCGGCCGCGAATGAGTCGACACACGTGGGCTAGAGGACGATAAACTGTACCAACCAAGTGGTATTCCTGAGTGCGCTTTTGTGCACTCTACGGGGTTTCTTGGAGAGAATAATAGTCGTGATGTGGCTTTTGCCATGGCTCAAAAGGCTTTAGTGATGGTTTAATAGCTAGTACAGATAACACGCAGGCGCTGTTTCACCTTTGAGAATCAGCATAACAGCGATCATATTGCCAAAAGTTGTCGATCCACCTTTTTCCTGTGAGAGAGGCACCTGCCTAGCTAGCGGTGAAAAGATCAAGGTGGACAACCTTTGGGAATATGATCGCATGACGTCCGCCTTTGGACGTTGGGGGCCATAACGGAAACCAATCAAGTAGCCAGCGTGCCAGGCCCCCGGATGGTCCAACAAACGAACTCGAGTTTTGCAAGACTCGACAATGGTTCAGGTTCTCCCTCTCTATGGTAAACACCAGGATTGTCGCTCGTGGCACGAGGAAGCCCAAGTGTCGCCAAAGTGAAAAACTGTCACAAGGTGGAAAAACGCCTTTGAAGCAGTTCAGAGTGGTTTTATAGACGAAAAGCAAAAAATTAATGGTATTGAGCCACCGCGCCTCCCGAACCAGGGGTCGAACCTGGAATCTCTTGATTCGTAGTCAAGCGCCTTGCCATTGGGCCATCCGGGACTTGTATGTGCACTTGCTCGAGGATTTTTACAAGATCGTGCGTCTGCATGACTTAGGCGCAAAGTTTTTAAGCAGAAAAACGGTCGTTTTTTGGTATTCTAATAGCATTTTTGTACTCTCCATTTTTTGTCGCCCAGGAAATATTTTATCTGCGAGATCGGTGGCCGTTTCGACGATTTGGAAAATTTTCCCCTGCACGACCTTGCATCAACTTGCATAATTGTGCATAATATGTACGCTTATATAAGCTTGCCTTAATTGCGCAGGTCCTTCAGTTTGGGCCTAAACTACCTGATAGAAAGACTTTTGTGTTGATTCAAGTCCATAAAGGGCATGCGCCTGTATGGGCCACCGCATATATTTACTTTTACGCTGGCTTTAACGTCCTCTACCACTAGGCCAAACAAGTGCGCTCTCAGCTCGGCCAGCAAGGTATTTCACCAGCCTGAAAACTGGGTTTCCTCGTATCGCCAGCCCAAAATACCACATTTATGATTCTATTTATCCCAAAATACGCAACGCATAGGCACTCGCCACGTTCCAAGTTTACTGCATACGCGGGATCTTGTGACAGCCTTCAAACTATTTGCACCACTCACTGCATTGCCCCAAGTTTTTAGGATGCGCCTGGCCACTACACAAACCCAGTCTGGAAGCTGCTAGAAAGGTTTCAAGTTTATGGCCCAGATACGGGACTCTGGAAGCTTTTTTGCAGCAAAAACTACTCACAAGAGCTCCTGCAAGACCCACACATGGACCTGGCTGCCTTCCTACACTACTGCGCGAAGCGATTCGAAATAGTGCATAAAACCATGCAGCCAAGCCGCAAGGTTATGCAGATGGCATCTTTTATTTGAAATCACAAGTGCAAGGTATATATAGAGACGTAGCTCAATTCCATCATCATGAAGATCGATACTTCCCTTATTTGGACTGCTAAAAAGCTCGCCAATCTCTCAAACCTGGATATCACTGTCGTTGGAGGCACCGGTGGTCTTGGACGAGCTATAAGCCAAGAGTTTGCCAAGGCTGGCGCCAAAGTTACCGTTGTTGGCCAGACTTTTCGTGATTCCGACATTGCCAACATCAAGTTTATCAAGGCAGATTTGAGCTCGATTGCAGACACCAAGAAACTTGCCAACACTTTGGATGTGTCCAAGACTGACATTCTTTTGTTTACAACCGGCATTTTTGCCGCCAGGCAAAGACAAGAGACCCCCGAGGGTCTTGAGCGCGACTTGGCGGTCAGCTTTTTGAACCGGTTGGTAACTGTGGAGCAAGTTGCACCGAAAATGCACACGTCCAAATACTTTTCCGACGGCCCAAGAGTGTTTGTTATGGCTTATCCGGGCAGCGATCAGTTGGGCACGCCAGAGGACCTTAACTCTGAGAAAAACTATGGCGTCATGAGCGCACACATGAACACGGTTGCGGGCAATGAAGCCTTGGTCTATGCTTCAGATGTCAAGTATGACGGCATCCACTTTTATGGGCTCAACCCCGGTATGGTCAGGACCAACATTAGAGACAATTTGTTTGGCAAGTCTATGCTGGGCACTGTGGTCGAGAGCTTGGTGGGCTGGTTCACTCAAACACCGGAGCAATATGCTCAAGGTATCGCTCCGTTGCTGATTGCAGATGAGCTGGATGGGTACTCTGGCAAAATCTTCAACAACAAGGGCAAGGGCCTGTATCCCTCCAAGGGATTTGATACAGAGTATGCCAAGCGCTTCATCAAGTCTGCTGAGGATTTGCTCAAGAGCAAGGGTTTGTAGATGTAGTTCTAATCTAAGTTTTACGCGCATTTGAGCTCCTCGGACCCCTCGGACCTCCAGGCGGTCTCGTTTTCGCCAAAATATTTGTAGGGGTTGAGGATCCCCTTTGGATCAAACTGGTCCTTGAGCATCTTCATAACTCCAATTTGGATCGGGTCGCGAGAGTATTGCTTGTAGTTGCGCTTTTGTACGCCGATCCCGTGCTCGGCTGAGACAGAGCCTTGATAGCGTTGAACCCATTCGAACACATAGGGCTCTAGAGCAGCGTTCACCCGCTCATCATAAAATCTACAGGGGATAATGACGTGCAAATTGCCGTCGCCCACGTGTCCAAATCCAAGAGTTGCTCGGATCGGCATGTCCTCAGAGTCGCCCACGAGCCCGTGTTCCCTGAGCCTGGCATCCACATCGGCAATCAGGTCGTACATTACCGGCAGCGGGATGCTCACGTCGTAGCTATAAAACCCGCCAAGTTCGCCGCAAACAACCGGAATATTTTCTCTCCACGACCAAAGGTTGTCGCGCTCGGCCTGAGTCTGGGCAATGGTGCCATCGCTAACAATCCCGGCAGACATTGCCGCCTCAAAGAACTTGTCGAGCTTTTCACAGTCGTGGTCGTTGTTTGAACCGCGCGTCTCGACCAGAACTGCAAACGGTAACCGCTCGGCCAACGGCTCGACCAAGGTGCGGCCCATGCGCACAATATCGAGCGAGCCCTGGTCGATAACTTCAAAAGAGCCCAAAATTTCGCCCAGTTCGCTCTTGGCAAGCGCAAACAGCTCCTGGACCTTGGAGTACGAGTCGAGGCCCAAAAAGCCGACATTGATGGCCGTGGGTAGAGGAGGACACTGCACCGAGACTTGGGTGACCACTCCCAGCGTGCCCTCACTACCAATAAACAGCTGCTTGAGATCAAAGCCGCTATTATCCTTGCGCATTGTACTCAAGCCGTTGAGGACCTGGCCATTGGCCAAGACTGCTTCTATACCAATCACAGAGCCGTGTAGGCTGCCGTACCTGAGAAGCCTGACCCCACCCGCATTTGTGCTCACGACACCACCAACCATTGCGCTACCCTTGGCGCCCAAATCGAGCGGGAACATGTGACCCTTTGCGTTGAGGAAATGGTCGGCAGACTCGAGGATGACGCCTGCACCCGCAACCAGCGTGCCACTTGTTTGGTCAAAAGCTAGCGAGTTGAGGCGGTCAAGGCTTAGGAGCACCTCGTCGTAAACAGGTAAAGCACCTCCGACGAGGCCGCTGCGACCACCCACAGGAACGACGGCAATTCGCTCGTTGTGGCAATATTTGAGGATTTTGCTCACTTGGCTAGTGGATTCGGGCCGTAGTAAAAGGGTGGAGCTGCCTTGGTACTGCTTCATCCAGTCGCTGTTGAACCCTTCGAGGGTGTGCGAGTCGGTAATGACATTTGGCGTTCCCAGGATTTGCTCAAAGTGGATGAGATCGGGTTGAGCGAGTTTTTTGAATGGCAGGCGCTTAATCCCGAGCTTTTGTGCCGTGCTCACCAGCTGCATGATAAGATAAGTGTGGGGTGGGAGTGAAGGGAAGTGGTGATGTGTGTACGGTGGTGTTGATGTAAAGTGAATATGAATTTGGATTTACAAACTTGGGGTACCTTTGAGGCAATTCCTCGGCGGTCTGGTCGGCTCTATGCCCAGCTCTATGTCCAGCTTTAAGCGCCGGCTCAGGGCGACAAGGCCCAGCGGCTAGGCGCTTGCCCCCACCCCTGGCTCCCCTCAAACACAAAAAACTAATTAAATACCAAGCTCCTCAAGAATCCCCGCGCTGACCTTGTTCCACGGCAACGGTTTCGCGCTAAAGCACCTAAACTTCATCCGCTCCTGATTGTTGTACGACTCGAGCTTGGCCTGGACTCGGAAGTAGTACTGGTGGCCCTGCAACTTGTTGAGGATGGCCGTCACCTCGGGCGACTGCTCGTCCTCAATGCGCAGGCGCGCGATCTCATTGGCAGGGACCCCCACGAGCTCCTGGGCAATGTCGTCAAACGCAGTCACCAACATACCTTCAGACTGTATACAATCGCTCAGACTCAGTGTCAAAATGTAGCGGTAGCGCGGCTCGGGCATCTCGACATCACAGCTCTCGCAGCGCCAGTCGCTGTTTGTGGTTTGCACCACCTTTTTGAGGCAGTTTGCTTGGGCACACGAGGGGTAGTAAAGGGTCTTTTGAAGCACGTTATCCACAGTTCCGCGGATCGAGTGATAGGTGCCCGACTCTGCCTTGAGGACCTGCTCAATAAACTCGAGTTGCATCTGCTTGGGCGCATTCTCAGCAGCCGCTACGCGCTCAAACTTTTGGGTGCGGCCGTGGGCGTCGTACCAGCCCCTGAGCTTAATTGCGTCCTGGGTCATGGGGTTGAGCACCACCTGGGAGCTGCGCTGCACGCTGAGCTGCTTTTGGTTGTTGAACTCGCCGAGGCGAGCCGCCTTGATCGCCAGCAGCTCGTACTGTTTACCGGCAAAACTCTGGGCTTCTTGGCCCCACAGCGTCACCTCGATCTCGGTACCGCTTTGGTCGACAATAGAGACGGCGCGCTTGTCGAAGGGCTGGCCGCTTTTGCTGGTAAATGTCGATACACTGCCCACGACGGTCATGACGCCCAACACGTCTACGGTCGAGTCCTTGGGGCGCGAGTCCAGCTCCTTGAGAGAAACAAACTTGAAGATGACGCCAGGGACAGTCGAGTCGACCTCGGCGGCCTCGATCTCGGTGTCGCGGCCCATCATTAGCTCAAAGTCGTTGTTGGTGGTATTGAACTTCTTTTGCGCGGGGCTGACCTTGCAACGCGTGATATAGTACAGCTGGCCGTCCTGGAGCACGTTGTAAAACTTGTCGACCTCATCGCCAAACGCGGTGGCCCTGATCTCGCCCGTCTCGTCAACAAAGGTAACATTGAACAGCTGGCCCTCGCGGTCGTTCTTTTTGTAGCGGCGGACATCGCCCTTTTGGGTACAGCGTGCCCTGATCTTCCAAGTGTCGAGGAACGGGCTCACGGCCTCGATTCCGGTGATGCCTTTGGGGCGCGACGAGGGGGCGCTGTCGCCGACGGTGCCAACAGCTACGGGTGCGGCAGGAGCGGCACTGGCAGCGGGAGCAGCAGTAGGGGCAGCAGCAGGAGTGGCCTCAGCCTCAGCACCGGCACCGTCCTCCTCCACAGTGCCATCCAGCGACAAACCCAAGCTCTGGCGGATATCCTTGTACATTGTGGCGCTCATTTTCTCCACCGTGGGAACCTCAGCAATCCCTTTGGGCTCATAGCTCGGGAAATACACGTAGGGCCGGCCATTGGAGGTCATGAACGTATGATCGGAAAGCAGCAGGATCTGACCGGCTGCAAACGTGTCCTCACTCACATCACTCTCAGCGGACCGATACATGCCGCTAATGCTGTACTGACCATCATTCAAAATCAGCCGAGCGGTGGTGCTGTCCTGAAGCTTCACAAACTGCGAGACCTGGAACTCGCAAGGGCCGAATTTTTCCGTGGCGCTCGCAAGCGAAGGCGTCTTCAATGCCTCCATAATGATCGGTTGCATTTGGAGGGGAGGGTGAGTTGGGGAAGGATGGGATGGGCGACGCGTTTTAATTAATAACCCTTACCCTCGAGCGTGATTTGTTTCGCGTTTTGAAGCGGCAAAAATGGCGGTGGCGGGGGGCGAAAAGAGTTGGTTGGCTTTTTTAGATATAGATTGATCGAGCTTTGCGCGTTTTTCACTTTGCCACTAGTCGATTTTTCGGGTGCCTTTGGGTGCCCTAGCCGAGCCTATGGGGTGCCCCTGGGCTCGCGCACTAGTAGAGCCTTGGATTCACAGTTTAGCATCAATATCTTAAGCATCTACTCGGGCGCTCGCACCGGCTTGCACCGGCTTGCAAGGGTTTTGGCTGGCCAACCAGCTAGCTAGCACCGCAGCTGTTGATCGGCTCGCCTATTTCACCACAATATCTCAATTATTCGCACAAAATTACATCGAATTCAGCCAGAGATAGCGTACCCCAAATTGTAAACTGGTTATACATACTAATTGCCATTCATTGCGTATATCCCTAAAGCCGACTAGTTGCTAACTACCTATGTACAGAAATAGATCATCATAATTCCCACACACACACCACATCGTAGTCTACAAAACCAGTTTCCGGTCCCAACAACTCCACCCTCTCGTCTCAATTTCTCCATTCAAGCACCTCTCATATCATCTCACTCATCATGCTCGAGGCAGCCGTCATTGAGCAGTACATTTGTGCCGGGACTGTGGCCAGGAAAGCAATGTTTAAAGCCAAAAAGCTCCTACAAGAATTGACCGATCCCCTGGCAATAGACGACCTTGCTCCCGTGATTGACGACTTTATCCAGGCAGAGTGCCAAAAGTACCTTCCGGAGATCACCGACAAGGGCCTGGCTAAACCGTGCGAGTTTTTCGCTCGGTTGAGCAACGAGGCGAAGAAGGATAACCTGCACATTCACAAGATTTCGTTTGGAATTCACTTTGGTGGATACCCCGTGATCTTTGCAAACACCTTGTTGCCCAAAACCGAGACCGAATCAGATACAATGGGCGATGCCCACATGGCCACTCATTTGGCAGCAGAGGCGGTAATTGCCCTGCTGGGTACAACTCTGATGGGTGAACAGGTCTCTGGGCTCGAGATCAAGTATGTGGTGGAGGTGATTGCCGACGAGTTTGACTGCTTTATCGCACCCACAAGCTACATTTCTTTGGTTTCAAGGTTCAATTACGGCCAACCGGGAGTCCCCAAGAGCAACAAGTTTGTGGCTTGGAACAATAATCCTATGCCCGAATTCCAGGTTAAGCCGGATGAAGCGTGGGTCATAGATGTTGCCATGACTCCCAAGGATGGTAAAAACAGTTTTAAGGACTGTATGATTCTGCTAGGGACCAAAAAGCGGCAATTCTCGGTTGTCTCTGCAAACTATTGTAACCGAAACCCCATACCCGAAGACTTGACCAAAAAAATGGCCCCTATTCTCAACTCGTGCTGGCCTCAGCGTGCTACAAACTACGGCGGTGCTGCTGAGCTCTATCAGTGCATAGCACGCGACCTCCTGATACCATGGATATACCCTCCAGTGCTAAGGCCTTGCCCGCGCCAAGCGACTAGCGTGCTCCTGGTGAGCCCTGGATCTGCTCAAAGTGGGCTTCCCACAGTGCTGAGACTCGCTGGAGGAATCCAATTCCCTCCAAGTACCGTGGGAGGAACTCGAGAAGTCAACGACAAAACTATCCAAAGTTTGCTGAGATTAAAACACTCTAGCTGCCATGGCGTTGCTTATCTGGAGCTTCATGGGTGTTGAGGGCGTAGTGGCTGCTTGTTTGTAGCTTATTGGGCTGGAACTATCAAGTTACATAGATTAGAAGCGGTTATTGATATGTAGCACCGGCAAATTGTTGGGAATCTCGAATCGAGACCTTCTACATAGTTTACGACCTTCAAAAAGACACTCGAGCACCTATCGATTTGTTTTAGATCACATGATGA
Source organism: Wickerhamiella azyma (assembly GCA_022577855.1). Lineage (NCBI taxonomy): Eukaryota > Fungi > Ascomycota > Dipodascomycetes > Dipodascales > Trichomonascaceae > Wickerhamiella > Wickerhamiella azyma. The sequence continues at coordinate 114,303 of JAKISA010000010.1, forward strand.
CCCCAAAATATCCAAGAAAATTTCAGAATTTTAAACGGCGCTAGCTCAATAAATTCTCGACAAACTTGAACAAAAATTTGGGCATCGGAACAAAAAAGTCTGAAGTTTATGATAATTTTATTAAAAATTGCGTAAGGCTTCTGAATGTTAAGATAGTTTTTGAAAAGTTAACGCCCAAGAAAAATTTTAAGGTTTTTGAAAAATAGGGCCAAAAAATCAGAAAGAAAGCATGTCAAACCCCTCGCCATTCATATCAACGCGAAAACACGATTTCCCGTCTGATCAATCATAGTCAAACGCGTTAGAGCCACATTCAGTATTACGGTGGGAGACCACGTGAGAACGGGTGGTACTGCAGGTTTTTTTGTTTTCCTTTTTTACTCGTGCTATGAAGCGGTGCGCAACGCTGTTATTTTTGTATTCTATCTGGAGCTAATGCTATGTATAGCGCGAAGAACTATTTTCGCTCAAGGAAATGGGGCACCATGGTATAAAACGTACAGACGCTGCCCTTTTATATAGCTAAATAATGGCCTTCCCGCAGAAGGGACATCGTTCATTACACCTCCTTGTTTTAATTCTAACGCGTGAATTCTCAAACCAAACCTCAATCTGCCTAAAAGGGAGCCCAGTCTCCTCGGCCAGCTCCTTCTTTGTGTCTCGACTGGAAAAAGGGTCGTTTACATTTGCGTGTAGCCACGCGTAGAGAGTAGCTTTATGGTTGGCCGAGATGGTGTATGTTAACCCTTGCTCGCATCGTCGGTCTCGGAACCACTTTGTTACTTCGCCAACGCTCAACCAAGTCTCGCTTGCCAACCTCTGCTTCTCTTTTGTGGTGAGGTAGATATTATCCGCGAAAGACGCACGCAGTGGGCCAATTGGTTGCCATTGATGCCGTCGCCTCTCCCCCAGGCCATAGCCTTCTCGAGAGTGGGCTCGGGACAAGTACGGTAAAAATTGTAAATCCATTTACACACCCGCTTTACCGTGAGCCCTGCCTCGTCGGCAATTGACTTCATTTCTTTCAAGGGGAGGCTGCGCTTGCCAAGGTTTTGCCTGGCGCTCATGATGTCTTTTGTTTGCTTGAATACCCGCGCTCTAAATCGGTGCTGGGTTGCTCAGAAAGAATCGAGGTTCTGCGCGAGGCGGGCTCGAGAGCGCGGATTGCCTCTGATCGAGGCCTTTTGCTAGGAGACTCTTCCTTCACCTCTTGCAGCTCGCTCAGTCCATAATCACGCCAAGTGCCAGAGTGGTTTGGCTCGCCCTGGTGAGTCTCGTCCGAAAGCTAGTATAGCTCGTCTAGCTCACAACTTTGCTTTACAGAGACCTCTGGCTCGCGCGGAGCCTCTTTCTCGGCATTGGAATCAATTTTCCACGCTTTTTTTGACTTGATTCCACAACTTGCCGCGGCATTTCTTGGCGATGGCAAGAGCCTCGCCTCTGCTTTCACCCTCACGCTCCAACACACTGAAGATTTTGAGCTCAGGCTCGAGCCACTTATCTTGGAGATCAGTGATATCTGCATCTGTTTGTTCCCCACCTTGCACACCCTTGATATTGGTGGTTGGGGCCCGGCCCAGGGCGCGACCCAAGTTTGCAGGCTGTTGATGCAAAATCTGGAGCGGCTCAGTCAATTTTTCCGAGCGCTACGCAGCCTCTTTTTGGGGTTGAGGTTCTGATGGTGCTTAAGCTTTGCGCGGTATTAACGTGGAACTCTAAATCAAAGCGGTTCAGGCTGGACTCCAAACGGCTGAAAGGATACATATAAAAATGTAACACCAAATTCGGTGTTCGTTTAGGTTCCAATTTCACCCTCGCCAGAGCTCGATTCTGGGCTCAAAACCAGCGACAAAACGCAATGAAAATGAGTTTATTATGCTATTTTATAAACAATCCAAGCCATTGGCACAAGATCAAAACGCCAAAAGCACGCATCAGCGCGCAATTGCACTGAAAAGTTGCGCCAAAGAGCGCCACCATCAGCCCAAGCGGACGGTTCAAGCACTGGATTCCCTGAGCTTATTGCGTGCTCTCAGGACCATTGCCTCTCTATTTGCCTTGAGCTGGGCCTCACGCTCTTCGCGAGACTGTTTCCAGCCTATTGATGTCTCTGGGACTTTCTCGGTTCCACTGAGCTTGTAATGGTCCAGAAGCGAACCTTGTTGAGGGGCGGGTTGCTGACGAGCCGAAAGCCGCTGCACGGCTTGCTCGACGCTGCTTCCCCGCTCGAGTTCGGCCACAATCGCATCGTGAGTGGCAGAGGGAGCCCCGGCCGCCACAGCGGCAATTTGTTCTTGAGGCACACGCCGTCTTGTTCTGCGAGGCTCGGGGGCGCTATTGATAAAGTACTGGGCCGCAACAATCACCGCGGCAATGCCGGCAAAGTACCATACAGAGCTGTCGACCATTGATTACGAGACAGCTTGGGATGGGCTAAGCGCCGTGCTCAGTGCAGTCTCTGAGTGATTGAAATTGAAATTTAGGTATGAAATAAATTATGAGTGGTTTGAGGGTAGGGGTACCACTGGGATCCCTGGACATCACCACTGAAGCTTAAACACTTTGTTTTTGTTTTGAATCGAATAAACAAAATCCACAATCGACTCGGACTCGCGCACCGTTTCATTCATAAAATGCTCCTTGACCAGCTTGGCAACTTCGGCACTTGATGCCCGGGTAGATTTCCCAGAGGCTGTTTGCTTGCCGACCCCAGAATGGACCATGTACCCATCGGTCGTCATTGGGCTTTGGACTTGGAGGTTGTAGTAGGTGCGATACTTGCGCAGCGCATCGATGGGAAGAGTTGAAAAGTCCAGGGGATCTTTGGGCTCCACGGGCTTTTCAATAACGGGTGCAGGTGTAGCAGCTTTGCGGCGACCACGGGCAGGAGGCATGATGTAAGAAGTAAAGTGCTTGCAGGGAGGTGCAGCAGGTATTAAATTTGAACTCAATGGGTGTCTAGGGGGTGTGCATCGCTTGAATATGGCGTGGTTCGGGGTGCGGAATTTTTTTGTTTTTGTGCGCCGGCAAAGTGCATCGGGGCTGCACAGAGGCAAGCAGAGGGGAGAACAGGCTTGATTTGATTGATAAATTTATTCAACAGTGGGTGGGTATGGTGGATGGGTATGACGGCAATGCCTACTACAACATCTGGACAAGAGCTCGCCACGGCTGGGCCAGGGTTCCAAAGGGTGGTCCCCAAGTGGGAGCCCCAAGGGTCGCCAAAGGCTTTCCGGCCAAGATCACACATGTTGTTGGCATCAAATGGGTGAAACTACTTGGAGCTCATTAGAAACATAAATGGGCGAGTGGTTTGGCTCGGCATGCACGTCGGTGGCACGTGCATGAGGTCCAGGGGGCCTCAGAAAGGCATCCCCTGAAAGTCATGTGCCCAGCTCTGCAGATGCCTAGACTTTTGAACTTCAAGATTCCCTTATAGATAGTCCCCACGCGCACTCCCCTCCTCTTTATGTCACCCTCTGCCCACACTCCGATAACTGGCAACACATGGATGCTGTACGAGCTATTTGGCTGGGACCCGCGCGAGCTATTTGACCAAATGTTTAATTGTATGGACTTTGTGAGCACCAAAGTCTATGAGGGAATCAAGCAGTTTTTGGAGCGCACAAACGTCGTCACAAACGGCCGCCACGCGGTCGAATTCGAGAATGGATGCCTCGAGATACAGGCATACATCAAAAGAAACGTGGACCACGTGTTTGAGCTGCTCGAAGTGTACATGAACCGCAACGTTTTGTTTGTTCCTGAAGATCTGCGTAAAGGCGGCTGGATCCGCACCGCTGCCCAAGAAGGAGTGGATTTTACGCGTCCAAAGGAGGCTCTCGAACTTCTCGAAGAAGTCAAGGCGGCAGAGTGGCGCCTGCAAGAGCGCGAGGACCGCTTGGCGGAGCGCAAGGCATACCTCGCCAGAGTCAAGGCCGAGCGCGATTATGTCTTGGGGTTGCTTGCGCGAATGCCCAAGTTTGATAAACAAACCGAAAACTTGCTCAATGAGCTGCAAAAGCCTGTGGATGTGCCGGTGAGGAAGAGGGCCCGTACGCAGCGGGATATCACGACCGATGAGATATTGGGGTAGCCGAGCGCAGCGCAGAGTGCAGGAAATAGTGCTATTATTTATTATTTATGTAGACAAGTCGAAAATTGAGACCAAAAGCAGTTTGGTCACGTGGGCAGCTCGAGCGGCGTTTGGCGAAACGCTTTCAACAGCGGTTGGGCAGCTGAAGATTCGACAATTTCTCGGTATTTCATCTCTAAAAACACAAGGATCGCTGCGTGCATCCAAAGTTTGAGAAATCGTCAGAGTCTTACCCCACATTCGACCAATCGGTGAAGAACCATGAGCAACCCTACAAGCTTGTTCAGTTAATTGACTTGGATCAGCTCAAAGTACCTAAATCTACATACTAGTCAAATCTCAGTTTCAGCCATGAGGCAGCAAGGGCTTGCTATTGCTCGAGCTGATCGAGCTGATATAAAGCTCACCACCACCCCACCTTTAATCTTCCATCCCAACATGTCGATGTTTAAAACTATGCAAAAAGGTGCCAAAGGTGCCCTCACCCTGTTCCATGACCCCAGCAGCAAAGCTAGCGAGGCTATTCTTGCCAGCATCAAGAAGCAGTTTCCCGACCCTGCCGAGAGCAATATTGACCTTGAGGTGACCAAGGAGCGTCCCACAGACGATCAGATTCACACTATTGCCGCAATTGACCAAACAGTTGACTTCACCAAGTTTAGCCGGCCGCTGCTGGTTGATTGGTTTAACGGTAAATTGGCTCGTGATGAGTCCACTGCCGAGCGTATTTTCGACGAATTGAGAAAGAATATTAGGTAGCTTTATGTATGGACGGGAGTAGTGGACAAGGGGTACCGGTAATGGGTGCATTGGGTGCCTTGGGGGTACCCTAGGTGTTCTGGGGTAGGCATCGGATACCCTGGGAACCGATGGCCTGCCACATTTTTTGGCCTGAAACTTGAGCACACCTCGCTGTAGATTGACATGTAGTACTATATTCCTTTTTGGACAGTCGCACACCCAAATAGGAAATCGATCGACGGGTGCTGCATTTATGCGCTGCACCCATGCGCATGCGTACGTATGCTTATCGCCACTAATAAAACAATTCATGTAGATATTCACCTACTCAAGCACTCACCGTTGGCAAAACTGCATCCCCTCCCCTCCACTGATCTCATCTTGCCTCCTGCCCAAATTGGGCACGCTGCACACCCCAATATATAGACGCCCCCCCAAACCTTCATGCAGACTCATACATGAGCAGCACCAGGAAATCCCTGCACAGTATCAACTTTACTATAGCCGCGCACTGCGTACCCGTGCGTGAGCTAGGCCATGGCACCTTTGGCGACGTCTACCAATTCTCTGTCAACTCCAAGGGCGGCAGCAACGTCAACATTGCGGTCAAGCGTATCAAGGACGTGTTCAATTCTTCTGTGCACCTACGCCGCGCTCTGCGTGAGCTGCGCATCATGAACTTGCTACGCGGCCACCCCAACATTGTCAACATTTTGGACGTCGATCTCGTCGAGGCAGGACCCTACCCCGGCCTCTACTGTTATTTGGAGCTCCACGACTGCGATCTGGGCAGCGTGATTCGCAACCACCACGAGGTCCTGCACGAGTGGCACTTTGTGGACATCCCTTACCAGCTCATGTCTGCGCTCCACTACATGCACACTGCCAACGTGGTGCACCGTGACCTCAAGCCCGGCAACATTTTGATTTCAAGGAGTGGCGCTGTCAAGGTGTGCGATTTTGGACTCGCGCGCACTATCATTGGCGAGGACTTTGACCGTGAAAAGTATACCTCGTACGTCACCACCAGATGGTACAGGGCCCCCGAAATTTTGCTCAGGGTTGATGCGTACCACTATGGCCTCGACATTTGGGCGGCTGGCACAATTATCGGCGAGCTCGCTGTGCGCCGGCCGTTGTTTCCGGGCAAAACCAGTGTGGACCAGCTGCAAAAGATCATCAACACTTTGGGGTTCCCTCCTGACGAGTGGATGCAGTGCATCGATGGGAACCTTTGGGCTAAGCTTGAATTGGATGCCGATTTTTCGGTGACCCCCCTCGAGACTCTGCTGCCTACTGCGAGCCTCGCGAGCTGCCGGGACCTTTTGCAGCGCATTTTTGTGTTTGAGCCTACGCTGCGTCCCACAGCTCTGGAGGCGATGCAGCACCCGTTTTTTGCTAGTGCGTACAACTCCATGGACACTAGGGCGTGCCCCACCAAGCTGAGCGCGGGGTTTGAGTCGGCACCCAAGCGCGAGTTGCCTGAACTTTTGTTTCGTGAAGTCCAGGGGATCAGGCAGAGCCGCCGATTTTGAGGGGTGAGTGAGGGAGAGCGCGGGGCGAGTGCAATTGGCACTGAGCCTGCGGGGCCTGAGCCTGTGAGGCCTCACGGCCAGCCGAGGAATCTCGAGCTGGCGTTTTTCTAGATGAGCTAGATACCCTGCACTCTTTGTAGAATTAATTTTAATGTTTAGTTCTTGAGCCTACAGGGCAGGGCAGGGTAGACGGGGCACCTGAGCTCGGACCGTGCGATGGTACGCAATTGGCAAAATCGGGTGAAACAATCAAGGAATCAGTACAATTCTATCAGCACAACCAAAGCCAGCCATTGGTGAGTGAAGGAGTCAAACACAACCACACTCAGGCCATGCTCGGCAGGCAGATGCAGTCAGGGGCAGCCAGGGGCCACATGAACACACAAGACACCACTAGACACCAACTTCAAGATAAATTTTAGATATCACTCAAACCTAAACCCCAAAAATCAACAGACCCGATGCTCCCTCACCCCTGCACCTTCACCCATCACTTCACCCCCTGAGCTCGCCGCTGACAGACCGATGGACATCTCGTCGATCCTTGGCGCGACGTCGCGGCATTTCCCCGAGCTTTTAGAAGAGGATGCCAACCCCCTAGTTATGGCGCTGGCCCTAATGGACAGCTCGAGCGTCGGCAAAGCAATGCACGCCTCGGAGTTTGACCAGCTGCACGACGGCCTCAAACAGTGCCTCAAGAACGAGGTTGGCCAAAATATCGAAGGGTTCAACACCAGCATCTCGCTGTACCACACGCTGGTCAACTCGGTCAACGCCAACCACCAAACGGCGCAGTCGCTGCAGGCGCAGCTGGCCGAGATTAGGCGGTGCGTTCAGGACCGCAACCCGATTGTCAAGGAGTGGCAGGATTCGAGCCAAAGGTACAAGCAAGATTTGGAGCTGTTGGACATTGCAGAGACTCTAAAAGGGGCGCCGGACAAGTACGAAGGGTTTGTCTCGCACAAGCGGTTCCTCGAGGCCCACGAGTGCCTCAACAGCGCTCTAGACACTATACTTACCAGCAACATGCTGCAGTACCCTCCAATCGTGCCAATTCATGCCTATGTCGTCCAACAACAGATGGGGTTGGCCGACACGATCGAGCACGAAATCGCCTCGCATTTGTACTTGACGAGTCCCTATGCGATCACACGGGTCAAGAGTGAGGGTTCCATGGCGCTTAAAAGCTTTTTGGACAAGTTAGGGGAGCCTCTGGAGATTGACCTCAATGCATTAGAGGCCGATTCGTTCACCTATATTCGCTATTTGGTTGAGATCCTCGGCAAGATTGGCCGCCTAGACCAGGTCGCCGAGAACATTGTGGCCAAAGTGGCGCCCAATGTGCGGCGGCTCGTGGAAAAAACCATTGAAGAGTACATCAAGAAACAGGCCATCAAGTTGGACACGCTGGCTGTTCTGAGCCCCAGCATTGTGGAGCAGCTCGACAACTCCAAGTACAAGCGCAATCTGCGCCAGCTCGAGGGCCTTGTGACCACCGTTTACGCCAAGTTGGGCGCGGTGCTCGAGGGCCACCGCGTGCTGTACGAGCTCATCAAGATGCGCGTCCAGTACAATATTTTGCATGTGTATGCTGCCGTCGAAATCGAGGTGTCCTCCATTCTCAGCTCATACATCTCTGCGCCGCCCGTGCCGCGCGGAATGGGTCTCCGCCGCAAGAGCTTTGGCGAGGCCAGCAAGCGCAGTTTGCCGTCCAAACACCTGACCAAGTCTGAGTACGGCGTGGGCCCACAATTTGAGCTTTCGAGCGAGAATTTGGACCCCGAAATGCAGGCCGAGTTCGACCAACTTCGCCTCGCCATGAAAAAGTGGGTCCCTGGCCTCAAGCTGGGTGAGCTCACCGGCGAACCCCTAGCCCAAGAAGAAACCCTGATGGTGGTGAGCCCCGCGAGCGTGCTCAACATTAGGGCGCTGGCCGGGCCGACGGCGCAATTCCTCCAAACGGCGCGCGACGTGCTGGACGAGCCCCAGTGCACGCACCGCATCCAACAATTCCTGCCAAACTTCTTGACCGGGACGTACCTCCCATCTCTTAAAAGTGCTGTGGAGCGGTATGTGGATGAGGCCTGCGAGAATGGCGAGATTTATTCCGACTACAAACAAGTGTCGCAGCTGCCGATTTTGAGCGCTGCCCACCGGTGCGTGGAGCTCGTGTCGCGCCTTAGTGTTGTTCTTAACACAAACACATACTATAGAGCCGAGTATGTGGACGTTTTGCTGAGCGCCATCGAGCAGTTTCGCGACTTTGTTGCCTTGCGGATCAAGGACGGTTTGGGGGCCAAGGCGATCCAGCAGCTGTGCAAGAGCGAGAATATGCGTGCTTTGCATCAAGAGTTGTACAAGAGTGTAGCCAACGAGGGTGCAGGTAGCGCTAAGGGTGCCGCTGGAGCCGATGGAGCTCCCCCGGTTCCCCCTACCCCCGCCGCCCCTGTGCTCCCTCGGGAGATTGAAGTTTACCTGAAAAACATGGCAACCGCAAAATCGCGCCTGAGGCTCAACGACCTGCTCGAGATCGAGACGTTTAGGCTTTATACGACGCTCGCAACAACCGTGAAATGGGTGCTCACGCACCTCCACAAAATGAGCGCAAAGTCCGAAGAAAAGCCTTCGACGCCCCCATCGGACTCGGTGGCGCTCGTGCGCAGGTCATGGGCGCTTGTCGAGGGCGGTACCGGTGAGGCACGCATCGTGCTTGCCGGCGAGTCCTGGGACCGGTTTAGCGAGGTGATGGAGCACCTTGCCGCATCGAACCGCCAGCTGCTGTCACTGCTCAGGTGCGACCTCATGTGCCGCATCGTGCACCACTTTGACGAGATGGCCCAGCACAATTACGAGCCCGAAAACGGGTCCGAAGACGTGGATCCCGAGATTGAGCTGCTGCAAACAAACTTGAGTCTTTGCCACAAAATTTCAGAGACCACAATGGTGCCAAGGGACCGCGCGTTTGTGTTTGCCGGGTGCGCGAAGCTGATGAACGAGCTATTTGTGCGCGAGAGCGTGAATATGGGCATAATCAATGAAAACGGCGTGCGCAAGATGTTTAGCAACATTTTGAGCCTGCAACAAGTTCTCAAGTCGGTGGTTTCCCTCACTCAGGATGTGGATTTCAGCCGCTCGGTGGACTTTTACGAGAGTTTGCGACTCACACCCATGCGCGCCATTGATGCCGTGCGCAGCCGCAAATCGAGGCTGCTCGAAGAGGACCTCATTCTAGTACTCCAGGTTAAGTACAAGGAGGAGCAGGCGCGGTCGCGCGACCACAACTCGAGCCTGCAGCAGTACAATGAGCAGGTGCAGCAGGTGCGGCGGATGTTTGCTAAAAAGTAGTATTTATTGAAAGGGGGGTTGTATACTTATGAGTTAGATTGAGGGGGATTGAGGGGGGAGTGGAGCCCTGAGGGAGGGAGCCCTGCGGAGCTCAGGAATCTCTCTACCACAAAGCACCCCATGCAGTCCTAGATATCCATCAAAAAATTTATGTGTGCAACTCAAGAGTGCTCAACTTAAATGGAGTACCCTTCGCACCCCAGGGCACCACTCGCACCCCCGCACTCAGCGATGATCCCGTATTTAGCCCTGGTTATCCTTGTAAAACAAATCGACGAACCCACCCCATGGCTCTACCTGCAACTTTCCCGAGTCAACCAATCATTTCGCACGCTTTTCCGCAGCGACGCCGCCTGATAACAACTCAATGTGTACCAAGTCGAGAAGGTCGCCGACGACTTTATCAACAAGCTCAGGCACATGCCGGTGGCCCTCCAGCGATTTCACATGGACAAGAACAATATAAAGGACTATAGGGATCGCCTCTATGTCACTAGTCTTGACGATTACGACCGACACACGGAACTCGTGAGCCTGTGCGTGAAATCCTTCAGAGGGCGAGCCCTGCTTGGAGTCGAAGATGTGAATATTGTTGTATGGCGTAAATGGGCCCAGCTGCCGCAACTGTCCCAACGCTCCTACATTATGGGCCTCAGCCACGAGCCATGGTTGCCTCAAGAACGCGATGTCTACCTCAAGCTGATTCGGGCCAACTGTATTGATGTGCTGCTGCCCAGCTGTGAAGACGATCGTGAGGTGCTCATTGCGCTTGCCAGTTTTGTGCCAACTTAATTCCTCAGCGGTACCGCAACGACCGCGAAATCATGCTGGCCGCCGGCCAGCCTCACCGGCCAAACGACGATGACTGGGGCTACGTCTCGAGAGAGTTGCGGAGCGACAAAAAGTTTATTCTCGCAGCTAGTAAAAAGGGTAGGCTCGCCATTAAATGGGCCATGCCCGCCCTCCTAAAGGACCTGGACTTTGTCAAGGCGGCGGTGCGCAACAACCCGATCCACATGAAGCACGCACCCGCAGCCATCAAAGACGACAAGGAATTCTTGCGTGACCTGACGCGCACGCGTAAGCCTCGGAACATCTCCGCGATGATGAAGGGGTTGTGCAGCTCACGTTTGATTTAGCCGGCGAGCAAGGAGCCATGCCGTAAAGCGGGTACATATCAGAGTGCCTTAGGGACTCGAAGGAACTTTCTGCCAAGGTTGTGGGCAAAGATCCTTTGGCGTTTCGGTACTTTTCCAAGCGGTTGCAGAGTGATCGGGAAGTCCTAAAACTTGCGGCGCAGTGCCCCATGAGCTGTGCCATGCTCGATTATGCCTCCAAAAAGCTGAAAAATGACCGCGAGCTGGTCAAGTATCTTATGAAGCTTGAATTTTGCAACTATCTGTACGCTTCGCCCGAGCTCCGCGACGATCACCATAATGGCTATCGAGGAAGACGGGTTTATGCTCGAGTATGCGTCACCAAGGCTACGCAATGACCCCGAAGTGTGCCTTTATGCGAGCTTGATGCAGTACAAAATCACAATTGCCAGCCACGGCGGGATAGTTCCGCTGGCGTTTGCTTCTGATAAACTGCGGAATACTCTTTAATTTGTTGAGCAAGCGGTGGACAACGGCCACCACACTTATAAATTTGTTTCAGAGATACTCAAGGATAGTAAAGAGCTGGCGCTTCGGGCTGTGGCCACCGGAGAGAAGCTTATCCGTCATGTGTCGCAACGCCTCAGGGACGACCCAGACGTGATTTTGGCAAACATTAGGAGTAGCGGGTACGGCCTCAAGTACGCTTCGGAGCGTTTGAAGAGCGATGCAGCCTTTGTCGCTGAGGTCGTTACCCTCAACGGACTCGAAATTGCCAATGCGGTCGAGCCCCTGCGGCATGACGGCACCATTGCGCTCGCGGCTGTAACGGCCGCTGGTGCTGCGCTCGAGCATGTTCCCCTCCGGCTTGCTCAGGAAAAAGACGTTGTCTTGGCCGCCGTGCGCAACGACCGCACGGCCCTCCAACACGCCGAAATTAGGGACGAAGAGCTGCTGCAGGTTGCTGTCCAAAGCCCTTTTGGGCCAGGAAGCAGGTGCATTGCCGAGTGCACTGTGTCCCGAGACGATCGCACGCTCGACAAGCAACAACGATGGGTGGTCCCGATGGACCGGTTTGAGCCGTGATTCCGGACCGAGATCATCAGGGTATTGAGGCAAAAAATGCCTGATAAACGCGAGAGGACTAGCCAGTTATCTATATATCGCACTCAGAACCTTCTTCTCTTTGTGCCGAGCTCCTGGGGATCCTGGGAAAGAGAGCGCTTGAAAGCCCTGGCTGCCGAGGAAAGGGTGTGATCGGGGGCCCCACGCATAGCTAAGGGGGGTCTGGAGGTTAGCACTGGGACTTTGAATAGTTTGGCCCCAGCTGGAATTGCGACTGGCGACCTCAAGGGCCTCGTAGGGGACCTCGCAGGGGACCTTGGGCGAATGGAGAGCTCAAGCAGCTGGAAATTGGTTGAGGCTTGCCGCAAAGGCACGGCAGGAGTCTGAGTGGGCACATTTCCCCCAAGAGACGAGCTTGAGTGGGTTGCCAAGTGCGGCGAGGGGGTGGGGGTGAGCGTGGACGAGTACATCTTGCGCTCGTGTTTGGGCTCACACTCGCTCTCTGCTTGCAAAACACCAGTAGGAGCAAAAGCCACGGCAAGACGGCGGGTAAACTGCGGTGCCTGGGGTGCTTGGGGTGCCCGGGGTGCGTGCGGCGCATCCTCGGGGATAGAACTGAGGTGCTCGAGCGGGCGATTTTGGAGAGGTTTTGAATTGATGGAGCTTTTGTGTCTGAAGAGTGAGGAGATGCGGTTTGTGGACCTGACTCGATCAAAACGATTGGACATGTTGCAAGCTACAACAAGTTGCGAGATGCGCGATGTGCGACACATGGGAGTCAAGCTACTGGGTGTGGCGAGGGCGTGGGCTACGAACCAATGAGTACTCGGGAGCTCAGCTAAATGCTAGCTCGCGCTTAAACTAGCTTAGATTCTTCTACTTTTAATACTTTTTTAACACCGGGTTCTAAAGACCCAGATTTATATTCGACGTCGTGCATCTGCCAAACTCCAATACTCACGTGATAGTTTGAGCCCGCCGAACCTCAATTCAAAACTCGAAAAATAAATTAGCACCACCTGCAGGTGCATCTGTCACTGCATCTCGCCTCGCTTCAGCTTACATGGCAAAAAAGGCTCGCAACCCCACCAAGAAGCCACCGGCTGTACGGCCCAAAGCGCCGCGCAAAAAGTCGGGCAACTCGTTCTTTACCAGCGGCAAGTTCATATTCGCTCTCGGCTCAATCCTTGGTGTCCTCCTGGGCGGCCATTTTTTCATTCAGAGCGACGCGTTCAAGCAGCTCAACAGCGATGCGTCGCTCGACTGGCTGCTTGAGCACAAGAACCTGTTTCCCAACGCAATGATCAACGATTTTATCAAGTTTATGAATAACAATGGCACCTCGGACGAGCAGCTCAGCGATAGTTTTGCGGTGGGTACAGCCATGAAGAACGAGGGCTACAAGCCTCAACACCCCGTGGTTCTAGTGCCCGGCGTGATCAGTACAACGCTCGAAAATTGGGGGCTCGAGGGAACTGCCAAGTGTCCCTCCAAAGCCCACTATCGCAAGCCCATGTGGGGTGGGTGGTACATGATCAAAACCATGCTCACCGATAAGGCGTGCTGGCTGCAGCACGTTATGTTGGATAAGGAGACCGGCTTGGATCCGGCAAACATCACTGTTCGACCCATGCACGGCATCCAGGCGGCCGATTTCTTTATTACCGGGTACTGGATTTGGAATAAGATTATTGAGAATTTGAGCGCGCTCGGGTACGAACCAAACAATTTGCACCTTGCATCATACGATTGGCGGCTGGGGTACCCCGATTTCGAGCGTAGGGACGGCTATTTCAGCGAGCTCAAGTCCCTTATTGAACGCACATACAGGCAAAACGGGCAAAAGACCGTGCTCATGGGCCACTCCATGGGGTCCCAGGTGATTTTCTATTTCCTTAAATGGGCCGAGGCCAAGGGATACGGCGACGGAGGACCCAATTGGTGCAATACGTATATTGAGGCAGTGGTGGATATTGCCGGGTCCATGTTGGGCACCCCGAAAGCAGTGACTGCGCTGCTGTCGGGGGAGATGCGCGACACGATCCAGCTCAACAAGTTGGCCGTCTACGGTCTCGAGCAATTTTTTGCCCGCCACGAGCGCCGCGATATGCTCATGTCGTGGCCCGGTATCACCTCGATGCTGCCCAAAGGCGGGGCCACAATTTGGGGGGATTTGAACGGCGCCATCGATGATACCGAGGAGAGTGTGGCTAAATACGGCACGTATGGCGATTTCATCCGTTTCTCGGAACCCAAGAGCAACTATTCCGACACAAACCTCACGATGGGGAGCGCACTCGAGTACATCAAGGGGAGCGCGCCCGAGCATTGGGGCAAGATGATGGACTCGATGTACTCGTTTGGTATGGCAAAAACTGCCAAGGAACTCAAAGCCAACGAGGCTGACCCCACAAAATGGAGCAACCCCCTCGAGGTGGCGCTACCCAACGCCCCCGACATGAAAATCTACTGCTTTTACGGCGTGGGCAACCCGACCGAGCGTGGCTACACCTACAAAGATGCCGTTGAGGATAACCTGACCCCCCTCAACGTGACCCTGGACTTTCAAAACGAGCAGGTTGTTCTGCTGGGCGAGGGCGACGGTACCATCTCGCTCATCACCCACAGCATGTGCCACCTCTGGCAGCGGCCAAAGAACAAGTGGAATCCGGGCAACGTTAAAATCAAGATTGTCGAGATGGTGCACGAGCCCGACAATTTCGATTTGCGGGGCGGAGCAAAGACGGCCGAGCACGTGGACATTCTCGGTCGCACCGAGCTGAACGAGCTGGTGATGAGGGTTGTTTCGGGCAATGGCGGGGAGATTGAGGAGCGGCATGTTTCTGATTTGAAGGAGTATGTGAAGAAGATTGATTTGGGGGAGCTAGCGTAGCGAGCGCAAGGGGTGCCCTCGGTGCTCGCGTAGAGGGATGGCATCGGCTTCGGACTTGCTCAGCATTCCAGTCCGCACTTGCCTAATTCATCATAATTCATAATTTATCTATTTAACCTCCGCAGAAACAATCTTTTTGCCGGTCTTTGCAATCGTCTCCTCGACCTGCTGCAGGCTGAGGGTGTCGGAAACAACGCTAACTTTTTGCGCTTCGAGGTCGACATTGTGCGACTGGACTCCGTCGAGTCGTGCCAGCACGCGGTTCACCGCATTGGAGCAACCGGTACACGACATTTGCACATTGAATTCGTATTGGGCCATGATGACTGTGGTGGGGGTGCCGGTGTGGGTAGGCAGGGTGGGCAGGGTGGGTGAGGGTGCAGGAGGTGCCAGTGGGTACCCGGGTGAGCGGGCGAGCAGGCTATTGTTGGAGCACATGAAGCTCATCCTTGCCGAGTTGCGAGCCTGCGTATTGTGGGCCCGCGTGGCGCATTAAATGCGCTGGGTCAAATTTTGTGCTGGGACATATGTGGGTACTGATATACACACTCCGCCCCCACCTCCTCGCTTTCCCCTTTTACTTAAATCGTAACTAGCATAATCCATCGCCGCTCCCCCTGGCCGTCCCCCTCCCACCCCAATAAATACTAGGCTATAACCTGAACCATGCGCCTCAGTGTCACCGCCAGCGCGCGGACCCAATAAAACAAATCATCGGCGTCCTTGTGCTCGAGCGCTTCGGCAATCCCCGGAAGCACTGTGGTTTGGCCGTTGCGAAGGCTCGGCGCAACAAGCGAATATCTGTACCAGGGTCGCCCACTGAGCCCGGGCCTATACAGGGCCGCGTCCTCTAGCTGTAGCAACCCCAGATTGGCCACCCTCATTTGGATCCCCAGCTTCAACTTGCGCCAGAAATTGTACCAGGCGTAATCCTGAGTGTACGCCTGCTCGAGCGTGTCGAGGTAGCGGTCGTGCTCGGCGCTTGCGGCACTAAATTCGCGCACTACAGCAAAAAAGTCGCGGATCTCGGGTTCGCTACGCTCGCCCAGCTGAACCAGGGCCTGGCGTTCGAGTAGCCGGCCGAATTCAGTGCTGCGAAGGGGCAAGACAGGCGTGCTCACAAGTCTCTCCAAGACCACCCCAAAGAGCCTCGCCAACGCGAGGTGCCCTTGCCATTCTACATCTCCGTACTGCTTTTGCCAATGCAGCGTATCGTAGCTCGAGCCGGCGTGGAAAATGTGCGACGTGGCGTTGCTCTGAAACTGTAGCTGCGCGCTCGACACCCCCAAAAAGTTTTGGAAAACGCTAAACTCGCCCGCGGCCAGCGTGCCCACGTGGGCGTGCTCGTGGGCGCCGTCCTCCCAGGCGTCGTGCAGTGAGCCCCCAAGGTACGGAACGCGTTTGGAGCTTTCGCGTAAGAGCTGGCGGAGCAGGGGCGATGCCTTTGCATTAAACTCAGGGCCTTGCCAGCCGCCAACGTCCAGGTACGCCGCCGTGCGCTTGCGGAGTTTGTGGCGGTTCTCCTCAGCCCACGCGGTCGACCCAAGGTACCCATGGCAGCCGCCGTCCCACGAGGCAAACACAATGCTGCGGTACGGCTTCCACCCGCTGCGCCGCAGGGCGCCCAAGACCCGCGCAACCTCAAAAAGCACCGGGTTTCCATCCGCGCCTCCAAGCACAAGCGAGTCTCTGTGGGTACCAATAATCACCTGCTCGCGCGTCTCGCCGGGGATCTTGCCAAAAACATTGACCAGCTCCTTCTCACGGTGTGTCTGATAACTGGAAACTTCGACCTTGTGCCCGACGTACCCCAGGAGGACCTGGGCGTTTGACCAGCTGATGGGAACACTCACAATTTCGGTGTTGCGGGTGTAGCCCGGTTGCCTCAGGACATCCAAAGCAGTGTCGCGCTCGACGCTTGAGGGGTTACGGGCAGGACCCCAGGGATACGGCTTGTACCCATTGGCCTCGGTGTAGAGCCCATCGTCTTCCAGGTCGTGGTAAACGAGCACCCCGAGTGCCCCGCGGGCGCGTGCCTCGTAGAGTTTGGCGCACAGCGGCGTTTTGCGGGCTTTGAGCAGCACAATTTTGTTGTGGACAGAAAGGCCGTCATAGTCGCCAGGGCGCCCATAGCCAGCTGCCACGAGCTCGCCGACGACTGTGCCATCTTTACTGTACGCATGAAACGGGGGAATACGATCCTTGAGGCCGGTAGAGGGATCCTCATCCAAGACATTCTCGTCAAGGTCGAGCTGAAGTTTACGGCCAAGCAGGTGCACGCTGACGCCCACACTTTCGGGATAGCTCACATTTTTGGTGTGCTTGGTCGTGCTGGTATCTAAATCAAACTCTTCAAACTTGCTGCGGGTGAATTGCACGAGCGCATTCTCGCCGGCCAGGTGCGGCCCGCTAAGGTAAAAAGCGCTGGCAAAATCGTGGATGGTGGCATTGTCCGAGTCGAGCACGATTGAGCGCTCAATTTCCTGCCGCGTAAACTTGTTTCCGTGCAAATGGTTCCAGTCGCGCTGGTAGGACGTCCGGGGCAGAAACAAGACCAAATATACACAGTAGAGGACGAATCCGACTAGTAAAACAGTGGCGTACCGCCGTACACTTGTTTCGCGCTTGTGGGTGACCCTCAGCAACGGCGTTCGCTCGCTCATTTCGGCTCAGGCGGAGGCAGGTCTTAGGGGGTGTTGCGATGGCGTGCTGGGGATCTAGGGGTTAGGCAAGCCTAGGGCTAGAACTATATAGTTTAAAGCTTGCACTAGGCAATGCTTGGAGCTCCCCGCACCGGGCACCTTACATTTGCCTCGTTGGTGCCTCGTTGGTGCCTCGTTGGTGCATGCGCTATCACCGTGCGCATTCCGGAAAAATGCACGCACGTTAACCGATGGACGCGTCCGAAGGGTGCACGGAGTGCCCCGAACGCAAGCTTCAAGCAAGCTTCAAGCTAGCTTCGAGTCAGCTTGCCCTACTAGTTTCCCCTTTCTTAACGGTAATTGATGTAAACATCGCTTAGCTGCATGAAATATCGGGGTAAATAGTTCCGCATGATGGTCCCGCATGATCAGCAAGAATTTGGCGTAAACAATGCAAAAAAGTGGGGTCGGTATGTGCGCATACTATTTCCGTAACTAAGTAGAGATTTAGCTGGGTGCTTGGCCGCTATCTACTCTCTGGTCTAGTCTCTAGTTATGCCGTCACCTTCAGTCGGACCATCACACTGGCTACCCTTGGCCACGCCGTCACCGTCACTGGCCACACTTTTTCGTCACTGCCAAATTTGATGTTGAACTTGAAACTGTTGCCATGGTGATCAATGTGGAGAATCTTGGCCAGCTGAGCATCACCAGAGCGACGAGGAACAAGCACTCAAGCACCCGCACCGCGCTCGCACTGCGCGCACCCAGCCACCCCCGCAGCAACATTCTTTCAGCCCGCCAAGACCAAAAAGGGGCGCGGCTAAAAATGGACCATGCACGCCACACACCTTTGCAGTAAGCGAAGAACGGCACTGCATCGCTTACCCCGCGGGCTCCCTGCGGGGCACGCCCTTAAAAACCCCCTAACAACCACCAAAGGCTTGTGCACACAAGCGTGAAACTGCGGCAAACCTGTTTTTGCATAGACTGGTCGCCACTCAACGGGATTTGCAAAGTGCTCGGATCATTTCTGCTGGCCACCGCCGGGAACACTCGCATGCACCGTCCCAATTGGGTTAAATAATATGCATGCGCTTGTCAGCTCAACTAACAAGGCGCAGAGAGAAACACTCTCAGCGCGTGCCAAATTGAGCCCAATGTCACGCGAAGCACCCATAAAAGCTGTAGAAAACGTTTTGCTGGACCACTGGGGCTGAGGCAGCTCGAGACAGAACAATGAGCGGTACCCACCGACTGCAAAACGTAACATTTCGCGTTTTTTCTGCTTCAACACGTGCAAAATGGGGTTCTGTTGCCAAAAGAGAACTTTTCACTGGCGTTCCAGACCACACAACAGCCAGTTTACTTGCAGGATCTAAAACCCGCCATGCAGCGGCCGCAGCAGTCTGTATTTTCAAAGTGAGATTCAGCGCGAAATTTCAGGCGAAGTGAGTGGGAAGAGTATAGAGCATTCTATTTCGCCGAGTTTTGCCTCCCTTGCACCCCTGTTTCTCCCCAAACCGTCAAGACACGGGTTTATGCATATGCATGCATGCAAACACAGATGTACACGCATGCACACGCATGCACGCAAGACCTGCATGAGCAGGGGTCACAAACATTCCAGGCGGCGCGGTATATAAAGTGCAACATCCGTCACTTATAGCATCCCAAGAAATGAACGCTCTTTACCTCGCCGCTCTCTCTGTTGCCTATGCCGCTCTCTCTGACGACCTTGCCGCCGTCTCCAGCGACGCTGCTGGCCTTGCTGACCTCGTCTCCAGCTGGAGCTCGGGCAGCGGCCTCCAGGGTGCCCTCGTCATCCAGCAGTCTTACGCTCCCCTCAGCTCTGCTGTCCAGGCCCTTGGCTCCAGCGCTGGCTCTGCCTCCACCTCTGATGTTGAGGGTTCCGTTGACGGTATTGCCGGTCTTTCCAGCTCGGTGACCACCCTCCTCAACGCCCTTACTGCCAAGGCTGCCGATTTCACTAGCGTCGGTGCCGCCAGCATTGTCACCGGTGACATCAACGGTCTTTCTAGCACCTCTGCCCAGATTATCTCTGACCTTGTTGACGCCGCCTCTGGTAACGTTCCCTCTGAGGTTGCCGATGGTGCCAACAGCCTTGCCGCTGCTTTCTCGAGCGCCATCTCCGCCTTCAGCGGCAGCGCCGTGTCCTTCCCTGAGGTCACTGCCGGCTCTTCTGACTCTGACTCGTCGAGCTCTGAGGGTTCCTCCAGCTCTGAGGCTTCCAGCACCGAGGCTTCCAGCGCCGCTGCTTCCAGCTCTGTCTCTGCCAGCGCCACCGCTGCCCACAACGGCACCACCAACGGCACTGATTCCACCGTCGTTGTTAACTCCACCGTTGTCGAGACTGTCTGCACCAAGTGCACCGAGACTGGTGTCGAGACTGCCAACGCCGCTGTGCGCATTGGTGGCGTTATGGGCCTCATTGGTGCTGCCGCTGCTGCCCTCCTCTAAGCGTCTCCCTGAACGTCTAATTTCCATTGGATAATTTTTATTATTGTACTTTTATAATCATATTACTTGCTATTTACAAGCAGCAGCTCTTCGAGCAAAAGCTCGAAGGACTTTTGGTGTCTTTACTTTTTGGTAGTTGCCATAGCAACAGTGGTCCTCAGGTGCAGGTGCAAGTGCAGGTGCAGGAGATGTTGGGAGATAAATGTACTGTACCATGTGCGAAGTGAAGTTCAGAGCACAGCTCAGTGCCCTGAGTTATGCGCTCTCAAAAGCTCCCTCCAATTAATTGAGTTCCTGCCACGGCTGCATCACACAACATGTCGGCATGGCATGGTGTATATGAAGGTAATATCGCTCGTTGTATGGTCAAGATACACCTGTAACTTCACGAAATGTTTGAGAATGCCGACCTTTGCGACTTTGCACCCTTTAACCACCGCAACCAAGGCTCATTAATGACTTTAGCAAAGCAAGGGACAAAGCAGCCCGACACCGACACAGACTGCGCCGGTTTGTGGGCGGTCGGCAGCGTCTACGCCAAGGCCCAGTCTATGGTCGAGAGTGATGACCATGCCACAGTGATGGCTATTCAGCGCAAGATCAACAATGGTAGCCCCGCAACAGTGGAACAAATTGTGCGCTCGCTCCTCAAGTTTATTGTGCCTCTTGCCAAGAGCGTCAATGGCAACTTTGTGTTGCAGGCCGCAATTCGCAACTGTTCGTTGGTCACCTTTAATGATCTTTTTGCTGCCATGACCGGGAATTTTGGCGATATTGGCGAAAGTGACTATGGATTCTACGTGATTTCCACGGTACTCAACCGGGCCAACTCGAGGCAGCGGCTGCAAGTTATGCAAGAACTTCGCGAAGATTGCCCCGGCAAGTCTGAGCGGATATGGTATAGAGTAGCTAGGTAGGCGTAGGCAAGGTGTGCTAGGTGTGATGCTAAGGGTGCTCGCAGTGCTCACAAGGCTCGTTTTCGTTATCCGAGTCGGCTACGTGATGCAAGCTTGGGCTAAGACTGTTTTGTGGCTTTTGCCGTGAGGTGTGTGACCTTTTTGGGCCCGTCTCGCCAGCAAGATCGGGCTCCTCTTGAGGAGTTTCCGGCACATACTCTTCCCATTCTTCGGGCTGGGTGAGCCGTTCATGCAAAATCGCCAGCTCGTGGTCCTCGAGCGGCGGCGGTTGGGCGTGCATTTGCGAGATTGTGGGCTCCTGGCCGTCGGGGGTCTTGACGCCGCACAGCGGCTCGTACTGCCACGCAGGCGCAGGCCGCACGTTTGAATAAAATTCCTGCACGTCGCGGATCCCTTTTCTGGGCGATACCACCGGGTAGGTAACCTGTTTTTTCTTTCTTGGGGGCATCGGCCACCACAAATCACGTGGGTTAGGTGGAGTGTAACGGGCAGTGTAGCGTTATTCTACTGCTCGAATTGAGATTTAGTAGCTTGATGTGCTTATTTGTTCATTCAGAGTGGGTCCGTTTTGCACTGGTTGCTATATTATTTAGAGTCTGGTGAGGCCAGGGGCCATGACCTCAAGGGACCCATGGGCCAGGGGCTGGCACGAAGGACCCAAGGACCCAAGGACCCAAGGACCCAAAGGGTCAAGGTAGGCTCACAAATCAATCTGTAGCTTTCACTTTGTAGACCGAGGTATACCCTACCCTGCCCTAGAGACAAGTCTGCCCCAAATGGCCATATTGGGAAATATGCACCATAAAGGGGCCGAGCAACCCCTTGAAGCGCAAGACCTCGAGCTACGCCGAGCGCCTCGACTAGAATCGTAATTCATCACTACTTCATAAATTCGTTTATACAATGCCACGCGCGCCCAGGCGCCTCCAAAGGGGTAGGGTTTGCTCGCGCAGGACCCTGCTCGGCCACAAAGCTACCACAAGAGGGCCGCCACTCCACAGATAAGGGATACTGCACCAAAAGTTTTGCGCATTTGCTTATTTGGGCGCGGTTCATAGCCTGCATGCAGGTCAAGGTCGGGTTGAGGGGCCATGTGTGGAATGTGTAAAAGGGTAACATGTGCTAAGTCAACACAAAGTCAAGTACTGCTAGGTTTGTTTGGTATCCAGGGGCACGCTGCGGCTGTTTCTAGCTATTCTTGGCACGTTTCGCCATATTCGGAAAGACTCGGCAGCTATCGCGATCATCAACGAGGCGTGATTTGTCGGCGAAAATTTGCACCCTCATTTTCTCCTTAAAACTTGTTTCAAATCTCAGATCCAAAGGAAATTCTTATCTTGATCATGCCGCCTTGCCTTGTGGCGAGTGCATATGTGGGGTACCTGCATATGCCGCAGCACAGCACGGATTCCATGGAAACCAGAGGACAGGAAAAACTATGGTAATAAATGCGCTCTTGATCGCAATCGGGCAGGGCTACGCCCAGACTTGCATAAAATTGCGGCATGCAGGGCTGCGGTTTAAATATGCCGCAATCGCTCATCATTCTCCCAATTGATGAAAATACCGTTTCTTATATGTGGCCTCAATAGTATTGCAAGGGCTTTGGAGCCCTTATCCTTGACAAAAGGTACCTATTATGAGCTCCAATTCGGAGTTGGCAGCGAGCTCCAGTCGGCTCAGATCGACACCGCCTCAAGTGACATTTGGGTGAAATCCCAAGAGATTGAGGACGCAATGGAGAGCTCGCAGCCATTTGAGATTCTGTATGCAGACGGCACGTTTGCCCGCGGGATCTTTGGCGAGGACACTTTGGTATTGGGCGATAGCGCCGTGCGAGGCGTACCCCTGGCGGCCGCCCACGACTCGAGCACAAACAATGTGTTTGGAATTGGGCCCCCGCACGCCGAGAGCTGCGTGCGGTGGATGTACTATGATGGCCAGGTCGTCCCCGACTATGAGGCCGGATGCTTGCCGTACGACAATTTGCCGCTTGTCTTGAGCAGCAAAGGACTAGTGGGGAGCAGTCTTTATTCAATTCGGCTCGAAGAGGATGGTGGTACCCTCAACTTTGGTGGGGTGGACACCTCGTGCAACCACCTCACAATGATGCCAATTGAGCATGCTGTATTCAAGATTTTCAGCGACGGAACCGCAATCAACTATAGTGAACTCACTGGCCCGCTTGTGCTGCTCAACCAGCTGTGCCTGGGCCCGAAAGTGTTGTACGAAGGAGCATACCCCCTGATGCTCGATACGGGCTCCACCGTGAGTTCGTTCCCCAGTGCGTTGTTGGACCAGATCAAGAGTGGCACTCTATTGCTGAATCTCCGCGGATTTGAGATGGAGGTGCCGGTGGACCGGCTGCACGCCGTGGCCAACGACGCAGAAACAATGATTGTGCTGGGGCAGGACGCGCTGCAAGGCTACCAAATTGTGTTTGACTATGAGAATGGCGAGATTGGGCTGGGCAAATGTGAGGAAAACGCTCTTGCAGCCAGCCAAGCCGGGTCGTGGCGGCCCGCAGATCCCCCGGCCCACATTGTTGCGGTGACTGGTCGCGTGCCATTTAGCGAGCGCGCGCCGCTTTACTCTACGAATTATTTATATGTCGACCCGCGAGTCCCTGCCACTCAGCAGCTGTGGACTTGGCAGGCCTGGATCTAGATTAAATTGTAATCATGCTTCGTTTATTGGGCGGCGCTAGTGGCCGTAAAGGGCTACCCCGGGGTGTGCCCGGCGGCTTCTCACGCAGCTTTGGGTCCAAAAATGGATTTTTCAGCGGAAACTTGAGACCACACATCCTCCGCACCCCTGGGGTCCCCCCTTCCCCCGGCTCTATCGGTCCCCCCTCCCTGGGCTCCCCCCGATTCTACGCTACACATCGCGACTTTCGCCAACGCTACAGCAACTCGGGCACATCATTCTGGCAAAAGTTTAAACTGCCCATCCTCTTCACAGCCGGTGCACTCGCGTTCAGCCACTGGGCCCTGCCGGTGCTCATTGACAACCCCGGTTTGAGCACGCTGCGGCGGCACCCCGAGTACCTGGTGTACGGCATCATTGGTATAAATGTTGCTAACGCTCTGGCATGGCGCAACCCGGCCCTGGCCCGCACCATGAACCGGTACTTTTTGCTCCACAAGCAGCCCCAGCGGTTCAACATGTGGAGCATGGTCGGCTCGGCGTTCAGCCACCAAGAATGGTGGCACCTCGGCATCAACATGTTTGTGCTGTGGCAATTTGGTATCCCTGTTGCCAAATGGATTGGCGCTTCCAACTTTTTGAGCGCCTACTTGGACGGGTGCGTTATCTCGAGTTTGGGCTCACTCGTGCTGCCCTGGCTGGCCGGCTCTTCGAGTTTGCTGCCTAGTTTGGGTGCCTCAGGCGCAATTTACTCCATGGTCGGCATGTTTTCGTACCTGGCCCCCAACGCGCGCCTGGCCTTTTGGTTCATTCCCCTACCCATTGGCGCCTGGTGGGTATTTTTGGGTACCGTCGGGTACTCTCTCTTCAAGGTTGTGTCAAAAACTCCAAGCGGGTTTGATCACGCGGGCCACCTCGCAGGTGCACTCGCGGGCATTGGATGGGGGTACCTGGTTACTGAAAAGATTAGGCGGTTAAGGCAGCGTAGGAGGGTGTAGGGCAGTGCGCAGTGTGGGGCATGGTATTAGTGTAGTCTAGTTTAGTATATATGTGGAAAGCATGTTATGACTGTGGAGGTTGCCGTGGGGAGCCCAGGTGGTTGTGGGGTGTGAGCACAGTGCCGAGGTGAGTATGAGCCCAGACGATCCCTGAGCCCGAGCGGTGCCACTCGCCCAGCATCTAGCACCCTTAGACTACTTAGATAGCTACCTTGTCATCCCCACGCACCCCCTGCTAAACGATGCGCCGATGATGCATCAGCTGCACCAAGGTGCATAGCCAAGGTGCATACCAACAAACACTCCGTCACCCGACGCATCCAAAGAAATGTATCCCCGTACACCCGAGCAACACAAACCCTCTAAAGCGCCGATCGCGCGATCGCTGTTTCCTAGCCCAGCCTAAGGGCATCCCCTCCCTCCCAAGGGCACCCCCCAGGAGTACCCATTTGCCCTCGTAATCCATTTGCATGAGAGGAAACAACAGCAGCGCGGCAATCCTCTCCAAGCAGTACCGGGAGCTCACCAATCCCAAAAAGGCGATTCCAAGCTTCCATGTAGGCCTCATTGACGACGATATCTACCGGTGGAGCGTTGGGGTGATGGTCCTCAGCGAGGATAGTCCTTATCACGGGGGCTATTTCCGGGCCCAAATGGATTTCCCGCACGATTATCCGTACTCGCCGCCCAAGTTTAGGTTCACGCCAAGCATATACCACCCAAACGTGTATCGCGATGGCAATATTTGCATCTCGATTCTTCACAGGTCCGGTGACCCCCAGAGCGGCGAACAGGATGGCGAGACATGGTCTCCTGCTCAAACGGTTGAGTCAGTACTCATTTCAATTGTTTCACTCCTCAGTGACCCCAATATTCAGTCGCCAGCCAATGTAAATGCCGCTGTGGCCTGGCGCAAGAACCGCGCCCATTACGATGAGCAGGTGGCGCGCGACGTGGCCGCCTCCAAAAAAAATATCCCGGCTGATTTTAAAATGCCCCTGGGGGACACAGTGGCCTATGTTGCGCCCGTAGGTGATTCCAAGGAGGAGGTGGTTGACGACGACTTTTGGTACGACAGCGACCCGAGCGAGGATATGGATTATATGTCTGATAGCGAGTAATTTATTTAGTGCAGAAGGGGCAAGGGGTGAGGGGGGCATCGGCGAAGGGGATGGGTGCTTGGGGGTGTGCCCCGGGGGTGTGCCCCGGGGGGTTTTTCTGGATACTCTGGGTACTCAGTGCAAAGTTGTATCAGGGCATTTCAGAGTAACCCAAGGTGCATTGAAGTGCATCAGGACATCAGTCTCTAGCTATACCGTTCCCATTGCTCGGCTCCTCAATGCACGGTGGATGGCGTGCTCGAGTGGACCATGGGTGCCCGTGCGGTGCCCTGTAGGGTACTCAATTGGTACTGTGGAGAAGTCATTATAAGGCTCTTTCTGCACAAACCGAGGGGGCTCTGCTTTACACACTCTTGGGCACCTCTTGGCACGATGGTTGCCCTGGAATCTGGCCCCTAATCAGCGCTGATCGCTCGGCCGTTGCCCCTAGCAGCTTCGGAACGGGTGCTGCAAATCGGATTGGTGTATATGGAACTTTGAAATCTAGACCTAGATATGGAATTAGCAGGTATCAAACTTTGCCCGGCTTGGGTCTGCTAGAGATAAGCCAGATACCACGTAGAGCCAAGCAGATGCCAACTAGATAGCCCACTAGGTTCAATTGGCATATCATCACCAAATTCTACAATCTATGTACTAAAGATTCCTTGCCCACATCTTGTCCCCCACTATATAACCTCGGCCTGCCTCCCCCTGACACATGCGCGAAACTGTTCAGTTTGTTGTAGACACATTCAAGGCACAACGCAAGGTATTTGGCGGCGAAAATGGGTCACTGTTCAGCGGTCCTTTCTATGAAGAGGTCAAGTGTACCCGTGTGTACGAAAACCAAGGTTTTACGGTCGTGGAATTCGAGTTACCGACCGAGCACTGGATGCGCAATAACCTCGATATCGTGCACGGTGGGTGCCTTGCCACAATCGTAGACGACTTTAGTAGCATGGCCATGGCCGCCGACCCGCGGGCGTACGCTGGAGCCAAGCCCACCGAGGACGAATTGACGCATGTGATTCGCACTTTGGGGGTGTCGCGTAATTTGCAGATGCAGTACGTTCAGGCAGCACCCCTGAATGCTGTGATTACGGTGCGGTGCACTCTTATTGCAAATACCAAACGCAATGCCCTCATTGATGTGCAGTTGCTGCACAATGGCCGGCTGCTGGTGAGTGCGTCCCACGATAAGTCAAAGCCGTTTGTAAAGTTGTAGCGGGTGAACGAAGAGTGAGCGAAGAGCTACATAACGTATATTGCGTCATATCCAATATTGCTAGAAAACCAAGTGCCCCATACCTCGGCTGTTGCAATCGGCCCGACCGCTCGGTTAGGTGACCTGAGGTGCCTACTAATAGCCCCCACATCCCTCTATCGCCATGTCATTTCCCCAACTGGACGAATGCTACAAACGGTTTTGGGAGCTGCGTTCCACCCGCAACAAGGCCGCAGCAGATTCTGAATTCTCGAAGTTGCTGCTCGAGACCGTCCAGCCCGTCAAAGCGTTTATTGATGATGAGGGCCAAGCCACGGTAATTTTCAAGATCTATATCACTCCGCACGCCAAAAACGGGTTTGGCAAGGCCCACGGCGGCGCTCTAACCACCATTATCGATGCCCTAACGTTCCACGGGTTGCTGGCCGACCCCGCCTACTGGGACCTCGACAAGAGTGCCGAGGAGCAAACTTTCCAGAAATTCAAAGGAGTCAACAGCGTTAGCCGCAAAATCAATGTGCGATTCAGCCGTCCTGTGGATGTAGACTCATGGTACCTCGTGACCACCAAGGTGATTCAAAACTCCAAGGGTGGCGCATTCGTGTCTGCGCGAATTCATGATGAGGCAAACAAGACCCATGTTTATGGCGTTCAGGATTTGACCAAGCTGTATCAGCCGATCAAGGCCAAGATTTAGGTGGTGCCAAGGCTGTAAGGAGCGCAAGGCCCTTTGGGATTGGGTACCCAGGTGCTCGCAGGTGCCAGATTTAGATAGATTCATGCCCTATAAAAATGCTATAAAAAGGGGCTTCTGAGCGCTCATGCATGTCGGAGATGCAGCTGTCGCGTAAAAGTAGAAGATACGCCGCCAAGAGAGGGGCTTTTTTTTCGACAGCAAAAACAGCTTTTCTACGCGTTTCTGTCGCGTTTGTTTGCAAAAAGCGAAATATCTAGTTCCTTGGGCGACCGAAAAAAGGGGCAAGCACAGCACATCGCGCCGCATTCTTGCATGCACCCTAACCCTGTAAATACCGGGCACGTAAAACGCTCGACCCAGCTCCGCTTAGAAGCTCCACCCGACCTCAACTCGTACTCGTTGCTATGGAGTCTCAAGGCCACGACAAGGGCCTCGCTCAAGTACACCTCCCGCCGCCGCGCCAGCCGCTGCAGCAGCTCGGCGTCAATGGGCAGGACGAGTGGATGTTCAAGGTGTACCCTGCGCCTGAGACGGCGCCAGTACCGCAGCAGCTTTTGACCCCGCAAACGCAAAAGAAGGAGAAGGAAGCAAGCGCGCAGGGGCACACCCAGGCCACCGCGCAAGGGCACGCCGCGCACACCTCGCACGCGCCCACGCCCTCCCCTCCCAGCTCGGCTCCAGAGCTCATAGACGATGGCCGTAAGCCGCCTTATTCGTACGCAATGCTTATTGGAATGGCCATTCTCCGCAGCCCCAACCAGCGGCTCACCCTAAGCCAGATTTACCAGTGGATTAATGACTCGTTTGCCCATTATCGCCAATCGTCCAATGGCTGGCAAAACTCCATTCGGCACAATCTGAGCCTGAGCAAAGCATTTGTCAAGCAGCACCGGCCCAAGAACGATCCGGGAAAGGGTAATTATTGGGTGATTGCGCCGGGCTACGAGGCCCAGTTCCACAAACCGCTCAAGCGGTCGCGCGGGTCAAGTGAGCTTGCGCCTGCGCCCAAGCGCGTTGATTTGCCGCCGCCAGTGCAGCACGCGCAGGCGCATGGTCCCCCCCAGATGCAGATTATGGCCCCCAGCCCCATGCCCCAGCCAACGCCTCTGCGTGCTCACTCGGCGCCGAGTGCTCCCCCGAGCGCCCCTTCGCGTTCGTTTGAGAGTGCTTTGGGCACTCCAGGTCAGGGTCAGGCCGCCCCCCGGGATATACCTACCCCAGGCAACCCCCATGAGCACTCCACGCACCCCCTGGCCATGCCCTCGCTGGGCCCTTCCCTCCACATGCCGTTTGACAGTATAGACCACCTCGAGTTTGGGTTTACAAGCCCTGACCGTGGGCCTATCAAGCGCTCACCTCAGAGACCGAGCGAGGCTGTGGCGAGCAGCATGGCGCACCCCACCCAGGCTCACCCCAGCACCCTGACTCCCTCGGCTGGCCCCTCTGCCTCGGCGCCCAAAAAGTTGCTCAGTGAGATGCCTACGCTGCAACCGCCGCCCACCATCTGGATGCCCCAAGTTAACCAGGTGATGCCTGTGGTGTGGGACGAGGCCTCACCCCTGCGCAGCAGCCCCAGCCGTAGCCTGGACGCTCACCGCCGGCTGGTAACTCAGCTGTGCACGCCGAGCATCGAGCTCGAGTCACCGCTCAAAGATGAGCTGCAGTTCCTGCTGCCGTCGCCTCAACGCCCCGACGCGCGCCGTCGGTTGTTTTGTGATCCAGGGAGCGCAGGAGGTGCGCTCGCAGCTGGCCACGCCGGGGCCCACCTGGCACCTCCGCCGTTCGAAGGAGAGCACATGCGCGATATGTACCCCGCGCGCAGCACCGATAACCCAATGTTTACCCCCGTGAGGCGGCCGTTTGATACCCCGATCCGTGACCAGAGCCATGTCTTTAGTCCGGCCAAGACCCCTCTCAACAATGGATCACCTCGCAGGGGACAGTAGCGTGGGGGCATCCCCGTGGACGAGGCCCCAGGGCCATATTTATATAATGCTATTTATCGATATTAAACAGAGTGAAGAGCCTGCACAGCCTGAGCCTGCAGGGTGCGCGTGGGTTAGGAAGTACTGGGGCATAAAGTGATGCAGCACATTGGGCATGCCTAAGGAGCTATCAAACAAGAGCGCGATCGCACGGTCGAGGTTAGCTTCACTCGAAATATATACTTGTAGTAGGCTCAGGGGTGGAGAGCCCAAATACAAGAGCGATGAGAGCGCTCTTGCGCAATTGATGGTAAAATAATATTTAGATTAAGGAGACATGCCGTATTTGGGAAGCTCAGTTCTGTTCTTTGGGGTTTATTTTCTATTCAGCGAGGATGCTGACTCAGTCTCAACCATTTTTTGATTTTTAAACTCCTGAAACCAAAGCACACACAAAATTTAATGGTTTTTGCGTACACATACTCAAATAGACGTATATAATCTTTTCCTCCTAGTAGAATTTTTTAAATTTTCTTCAACAAGCGTTAGTGGTTTAGTGGTAAAATACGACGTTGCCATCGTTGTGCCCCCGGTTCGATTCCGGGCTAACGCATTCTTTTTGCTGGAGTTTGCCCTGAGCAACTCTCGAAGTCTTATTTTTTGCTCTGACTGTTTTGTTAGAGCAGGCACTTCCAACCGTCTCACGCAACGCTTAGTCAGCCAACACGCTCTGCCCCCATAACGTAACAAATCCCAGCTTATTGGTCACTCATGCAAAACCGTGTGCAGGACTTCCAAAAGCTCTACCAGAGCAAGCCCAACACTGCGCTGTGGATGCGCTCGCCGCGCTCCAAGCTTTTGGTGTACCCCTTCTACGCCCTCTTTACCGTCACCTGCGTCATCTACCCCGCCCACGGCCTCTACCGCGCTGTGACCGGTCAAAAGTACGACTAGACTAGTTATTATATACAGATCAAAACTTTGCGTTGCGCAGCATTGTCGCGGCGCAGCTCGTGGGCTGTTTGTGCACGAGTTGCGAGGCCCACACCGAGGCCCGGCACAACGCCTCCAAGTCGACGCCGGTTTGGTAGCCACGACCATGCAATGCCGAGACAATTTCTTCAGTGCACACATTACCGGTTGCCCCAGGTGAGTAGGGGCATCCCCCGAGCCCAGCAACACTTGCGTCCACGGTGGAAATTCCCATCTCCACCGCCTTGATTGTGTTTGCGACGCCCTGGCCATTTGTATTGTGAGCGTGAATGGCAATGTTTTGGGGTGGCACCTCAGAGAGCACAGCGCGTAAGATGGTTTCAACATCCCTTGGAGTGGCCGAGCCGGTAGTGTCCCCTAGGGAAACTTCATAGCAGCCAAACTCGTGCAAGTTGCGGGCTATTGTAGCTACAAGCTGGGGATCAGTCCGACCATCGTAGGGACACTCGTGGATCATGCTGAGGTATGCGCGTGATCTAAACCCTGCTGCGCGGGTTTGTGCAACCAGGTCCTCAGCCTGAGCCAACGACTCGGCCAGGGTCTTGTTGGTGTTGTGCCTGCTAAACCCTTCTGAAGCGGCCACAAAAATGGCTACATCTGTTGTGCGTGGCGATGCAACACTTAGAAAGTTGTCCAAACCTTTGGAGTTTGCGACGAGGGCTGAGTATCGGGGCGAGGGGTGCGCATCCTGGTCCAAGCCATGGGCACCCACAGCCCTCAAAACCTCAACATGATCTGCCATTTGGGGCACCCATTTTGGTGAAACAAACGAGGTACACTCGATGCGGCTCAACCCCGCACGACGCAGCTTGTCAATGAGTTGGAGCTTGAGCGGCGTGGGCACGAGAACTGGCTCGTTTTGCAAGCCATCGCGGGGCCCGACCTCATTAATTGTGATTTTTTTCATTATGCGCGAGTAGGCACGGGTTAGACGCATCCGGTGCAGCCGCATGGTCGTAGGTTGGGTTGGGCAGCACATGCGGTCAGGTGTGGGGTGCGCCCAGGGTCCGCCCATTGGGTGTCCAGAGGGTGTCCAGGGGGTGCGCAGGGTTGCACAAGCGGGAAATCAAACCTCAGAGCGCACTCAAAGCGCCCAAGCATCATATATACATTAATTTTTATTCGACTTGGCCTGGTCAGGGGTCCAGTTGTAATCCCAAACCTCGGTCGGCGGGGTCTCGGTAGGCACGCGGATCTCAAGGCTAAACCGTTTACCATTTTGGCGCTCGGTGGCCTTGGCAAACAGCTCGGGATCAAGCTCTTTTAGAGTGCTGCAAGCCTCTTGAATGTGATTGTACTGGCTCTCGAGCTGCGCAGCCTGTGCGGCCTTGGTGTCGCGGTTGTGAAGGCGCCAGGCACTCTCAATCACCTGGTGCCGCAGTTTATCCTCGACGCTCAGCTTCAAGCGGCGTGGCTGCTTCTTGCGAGCACTGATGACGCTGAGCAAGTTGATGATGCGCGAGGCACCGGGGGCGAGCTTGGTAGTGCGTTTGAACCGAACGAGCGTCGGTTTAGATGCTGTGATGGTCGCTCTTGCTGTTGCCTTGAAGCCCGAAAACATTCTGAAAATTTCAGGTTGGTAATCCTGGCGAAATGGCAGCGGTGCTCGAGCTCCGGGAATCGCGCATTGTGGCGGGGATGGAGGGTGATCTCGAGCCTCAAGTCTTGATTGAGACTGACTTGTTGTTTCCGGCCCGGTCTGGGTTCCTTGGGCCTCAACAGCTGCTCACGCTTGGTACTTCCATTCACATTGCAATTCGTAAATGCCTAGATAAACTGCTTGTGAGCGCCACCAAGACGCATGTGGTTGTGGTGGAGCCACCCTTGTTTGCCCTTCCACTCAAAAAACTCGTGGCGGCGGCCATTCTAGGCGAGCTAAGGTGCCTCTCACTTTCATTTACGAGTTGGGCTGCGTGCTGGTGTGTGCAACACACCCTCAAAGAAGGGATTGTCGACACCCGATTTGCTGGAGTGAGGTACGTGGTGCCTGTGTATGATTTGCGGGAACTCTCGCACCTCACAAAGTCCGATTCAGAGGTGGATGCCCTCGAGGCTCTGAGGGTGGTTTTACCAATTGACCTGCGGCACCTCAAGGTGCACCAAGCTGAGGGCTCTGTGTGGTTGGGAGCAGCAATTGCCGCCTCAAATACAGAGTTTGAGCGAGTTTGCCGCTCCCAATACCTTAAGCACCGCACCGTTCAGGACGCCCTTTTTGAGTGAAAAGAAGTCATCATGATTCGATTGGCAAAAGTTGGCCTCGGGAGGCCGAATTTTCGGCTGTTCTCATGTTCCCGCACAACTCTCTCCCAAGTAGACCTCAACGATCCGCTCGACTCGCGCATCACGAGCGTCAAACGCCCAGGAACTCTGTTCAAGGAGCCCATGGATCCTCAGACGTATTTGAGCCAGCAGCCGTTGTACACAGGGCCCATTGCGTCGCAGATCGCATTTTCCAAGCGGTGGTCCCTAGGTTTTTTCGCAATTGGCAGCTACATTGGCTACCTAGCCATGGGAGTTACCGGCATCACAGAGAGCATGGCCATGGCCGGGTTTCTGCCTTTAATACTACCACTTCCTCTCATCCAGTGGTTTGGAGGCAGCTACGTGACCAGAATTTATCGGGTGTACCGTAAAAATGAGCCCCAAACCCTCGAAAACTTGCTCAAAGACGAGACCATCATGGTGGAAAAAATGTCGCTGTTTGGGCGGTCCACTTACGGCGTTCCCATCAAGCTTGAAGACACTTATATTGTGAACAAGCGGCTGGGATGGGTGAATTGGGCGTACGTGGACCCCAAGACCGGCGCCATGACCAAGATGTACGTTGAGGACAATTTGGGCGGGATCAAAATGGACCGTATCTGGGGCATTTTGGAGAAGAATTCGGGCATTGATAACGGCCGCGAGGATTTAAATAAACTTAGCTAGCTATGGCAGCACTTACAAGTACAAGGCAACTCCGTAGAGCACCCCGAGGTAGGCGCTCAGCACCGCAACACTCTTGAGAGGGGTGGCATCAATAGTGTTGACGGCCATGTTTGTGAGGCCCGTGGCAACATTCGATACCAGAAACATGGTTTGACCACGCGAGTTGACCTTGCGCATACTCTCGCTCGCCTTGAACTTGAGCGCCAAACTCGCAAGGGCAAACACGCCAACAAGCATCAAATTGAAGCTACACACCCACAGAATGTACGGCAAGTTGGCCAGCCTGCGCGAGATCTGGGTCTCGGTCTTGAAGATGCGGAACGCCACCTCGTACGCCGCGCCGTACAAAAACAGATTCTTGATTTTGAACGCGGTCACGTCCTCGGGCTTGCCCACGTCTGTGGGGCTGCGGGGCGGGAATTGGGCGTTGCGCTGGTGACAGTTGGGCAGTACAAAGTACCCTGCGCCCTGGCCAACCAAGAAAATGGCCACAAACCCAATTGTGGAGCACAGACCTTCCTTGTTTGAGGAGATGAGCGAGGTGCGCTCGGCGGTCAGGACCCATTCTAGCAAGCCTGTATTCTTCAAGACAACTTCATAAATGAGACCAACAACACCGCCGAGCCAGATCATCGGCACATACCTGGCCACAAACTGGAAAAACGGCAGCACTAGGGGGAGCACGCCCAGAGTAATGAAAAAGTTCCAGTGCACGCCGTACTCGGTCACATGTTCTTGGTAGTTGAGCAACTTTACGCCCACAAGCCTGGCAACACCCAGGGCCAAGATTTCGCCCGACAAGTGCAGGCTCTGTTTCCATCCCGCGAGTTTTTTGCCCGAGATTCCGTGCTGCAAAATGGGCCGTGCACTGACGATTCCGTTGCTAAAGACAAACGAGCCAACGCCGAGGTCCATAACTGAAGTGCCCCAGGTCTCCACCTTGGCGTACTTGCGGGGAAACACTGAGAAATCGACCGCCAAAATGGCGGCCATGGTCATGATGAGCATGAGAGCACGGTACGCGGTGAGGAAACCAACGTGCCCGAGGACCTCAATGGGGTCTTCGTTTTCGGCCACTTTCTTGGATGCTTTTTGGGCCTTGGAAAGAGCTTTCTGGCCCTTTGAGGGAGCGCTCTGGGCACCCTTGGCATCCCCGGATTTTGCGAAAATCAGGCGCTGCAAAATGGGAGGACCGACCAGCAACAGAGCCAGCTGCAAAGGCTTGGCGGAATAAATAGTAATGGCAAGTAGGGGAGCGATCCACAGGTAGAAAAAGTCGAGGCTGCGCACGGTGATCCAATGGTCCTGGGGAAGCTTGTTTAGCACAAGGCCCCATGAGACGTACGAGACCATAACGAGACCAAACACCTTGTAAATATCTCCGAGCGAGCTTCCTGTGAGCCCGCTCACAAACTCTTCGTGGCGAGCTTTGTAGTCCATCGTGAGGTGAGATGGGTGTAATCTTATGAAGAACTTGGTCTCTAGGCTAGATTTTTTGGAGGCTCGACTGAGCCAGATCAACGAGGAAAAACGCAAGAGCAAGCTCTTTAAAACCAAATTTGTGGTGAAAAAGACCTCAAAACCGGCATCTGTGGACGAGATCAACGCCGAGCTCGCCGACCTCAAAAAACAGCTCGCCGACCGCAAAGTTTTTGGGTGCATCAAGCAAATGAGCCGCTGCTTCAAGCAGTTTAAGGCCTCTGAGCCGACTAAAATCCGCAAGCGGCTTGCAGATAGCTCCAAGCGGGAGGTGCTGGAGCAGGAGCTTCAAGTCGTGGAAAATTTGGATGTGGAGGACTGGGCGTCCTACGTATCCAAGGCTCAACTAGTGAAGCATTTTGGTAATACGGTGCCGTTTGTGGCCCCTTTTGAAAAACGTCAAATGTCCACAGCTGAAAACAATGTCTATGGCCGTTTGTGCAAGGTGTCGGCGGTCAAGCAGGCTGTGGATGCTGCGGTAAAGGCGATTGGCGATTGGTATGTACGTGAAAAGGAGGTCAAGGAGGACGCGAAGGAGCCTAAGGATGTCAAGCCCAAGGAGGAGGCTAAGGAGGTCGAGGCTGAGCCCAAGGCCAAGCCCAAGAAGGAGTCCAAGAAGGAGTCCAAGGAACCTAAAGCCACATCCAAGGATGAGCCTCAAGAGCCTCAAGCCCCCCAAGAGCCGGTGCCACCTCAAGAGGCATCTTCGCCCGACTCTGACGCAATGGTGGACGACTTTTTCCTAACCTCTGAGGGAAGTGCGCTGCCCACGCTCAACCACGGCTACATCTCTGGATCCGAGGACGAGAGTGAGCCCGAAGAAATCAAGCCCGAGCGCAAGAACCGTCGCGGCCAGCGCGCACGCCGCGCCATGTGGGAGAAAAAGTATGGGTCTGCCGCCAAGCACGTTGCGCGTGAGCGCGAGGAGCTGCAAAAAGAGGCTCGCGAAAAGGAACGGAGGCGCGAGTTCCGCGTGCAAAAGGACCAACAGCGTGCCGAGGCGCAGCGGCAGCGTTTGGAGCGCAAAAAGGCGCTCGAGGCCAAGCCTATTCACCCGTCGTGGGCGGCCAAGCAGCAGCAGGAGAAACTCAAGTCGGCCAAGCCGGCTGGTAAGAAGATTGTGTTTGAGTAGTATTTATTATCTAGTTTAGTTTGGATTGGCGAGGGGAGTGTGAGTGGGGGTGGGGGTGTCTCTAGGTATCCTGGGGTGCTCGGTATGAAAGGTGATCAACCTGCATAACCTAGTGTGCGTTGACTTCGATTGACGGTCAACACGGTTTGAGCATTAAACTAAATTTAGACAGGGCCCTACCTGGCTTTGCCTGGCCTCACGTGGCGGCTTGGCTTGGCGTGGCGGAGGAGGAAGGCTAGCGATAGGGGCGATAAGCTAGCACGCAGCGATAGATCAATAACAAAGTACCAAACTCCAAAAACAGAAAAGGCTTGGCACCCCCTCCTTTACCTCAATTGAGCCCCCCAACCTCACCCAACTGGGTCCCCTCCCTCCGGGGTTCACATGACCCCACAAATAAAGCCCACCGGATCAATGACATCATCATGCTGATCTCATTTCCGCCGTCGATCAGCAAGCTACAGGAACAGACCCTCAAGCAAGCAATCGAGGACTGGTGCCTCAGCAATGGCCTGGTAATGTTGCAGCAAGCAGGGGGCCACGCCGGCGTCCATGCGCCGGTGACTTTGTACCCGAGCCCCTTCTCGAAAACCGGGTTTGAAGAGGCGCTGCGGCTACAAACAACCTACAACCAAATGTACCAGAACGTGACTTTGGATCCCCAGTGGTTACTGGAGCAGTTGC
Organism: Wickerhamiella azyma; assembly: GCA_022577855.1. Taxonomy (NCBI): domain Eukaryota; kingdom Fungi; phylum Ascomycota; class Dipodascomycetes; order Dipodascales; family Trichomonascaceae; genus Wickerhamiella; species Wickerhamiella azyma. Next base: position 150,925 of record JAKISA010000010.1, read on the forward strand.
AGCCGCTCGAAGAGCACGACGAGTTCACCCACAAGCTGGCCTCCATCTACCGCCAGACGGCTCCCGAGGCCACGCAGCGGTTGACTGGCGGATTGTTTAGGAGCGATTACATCGTGGCAAAGTCTGAAGACCGTAGGCAAATCAAGCAGGTCGAGTTCAACACCGTGAGTGTGTCGTTTGGCGGACTCTCGACAAAGGTGAATGAGCTGCACAATTTCCTTACCAACCGCAGCCGGCAGTCGTTTCACGGCGAGATCCCCGTGAGCAACAGTTTGCAAAAGCTGAGCGAGGGCTTGATGCACATGCACAAGGCGTATGTGTGGGGCGATGCCCATGAGCGTCAGCTAAAGAGCAGGCAGACGAGCCCGAGTGGGGAGGGCAAGGGGAGTGCAGGGGGCTCTGCTGGCTCTGCTGGCACTACCAGCACCACCAGCACGATCCCCACCGGCTCCAAAACACCCCACCTCTATGTCACCGATGAACAAACAACAATTGAGACCGAGGATTCAGACCCTGATTTGCAGCTTGAAGAGACGCTGGCGTGCGTCCTGATTGTGGTACAACCCAACGAGCGCAATATTGTCGACCAACGCCTCCTCGAGTTTGAGCTTTGGGGCACCTACAACATCCCTTCGTACCGAGTAACCCTGAGCGATTTGGCCGATCGCGTGGCCATTGGCGACAACAACCGACTCGTGCACCTGCCCACGGGCCAGGAAATCAGTGTTGTGTACTACCGCAGCGGCTACGCGCCCACTGACTACCCTTCGGACCGCGAGTGGGAGGCCCGCCTCATGCTGGAAAAGTCGCACGCCATCCAATGCCCGAGCGTCTTGACCCAGCTTGCGGGAGCAAAGAAGGTCCAGCAAGTACTGTGCGAGCCTGAAACGCTCGCAAAATTCACCCCAGACATTGATTCCACTAGCCGCGACCGCCTTCGCAAAACGTTTGTGAAAATCTATCCCATGGACGAATCTGAGCAGGGCCTCTTAGGCCGCAAGCTCGCGCTAGAGCAGCCCGAGAACTTTGTGCTCAAACCGCAGCGCGAAGGCGGCGGAAACAATGTTTATCGCGAGGATATCCCCAACTTTTTGGCGTCGATTCCAAAGGCTTCGTGGGGCGCCTACATTTTGATGGAGCTCATTGTGCCTCAACGCCTCACAAACCGCATCCACAAGGACAATGAAATCGTTACCGGCAAAGTGGTCAACGAGCTGGGCATTTTCGGCACGTCGCTGTGGGATATCCACTCAGGCCGCGGCCTCCTCAACGAGCAGGCGGGCTGGCTACTGCGCACCAAGCTGCAGTCGAGCGATGAGGGCGGTATTGCTGCCGGCTTTGGCGCTCTAGACTCTGTGTTGTTGGTGTCGCAAAAGAGCCGGAGTGCTTGAGGGAGTGCCTGAGGGGGAAGTGCAGTAGTAGTAAGTTTATCTATAACTCTTATCTATAACTCTGAGGTGGGCTGGGCAGCGCAGATCAGGGCGTCAGGGTAAAGTCACCCTGGCTCGAGCGCCGTGGGTGCGGCTGGCGCTCTGCCTGTTACCTACGAGTGCCTCGGGCAACCTCTGGCAGAGTTGCCCCCTGGCATACACGAGATATCAATAACTACTCAAATAAATACGCCAACCGCGTCTTGGGCTTGCGCTTGGGCTGGACCATCTGCTCAATCTGAGACGCCCAAATAGCTCCACCGCACGTGTTGGTAAACATAAACAAGATTCCAACAAACGGCAACGCCTCAAGAGCAGCGGCAAAAAGCCCAAATGCGAAAAATTGGCCCTTGCGCGCCTTGACATAGTGGGCAACCTCGTCCTTGTCGTATCCCTTGAGCACAAAGTACCGGGACTGGCACCGCACAGCAGTGCTCTTGGCATCCACAACAATTAAAACAGCAGGTCCAACCACTGGAATAAAGTTAAGGCCCACTCGGAACGCGATTTTGAATACCCACTTGGGAACAAGCAACCGGCGAGGAATGGTCTTGACAAAAGACATGACCTTGCGGTGGTCCGAGTCCTCGCACTGCTCTTGAGCACGACGCGTAGTGACCAGCTCGTCGTGGCCCTCGTTGGTGAGGATGGTATCAAACATTAGGCGCAGCGGCGTGGGCATGAGGAAAATCGAGGAAATAATTTGAGTGAATGCTACGGCCTCTTGCAGCATTCCAATCCACGCGGCAATCACACCAGTGGGACCATTAAACAGCAGAGCAATGGCGGCTTGTGGAGGGTACAAAAAGATGTACACGAGCGAGAAAACAACAAAGGTTAGGACAAGCTGAGGTACCGCCATCAACAACAAATTGCCCCACAGAATGGGTGTCTTGACAAAGTACTTGATGCCTTTGAGAGGGTATATAGCTGTGCCCGAGTTGGCGGCCATTAGGGGTAGGGCTGCAGGCTCGAGAAACAGGGTCGAGATGAGGTCGCGGATCATAACAGGAAAATAACGAGGGGGCCCTTTGTTTATATGGGGGATAATGTTATTGTTATTCTTGACATGTTGTACAAGGGTAAGCGCGCCGGTTGACGCGCGTTCACGCGCGTTGTCGCGCGCGCGAGGGCGCGCAATGCATGCATGCATATGCACTCTCCGGGGCAACCATGCATGTAGCAGTAACGTGAGGCGCTGACTAAGCAGATTGCTATCCCCATATAAGCTCGTCCCCAGATCATTGAAGTTTCAATGCTTGCTTTCCGTCGCTGCGCTCAAAGAATTGCTGTCCGTGCCTACACTGAGGGCTCCTCCGGCTCTTACCGCGGAGACTCTGGCGGTGACGCCTTCACCAAGCGCGAGAAAGCCAACGAGGACTACTACGTCAAGCAGCACGAGCAAGAGGCGCTCAAGAAGTTGCGTGCCGAGATTGAGTCTCGCGAAAAGGAGGTCGCTGACCTCAAGAAGAAGGAGCAGGATCTCACCAAGTAGTATATAGCTATGAAGCAATGAATTTAGTGGGGTAGGGTGAGGGTCACTGGCTCGCAAGGAGCCGATGTATGGTCGATTGCATGGTCAATGCGTGGTCAATTACATGCAATAGCATGGCCACTGGCGGTAGGGCTCGGCCAATGGGTCGGTAAGGCTGGGGCGGGGCTTGTCTTGGTCAGTGATCGGTGGGGCTTGGCCAATGGCGGCAGGGCTAAGCAGCTCGCCCTCGCTAAACCGGTTTGCCTAGCAACAGCCGCAACCTCTTGTCCTTGTCCGGGTCCACAGCAAAACACTGCGGTAACAGCGTCACCGGCTTTGTGAATTCGCTGCGGTGGAGTCCTGGAATTAGTGCAGCTCCCACCAGGGGATCATCTTCCGAGTCTTCGACCTCGAGGGCCTGGTCAAAATCTTCCATTGACTGAAGGCGGTCCAGTAGCATTTTCGAGACAATGGGTAGCTCGCGCACAATATACAAAAATGTACCAAACGACAAGACGCGGGCCTTGCGCGCTGCGTCAAAGTCTGCGTGGGATGCAAACGTCACGATCGCTTGCGCATGCGCCACCGGCGCCACGTCGGCCACCTCGAGGGTGGTCTGCTTGGCTACCAAGTAGGGCAAGTTGGGGTCAATTTCGCACGGCTTGCCAGTCCCGTCCAGCGGGATTCCTTTGAGAAATAGGGAATTCGGGGGTGCAGAATAGTAGGGATCATAAATAACCGTGTAATTGTGGCACGACGGGTTGCCACACTCGACCGTGCAGGGGGCTGTGGCGGTGGCGTTGCAGCGACTCTCGGGTTCCCACAGGGCGTCCTCGCACGCCCACGAGTCGTAGCGCTTTTTTTGTGCTTGGATATCCAAAGCTTGTTGGATTTCCGCCTTGGGTTTGCCGGCAGGCTTGCCCGAAACCTTGCGCAAAACTTTTGATCTCGGTTTGGCCATGGAGCGGGGAGGGGGAAGAGGGTACAACTTGGGCACCTCGCGCAGGGGGGGGCACCTCGGGTAAGTTCAAGCACAAAAAGGAACCACACACACACATAATATATACATAAATACTACTCAATCTCCATCTTCTCCTCGGGGGATTTACCCTTGACCTCAATGTACTTGAACCCGGGCACCTTGACGAGGCGCGCATTAAGCAAATCGGCAGCCTCACCGCTGGGAAGCTCGTATTGCGAGTGCACCCACGACGGGGGCATCTGCTTACCGCCACTCAGGCGCACCGCCTCGGGGTAGGCAGTGGCCGACTTGGCGGCAGACACGAGGGCAACAGTGGTGGCCTCGCGCACCACAGGCACTTGCTCGCCGGTCTTGTTTGACGCGGTGGCCAGGCGAGCCTGTAAACGGGGGTGCGGGACCAGCAAGCGGCGCTGTACGCACTCGGTAACACCCAGCCTCAAAGTGCTGAGGTCGTCGCCAAGGTGGCCAAGGCGGAACGGGTACACTGAGAGCTCGTCGACCTTGGCAAGAAGGGCACGGGCATTACCGGTTTTCAAGGTGTAGATAATCGAGTAGTCGCGCGAATAAAGGGTGGGGTTCTCCTTGCGGCTACCAAACCCGCTAAACTCCACGAGGCGCGCACGGGCGCTTGATTCAGATTGAAGGTTGGGGGCGAGACATACATTGGACTGCCAAACCTGGTCGGGCTGCACCACAAACTTAGACACAGAGCAGCCCTCAGAGTGCCACTCGACAGCCTTGGCGGAGCGTTCCTGCACGGCGCCCTGGCCGACCACGAATCGCGAAACGCGGCGGACCTGGGATGAAGGAACAACAACACAATTGAATGCAGCGGCGATATCCTCCACAACCTTTTTAATCCGCTCGCCAGTCACGGGCCCAAGTTTGGCCAGGGGGTGGTCCTCGCTAAGGGTTGTGCACAGCAGGGAAACCACGGCCTCGTTGGCAAGGTATGTAGCGGCAGCGGCATCGGCAGTAGGGCCAGTAGCAGGCTCAGAAGGTACTCCTTCTCTGAGCAAAACAGTGTGGGCGCCAAACACAGTGTAGCCATCAATGTGCACTCCAAGGGAAATTTTGACCAGGTCGCCTTCCATCAAGACACCTCCACCAAACTCGTCACCCACTTCAGGGGCAACGCCGCTCACAAAATCACCTTTGCAAATCTCGGTGGGCGCGGCAATGCCCTTTTCCTTGGTGGTTTTGTATTGGATCTTGACTGCATCCAAAATGTATGCATCCACCTGACGACACACGTTGGCGATTTCGGGCTCTGGAGCGTGCACGAGCTTGGTTGCATATAGCAATGCCGACTGTGCAATTAGAGCAGCCGTTCTGTATTTTTCAATGTCCATGGCTGATTAGATGGAATTTTTTTTGAACGAGCGTAGAGAGGTGAAAAATTCGTTACTAAGACGGTGCATGGTGCATCGAGATGCAGATCGACAAGCTTTAATATATTTAGAAATTCCAAAAAAATCCCCCCTCGGAGGTGTCGAAGTATCTCGCCCTCGCTGCACTCCCAATGCCAAGGTCACGTTACATAAACCCACCTTGACATGAACAACGCGGAGCGCTCGAGCGTTGTTGAGCTGTACAAGGCGCTCAAGGGGGTTGATCGCGACGACGATATTGACGATGAGCTTGCGCGCGCCCAGAACGAGCTGCAGATCCTTAAAACAAGTATCTCTGAGCTCTCAAAACAGAATTATATCTACGAGCAAGATGTGCGCTATTTGGACGCTCGGATCGCGCTAATTATCCACAATCGCATCAATTCCGAAGAAGCTCGCGAGATGGCGTCGCGCCTCCAGCCCAGTTTGCAGGAGGAACAGCTGCTCACAGCTGAAAAGGAGCGCCTTTATGGGGCCCTCTTTTGTATCCTTCAGAGTGAACCTCAGCACATTGCGCGGCTTTGTCGCCAAGTTTCCATGGGCGAAATCGATGATTTGTTGCAAACGGTCATGTTTTCAATCTATGGTAACCAGTTTGATACCCGCGAAGAGCACCTTTTGCTGGTAATGTTTCAACAAGTTTTGGCCAACCAATTCGAGGCCGCCCAAGAGTTTACCAGCTTGCTCCGGGCCAATACCCCCGTCTCGCGCATGATGACAACGTATACGCGGCGCGGCCCGGGCCAGGCGTACCTGCAGGACGTAATTGCAGCCCCGCTTGGCGAGATTCTGGGGTGCCCTGATGACCTGGATATCTCGCCCCTAAGGGCATTCAACCAGCTCAAGGAACACAATCCCCATGATGACGCCTATAATGTGCCCTTCACCATCCACACAGCCGCCTCGCACCCTCGTTTCCCCGAGATTCAGACGCTGCTGGCGCCCCGGTTCGAGCGCCTCAAGCAGTACGTGTCGCACTTGCTAGACGTCATTATTACCAAAATTGATCGCATTCCTTACGGGTTGCGGTGGATGGCCAAGCAGGTGAGGCTGCTAGCCCACTCAAAGTTCCCCCATGTCCCGCGTGCCCAGCTGAGCTCTCTGCTCGGAGGTTACTTTTTTTTGCGGTTTATTACCCCCGCAATTGTCACTCCGCAAGCATACATGCTGATTGATCAGGCGCCCCGCGAGCTTGCGCGCCGCAACTTGACGACTATTGCCAAAGTGGTGCAGCTCATTTCTAACCAAAGTTCGGGCTCCAAAGAGGTGTTCACAGTGGATATTAATGGCTACGTGCACCAGCAGGACGCGCGCATCCAGCAGTTTCTTCACAATATCTGCGATGTGCCCGATTTTTACGATTCGCTCGAGCTCGATCAGTACATGGCTTTGACGTCCAAGGAGCGCCTGCTCAAGATTACGTTCCAGGAAACAATGGGTATGCACCGCTTGTTGCTCAAGTACCCGCCCAGTGACCGCTTGCAAGAGCTGCTGCACGAGCTGGGGATGCCCCAGGAAACCAAGGGAAAACGCGGCGAAATCACGCTGCCGCTTGCCTCACGATGGGATATGATGAATAGGGCAGACTCTATCCAGATCCACAAGGATGCCCTACTGCTCGAGACCAAGTCTTTGCTGGTGAATATCCGCCGAACGTTCCCCGAACTGCACCGGATGCCGATCGAGGATTTGGTAAACCATGCCTCGCGCAGCACCAACCCGGCCATTAGCGACCGTGGAATCAGGGCCCGGGTTATGTTGGGCACCTCGGATGCTAACTTGGATCTGCTCGAGAGCGAGGTCCAGGCCGAGGTTGCCCGGCTCGGAAGCATGACTTCCTCACTCAAAGAAGAGGCCACGTCGCTGCGCAATGTGTTTGTGACTGTACGCGAGCACAACGAGTACCTCGAGAGCCAGCTCAACACGTTTAGGAGCTACATCAACAACATCCGCTCACACATTGTTCCCGGTGCTCGCAAGGCTCCCGGTGCTCCTGCACAGCACGTTTTCTCGAGCAATGAGCTGTTTGATATGGGCGTTCTTAAAAGATGGCCCTACGGCAAGGCAATGAGCTCAAATTTGGCCCTCAAGTTTGCCCCCGGATCGAGCGCCGGCTCGTACTCGCTGGCCATGGTCCACAGTGATAGACCGGGACTTCCATTGCTGCTGGTGTACTTTACGGTTGATGATCTCCTAGACTTGCAGGACCGAAGCCAAGATGTGGATTTGCGGTGCTTAAGGCTGGCGCCGGGGCCCCTGCTTGAGCTGCTGCCGGAGATTTGCTAGGCGCGGCGGCGATTGTCCGCTAATACTTTTGTTATTTATATTAATTGATGAGCGTGGGGGTGCTGGGGCACTTCAGGAACATGCACCTGCACCTGCACCAGATACCTACAATCTTGCCGCGCCACTCGCCTTAGCGCAACACACGCTCCTCAGTCCGAACAGATCTAAACCACACCTTGACCTGCTTGAGCGTACGGCCAGTATCCAGCACAAGCTGCGTGAACTCCTCCTCAGTCGGGTACGGGTTGTCGAGGTGTGCATTCAGCCATGCGCGCAGGATACTCAAGTACTTGCGCTCAGGATCCATATGTCAAACTCCTCCATTGCGTTGAGCCCTCAGAAACCATCCATTGACCTGATGGCGGGTGTACCCGGTCAGAGAGGCCAGTCGCTGTCTTTCCTGGGTATCCGGGTTGGAGTTTTGGGAAAACGAGGCACGCATAATTGTTTTGGCCTCGTCCCAAGCGCCAGTATCAATTCCCCAAGTTATGGCCTGCTCCAAAGTGGGCTCGGGGTTGCACTGGTAAAAGTCGGTGATATATTGGCGCACCTGCACAGACGTGAGCTCGGCCGCTCGGGGAAGTGGGGCCAGCTCGGCATGGGTCCCGGGCTTGTTGAGGTTCTCGCAAAGCCATTTGCGGATAATGGCCACTTTTTGGGCTGTAAATGAAAACGTGCTACCAGAGGCGGGGCCAGGGCTTGAGCTCGGTGAGGAGGGCTCAGAGGGCACAGTAGTGGAGAGTGGTGGCTCAGAGGGCACGGGAGTAGAGGGAGCTGGGTGGTCGCTCTCTGTATGCGCTTTGTGAGGAAACAACTCGAGTTTGATCGACTTGAGCGCGGCCTGCTCGACCTAGCTCGGCTCAGGCTCGGCCAGCTTGACCTCACTCGGCCCGCGTGCGGTCTCGTGTGCGGTACGCTTCCAACTGTGCTTGACTTGAACCCATAGCTTGCTGCAGTGTTGTTTGGCCATGGCAAGCTCAGCCAATGCCTTACTGTCTGGGTGGCCCTTGCGCTCAGGACGCTCGCTCAGGGTCTGGACCTCCAGCTCAGACTCGAGCCATGTATCCCCGAGCTGCCTAAACTCTTTGTTTGGACCCACGGCAGGATGATGAGACCTGGTGAGAGAGGAGGATGAGGTGTTGTGGTACCTTGTGATACGGAGCAAGAGTGTGCTAGTATGCTATTGGAGCTTATGCTCAAGCTATTTTTCAGTATGGTTGTATGGCTTTCCGCAAAGCTGGCCGTAAAGCCGAGATGCGTCGTCCAGCTCTTGCACGCGAGCACTGCGAGCTGCTGTGCTCCACGCCCAACGGTAAAATCAGTGTGACTGAACTTGACAATATTTTGAAATAGGGGCATATGTGTCCACAAATCTATAATTTAGACTTCCATCAAAAGCTCTTGTGGCAAAACCGAGACATTGTGTTCCAGGCTGAAAAGGCGCTTTGTAGTATTCCCGATATCGAGGTTGCTACGAGGGGGAAGCACAAGAGAAAGGCCTATAATTATTATATTTGTATGTTTTTTTGGGCGAGGGCGCGGGGTACGAGCCGCAGCGCAGTGCGCCCGGCTGCATGTGGTCTGTATCCAGACCGCTCCGCTCAGGCCCCCGGCGCTCCTCCCCGCGCTCCGCAGCAGCCTCAGTACATCTTCTCTAATCTATAAATTAATCTTCCATCAACCACGAGGCAACCTCCTTGCCGCCCGGCTTTTGGAAATCGGCGCCGGCGCCCTGGCCACCCTCCATGACCACCTGCTGCACGTGCTCCTTTTGCTTTGCGCGGTCGCGCATGCGCTCCTCAATGGTGCCCTTGACCAGCAAGCGGTACACTGTGACTTGGCGGGTCTGGCCCAGCCGGTGGGCGCGGTCCATTGCCTGCGAGTCCATCGTGGGATTCCAGTCTGAATCGTAGAAGATGACCGTGTCTGCGGCGGTCAAGTTGATACCGAGACCGCCGGCGCGCGTACTCAGCATAAACACAAACAAGTCAGGGCGCGTTTGCCAGTCATTGACCAGATCGCGGCGGTCACCCAGCTTGGAGTTTCCGTCGAGGCGGAGGAACTTGTGCTGGCGGTACGCCAGGTACTCGCCCATCAGGTCCATCATGCGCGTCATTTGAAAGTAGATGAGCACCCTATGACCGCCCGCCTTGAGCTCGGGAAGCAGCTTGTCGAGCTGGGCCATCTTGCCACTTTCCTGAATGAACCGCGTCATTGAGGGAACGGCGATCTGGCTGCGGGTCTCGGGGTACAAGTTTGAGGGCGGGAAGGGCGCGCCACTGCGCAGCAGAGCCAGTTCCTGGTTGAGGGTGAGCTTGGCGAGCGCGCGACGTTCAGCAGGAAACAGGGCGCGGCGCTGGCCCAAAAAGTGTGCGCGATCGCTAGCCACCAGCTCGGCAGGTGGCGCCATCACTCGCGGGTGCACCGAAGGCGCCAAACGCCACGAATCGAGCGGCTCAACCAGGAATTTGCGCTCGGTGGGCGAGAGCTCGTAGAGGCCGAGCGCGCGCTCGTAGAGACCCTGGCGGGCCAGTGCGCAGATGCGGCCGGAGGGCGTACCGCTTGCGGCGCTGAGGGCGGCGATTGCGGGGCTCTCGGGGTCGTAGATCGAGCTCAGCGAGGGGGGAAGGGAGCTCTGGGCACCCACGACACCCCCCACATCCACAAACAGCTTGGGCACACGCTGCTCCACCACACTGCGCAGCGTGTAATCGCATTCCAGCAAACTAGGGTCCTTGGCGGGCCGTGCGCCCACAGCGCCAAAAGACCCGCACACAAACGGCGACTGCACATCGGTGCGCTCAAACAGGTCCGGGTGGTTACAAACCTTGCGGAACTGCATCACCAAGTTCATCAGGTTGGCCGAGTCTTCGTTTGCCAAGTCGGCGAGGTGCACTTGGCTCTTGAGCGCTTGGTACATGGCGCGCTGCCGGTGGGTGAGGGGGCACATGATGTCTTTCTCGATTTTGTCGCCGAGCTCGCGCTGCACGTTCTTCTTGACGCGCCGCAGCATAAACGGTTTCAGGATCATGTGCAGGCGCTTGAGCTGGGCCTCGTTGAGGGTCGAGTTTTTTGTTGCGTGCGATTCGATATCCTTGGAGAACCAGTCGCTAAACTCTTCATGAGAATCAAAAAGGGTGGGCATGATAAAGTGCAGCAGGGCCCACAGCTCCTGCATTGAGTTTTGAATGGGCGTGCCGGTGAGCAGCAAGCGGTTACGGCACTGCATGGCCAGCAGGCTCTTCCACCGGCTGGTGTTGCTCGATTTGATGGCTTGGGCCTCATCAAGAATCATGTACTGCCACTTGATGCGGTTCAAATACTGCGCATCAGACACCACAAGCTGGTATGAGGTCACAAGCACATGGAACGGCGAGTCGCGCGTGTACCGCAAAGTGGTGCGATCCCAAAACTTGCGCAGCACTTTACGGTCGTTGAGGCCGCCCCAGTAGGGAAGGACCTTGAACTCGGGCACAAACTTGGAGATTTCCTGCTGCCAATTGTGCAACGTGGAGGCCGGCGCAATCACGAGGTACGGACCCCAAATGTTGTGGTGTTCTGCCAAGTACGCCAGCACCGAAATGCTTTGGACCGTTTTGCCCAGGCCCATATCATCGGCCAAGATCCCGTTGATGCCCTGCTCATATAAATTGGCCAGCCAGTTGAGGCCCTTGAGCTGGTACTCCTTGAGCTTGCACGTGAGCATTGTGGGTTGCTCGATGGAAATATCGCCGGTGCTTGGGTTTTGAAAGTCGAGTTCCCCATCTGCACTCGGCGCGGGGGCGGCACTCGGGGCAGGAGTACCCTTGGCAGCCCCAGGGGCACTAGCACCTTGGGCACTGGCACCTTGGGCACTGGCACCTTGGGCACTGGCACCTTGGGCATCCCCCTCCTCACCATCAAAAGCAGCAGCACGTTCACGAGTAGCACGCATCGCCTTGGCCGCAGTGGCGCGCGCAGCAGCCAACATTTGCTCGTCATTGTCAAACTCCATCGAGGCATTCGGCTCGAGGTACGGGTTACCCTCTGCATCCTCATCGCCCACTTCCTCGCCCGTTTTGGTTACAAAATGAGAGTACAGCTCGGTTTGGCTAATAAGAAAGTTGAGTTTGCGGGCCTGGCGCGCGCTCTCGCGCTCTTCTTCCTCCTTTTTGGCGCTCTCGATCTTTTCCTTTTCGGCGGCGCGGCGCTGGCTCTTGACCTCTTTTTCACTCTTTTTCCAGTGGCCCATCATCTCACGCATCGCGCGGCGCGCCTTGCTCTGCATATCCTTGAGCAAACGTGAGGTCCGTGACTGCCACTTGCGACTCTCTTTGGAGGCCAACAGCGCAGTCTTTTTGTCGTTTGTGGACCGGGCAACAACCACATTTTGCTGTAATTTGTACACTTTGGCGATCTCCTTGCGGGCAATATCGCGCCAGATCCCTTCATAGGTCGAAGTGTGCTGCTTGTCGGTGGCGGGCGCGCGCGTGCGAGAAGAAGCTGCCGCAGCCGTGCGCGCTACCTTGACAGGTTTCTCCTCGATTGATTCAAGTTTGCGCTTGGCAATGGGTTTGGCCGCAGTGCGGGCCGAGGCGCGCGCCGGTTTGCGCTCCAATTTTTGCGCGCGCGACGCCGCGCGCGGCTCAAGCAGGCGGTACGCTTGCACGGCTGCCGCCTCGGCGTTGCGCGCAAACCGCGCGCCCATGTGCACCCTGATATTTTGCGCGTGCTCATGGCTGGCAAGCGTTTCCCACTGCTCGAGCGCCTCGAACCGCGCCAGCTGCGCGGCCATGTACTGCGCGCGCTCGGCAGCCTCGGGGGCGCCCTGGGCACCCGCGGCCCCTGCTACCGGCGCAAGCACTGTGCACTCTTCAAGGGTGGTCGGCGCCGTGTCTTTTGCCACCAGCGACGATATCGACATTGAAGCCATGCCTCCTAGAAACGACACCTCACCTCAGCAGCGCGGCCAATTAGGGCCCAGGGGGGGAGGGGGGAGAGTGCGCCCGGTGGAGGCTGTTCAGGGCTCCCCTGGGAGTTGTCTTAGGGCCTATACTCTTCCACGCCCCGCTGCCCCTTGTGCCTGGTCGCCCTCCTCCCTCCCCCTTGACCTGCCGGGCCCACCCGCTTTATGCAAAATGACGTCACAAAACGCAGGGCCCGCATTCACCCACATTCCATCCAACGACCTTAAATCCTCTAGTCTAGATCAATTACGCAGATACAAACCACTCTGAATTTTCAAACCGCCGGCTGAACATGGCCAGTGGCCAATAGGGCTGCTGCGATGTCAGACAAGCGCCGACTAATGGTGAAAAATCAGGTGCAATTTTGAATTCTTGCTAAAGCTGAATTCTAGAGAAAAATCTATGTTCGTTTTTTCAAAGGAAAAATTTGAGGCGGTTAAGCTGAGTGCGGTCAGATCGCTTACTCAGCGCCCACTTTTTGCGGTGGGTATATATTCCCAACCAAACGCAGCAGCAAATTTTCTAGTCCCAACCCGCTTCAGTACTTGACGCTTTGCGTAAAGACAAACTTTTTTTATCCACTCCAGTTCCCGTTGAGGCTCAGCTCCCTTTACACCACTCAAAAACCCCTTTAAAATGATGGACGTTGCTTCCAAGCGCCTCCACTCCCAATACGACAGAGTTGCCGGGCTCGCGTCGCCCATGGCAAGCACATGTGCTTCACAATGTGCCTCTGCATGCTCCTCGGATACCGAGGATGAGTTTAAGAAGCGCGCAGTGCAGTTTTTCCAGTGCCCCAAGCCGTCCCGCAAAACGCTGGAACCGGTCCCCAAGAAGCTGCGGTGCCCGACCCCGCCAGTGAAACAGATTGCTTTTAGTTTTGACAGCGGGGAGGATGAGTCTGATTCCGAGGATGAGGACGAGGACGACGTTGATGTGAGCACGGATGAAAACGACGCTCACATTGACCGGTTCCGCCGCAGTGATAGTGACTCGGATTGCTCCAGCGAGGTTTTTTATTGCGAGTAGTATTTATTGTATTTTAGAAGGCGCGAGAGGGGACGAGAGAGGTTAAGGGGGAGTGGTCGAGAGAGCAGCGGCAGAAGAAGCACCGGCACAGGGCAGAGCGGAGCGAGCAGAGTGGATAGCGCAAAGGCGCAAGCAGGAGGGTACGGCGGTCAGGGGTTGACGTAGAATAGGTATCCGTTTAGCGGTGCCATGGCCCAAGGTACGCAAGGCACGCCGCCTTAAGGCACATGAAGAGCGTCGTATAATTAAAGCTATGAAGGGTATGAACTAGCGGGAATTAGAGCGGCTCACGGCACTCATTACCAGTCGTCACCCCAACCATCCTCTTCGGGATCCAGTTCAGGGTCAAGGTCTGTGGTGGGTGCCGTGGCAGAGGCAGCTGGTGCCTCCGGCTCCGGCTCCTCCTCGTCCCAACCCCAAGCCGAATAATTTGCATTCTCCACCACAGGTGCCCCAGATGCTGGTGCTGTGGCTGTTGCTGCCGCCCCAAACGTTGAAGGAGGAGGGATTGTGGGTACCACCGCCGGCGCCACCGGGGCCGCAAACGCAGCGGCAACGCTCGTCTGACTCTCATTTTTGTTTTCTCTAAACATCTTGACCACACTCGGCGTTTCTTCCCTCAGTTCGCGCGCGCGCACGGCGCCCGTTTCGAGGCCGGCGTCCAGGTCCTCGCTTGCCGAAGTGATTTTGTCGAGCATGTCCTGCACGATCGACCGGCCCAGCTGGCGAACTTCGGGTTTAGGGTCAAGCAGGGACACAGCCGCAGGCCCCAGCAACTTTTCGGCGCACTCTTTTGCCGTGTAATATTCGGCCGTGGCGGCCAGGGCCTCTAGCGAAGCCTCGCGCACCACCGGCTGCGGATCCTTGAGACTTTTGGCTAGAGCAGTGACCACGACCGAGGCACGCGTGCTCTGCTCCATGTGCGCACTCAAACGAGCCAAAACACGCACCGTTTCGGCGCGGATCTCGGTGTCTTGGTCACTATTTGTTTTGGCCAGGAGCCTCAACAGGTCGCCATTTAGCTGGCGAGCATTGAGTTTGGGGGCCAAAACAAGCACGCTGGCCAGACTCTGCTTGCGAATAAGAGGCTCGCTGTCACTAAAACTCACCGCCATGGCCGGCATGATGCGCTGCTGCACGAGTTTGGCGTCGAGCACCCGCAGGTACCGCGGCATTTGCTGGAGCAGTTCGAGGCGCACGGCGCGGTCTAGGGAGCTAAACAAGCTCACGACAAACTGGGCGAGCTCGGGGTACGGCTGTGCGCGCTCGCAAAGGTGCAAAACGAGCCGTACGAGCTCCATGCCGCCGCGTTGGCTACTTCCGTAAACTCCAATGAGAACAGGCAGCAATTTTCCGCTAATAAACTGCGCACTGAGGTCTTCAGCCAAAGACGCCGCCTCGCGCATCATTTGGGTCAGGTCATAGTCGTTCATCATGAGCGCTTGGCCGCACTGTTCTCCAAGGTTTGTGATGGGGTTTGCGAGGGGATGGGTCGCAACCTTGGAGAGAGGCGGTCGCCTGGCGGCAGTGCACTGGGCTGCGAGCGGGCAGGAGGGCAACACAGCCGCCACGAGACTGCCAAACTGGAACGTGTCGACGAGCTCGTTTGCGGCCGTCCAGCCGTTTGTTGCAATCTCTGGCGGCATGGCCACGCGAGGTAAGAGTACACCTTGGGCCAACGCCGACTCACCCGGGAAGGAGGCCACCTCGAACCCGGTCAAAACCCAATCGCCGGTGGCATTGACCCAAACAGTGCCTAAATGGGTGTTTGCCACCACACATTTGGCATCCCCGAGGTGTTTGAGGGCGGTCAAGACCCCCAACAGCCCAAACATGCGGTTGGTCGCCGTGCAATCAGCCAAAGTCGGGGCCAACGGCTCGAGGGGCTCGAGGGCTACAAGCACGCTTTTCGGGGTGACTTCCTCGCCCAGGACGCGGGGAAGCCCGGGGAGCCGCAGCTTTTTGAGGGTTTTGGCGAAATTCTGCGCCAGCCCCAAGTTTGGCGCGCTCGTACACTCGAAAATCGTGCACTTGCGGCCGTCCTTACGGACTGAGCCCTGCCAGACGTCCCAAATCACATTTTCCACGGTGACTTTTTCTGATTTAGTGTACTCGGACGCGCCAATGCCCAGGCTCGAGAAGGTGCTTGTGAGAAAGTCCATGGGTGGGGTGGGGAAGGGGGGAGGTGGCCGTGTGCCAAAGGGTGCCCAAAGGGTGTTTTGTTTTATCGAGTTTATTTCTATAGCTGAGTCAGCGGATCACTTCGGCGAGCATTTCATCTTGAGCTTCAGCTTGAGCCCCCCCCCAAAAAAAAAAAAAATTTCACAAGGGAGCATATACCACCAACTACAAACTTATTAAACACTCTAGATTTGTCTTCTTTAAGCAAACCCATGGCACACTGCCCAAGGGCCAATGGCCACTTGAGCGCTCCACTCACGCTTGTCACAATTTGAAATTCACACTGGGTTAGGGCCGTATCCGCATCCGTGTCACGTGCCATGCGGCCTGATAATTCGAGGCTTTGACACCACTCTCCTCAGATGGGCCTAATGGGGCTAGTAGGCATGATTAGGGGAGGACCCAAAATCACAGACTTTGAAACTGCTGAAATTGATCCCGAAAGCTGCGCAGGGTGCGAGTTTGCGTACCCCTCAAACCTCAAAGTTTCCGATGATAAGCTGTGGGAGTCGTGTGGCCCCAATTCGTGCCAGATTTTAGTGGCTACGGGCCGCACCGATTGGAGTCGCGAGCCCAAAGATGATGATGCTGCGTATGCTGGCGTTTGCAAGGCCTTGGGCGCTGCGAGCGGCCAGTTTGAGAAGGTTGTGGGCGGCAACGTCCGGATCAATGCGTCAAATGAGGAGAGCGAGCAAGGGGGTATACTCGTTACAGTTCTTCCCAAGTTTGTGAGTGTGGTGACCACTGCCGAAACCTGTGTTGCCGATGTTTTGGAGATTTTGGCTATTGAGAAAGGCCCCATCCCCGAGCGATTCACCCCAATTCGAGCCAAAGGGTACATTTTACTCTGCTCTCACAAGACGCGCGATAAAAAGTGCGGCATTACGGCGCCCATAATGGCCCGCTCCCTCGAGATGGAGTTAAGAGATGAAGGCCTTTACCGTGACTTTGGTGATGATACTCCGGGCGGAGTGAGGGTGCTGTTTGTGAATCATGTGGGCGGCCACAAGTTTGCCGCCAACTTGTTCTGGTATGGCAGCGATGGAAGCGCGGTCTTAATGGCGCGCGTGCGGCCCGAGCACGCCAAACAGATTGTGCAAAAGACGGTGCAGGAGGGCATTGTATTTCCGGAGCTGCTGCGGAATTGTTCCAAGAATAGGGGTATTGAGTGGTAGAGGGGGAGAGAGGGTGTATAATTTAATTGCTAGAGAGTTGCGAGTTGCAAGCTGTGGAGTGCAGCGGGAGTACATTCAGTGCAGACAGTGGGCATCTCACAGGTGACGCTAATCGCTGCACATAATACCAGCCTTGAACTGATTGCACTCCTGTCCTACATAATTTAGAATCTGTCAAGTCTGTACTGGAATTACCCCCAGAATCCCACCGGCCCCACATGCACATCAACCCAACTTTCAAAAAATTTGTCATGTCTGAAGATGTGCCCATGGCCGACGCGGCTCTCAGCGACAAAATCAAGGTGCTTCCCGGCGCTTCCGCGGACGGATCTGCCGCCAGTTTCCAAATAAAATACGAGGACCACACGCTGGGCAACGCCCTCAAGTACATGGTGATGCGCAACCCCGAGGTTGAATTTTGCGGTTACTCGATCCCTCACCCGAGTGAGCAGGTGATGAATATTCGCATTCAGACTTATGGCGAGCAAACGGCCATCGAGGCGTTGCGCAAAGGCCTCAAGGACCTGATTGAGGTGTGTGATGTGGTGGATGGCAAGTTCCGTGAACGGGCTGCTGCCACGAGTGAATACACTCAGGACAAGAGTTTGGATTAGTGGGGAGGGGAGCATGTGCCGAGGGGTGTGCCAAGGGGAGGGGAGCATGTGCCGAGGGGTGTGCCAAGGGGAGGGGAGCATGTGCCGAGGGGTGTGCCAAGGGGAGAGCCAAGGGGTACCCTGGAAGGTGCGTCAGGCATCCAGGGCACCCAGCACCAGGGCACCCCTGGCACCAGCGTAGTATATTAGCATAAAATAATAAACAATCATGAGTTTGGATTACATAGGGGCGTGCGCCGAGGGGAGGCACTTAAGGGTGCCAAGGGTGCCTGGCGACTGTCCAGGGGTACCCCTCAGACCCCTGGGTGTCTCCGCGTAGTATATTGGCATAAAGTAAAATCATAAAGAACCCTTGCCCTTCTTCTTGTTCAAAAGTCGATTAGCATTAGCATAATAAATTATATGGGGCGCCTGGGTGGGCGCGTGGATGCAATGAGTGTGGAGCGGATCTAAATGCTCATGCGTGTGCGGTGGTGGGGGGAGGGGGTACCCCTGGGTATAACGAAAGGGGGAAGGGGTACCCCTGGGTATAACGGAAGGGGGAGGGGGTATAGAGCTGATGGGTATAGCTGCTGGGGTGCACCTGGGGCAGCTGGGAGGGGGTACCCTTGCGCAAGGACCCTCTCACTCCGGATTAGCCACCCTTAGGACTCTCCTGGAATAGTCCATATTATCCTGCAAGCTCTGCGAGCTCTGGTTGTTCTCCCAGTGCATGTACATTTGCTGGGCATCCACTCGTTGGTCAAAGATGGGCACGAGCTGCGAGTCATTCTCCATCACAAACGAGGCGTGTGACGCAGGCACTGTTTCGTTGGAGCGCATTTCCACCACTGCGGCGCGGCGGCGGCGGCAGCACAAAAACAGCAGCGCCAAAATTATCGCAACCACCACGAGGCCCACCACCGTGAAGACGCCGGCCACAGCGCCGTGATTAGCCCAAAATCCGTGCTTGGTCGAGGTGGCCGTGGGCGAAACGGTCGACGAGCTGGCGCTCGAGCCGGCCGAAGCAGCGTTCAGGGTCGACGAGGCTTGCGCAGCCTCGGTGCTTTTGGACGAGTCGGACGCGGTGATTGTGCGGGTCTCCACCGAGTTGCTGCCGGTCACCGTGACGTATGAGACTTCGGGTGACGTTGTGGTGCTGGAGCTGCTGCTGGAGGCGCTGCTACTCGTGCTGGAGGCGCTGGAGGAGGAGCTCGAGCTGCTCGAGCTTGAGCTACTCGGCGAGCTGCTTGAGCTTGTGGAGCTGGTGGAGCTGGTGGAACTCGAGCTTGAGCTCGAGGAGCTGCTTGTGGAGGTTGAGGAGCTGCTCGTGGTCAGCGAGCTCGACGAGCTTGAATCGCTGCTGGAGCTCGAGCTCGCACTCGTGGAACTCGCACTCGAGCTGCTCGAGGCCGTCCCACTGGGCGTACCGATCTGAAAGTACGCATAAAGACCCTCATCCTCGTTGCCACACGTGTCGCTTGGGTACCCCGGGCACGACGAAGAACAATCTGAAACGTCCACTGAGGAGCCCGGAGACTCGTTAGAACACCAGCACTCGGTTCCTTGGGCTATGGCATAGGCGTACCCGCTGCAGTGCTCTGTGCAAGAGCCGTACGAGTTGAAGGAATTGTAGGTGCCGTCGCCGCTGGCGGTGAGCTCGCTGCTGCACAAATTAGGCGTATTGGACGCCAAAGCAACCGACCAAATCAGTGCAAACGCAACACTCAAGACTCTCATGCATGCACTCTTGTGTTGTGTCAGGAAACAAAACAACTGTCAGTTGCCGCCTGGGTTGGGGGGAGTACTAAGAACCCTTACCCTACAGGGGCTTGCATGCTGTGGACATAGCTAACCTTTTAGGCGAGCGCCGGGCAAACCGCTATTTTTAGAGAGCAGAGGGCGAGAGCCTTGAGGATATAAACTAGGCTAGATACATATACTAGAAATACCCCCTAGCACAAGCCGCGAACGCGAGCTGGCGCGCTGGCGCGAAATTACTGGCCAATGGGGCCATGCTGCAGCATGCGGCGGCTGCATGCCCGTCGGGTATGCGCTGGGAGAATAATCTGGATGTGATTTAGGGAAAAGTTTTTATGAGGGTGAAAAGGGGCTAGGGGAAATGATGCGGGAACTTTGGCCAGCTGAAGGGGCCCCAGCGGGCCTGGGCCGAGTGTCGCTGGAAGGCAGCCAGCGGGCAGCCCGGTGTCCCCTGGTGCATGGTGGGTCTCGGATCCGCTGAAAGAGTGTCAAAGTGGCGTGAGAGTTTGTGGGATTGCTGGTGTTTGGGGAGCAAAAATTACGGTTATGCACGTGGCCAGCGTATCAGAGTGTCGTCGAAGGGGACAGAGCCAAGGGTGCCAAGGGGAGCTAGGGCAAGCTAGAGCGTTATGAGCGTCAGTGAGCGCCATAGATGGCAGACCCATCGCCGTTTGGATATATAAATTATAGCTTTTGCGGCACGCACACCAACCTTTGCATAGATGGCTCTCTAGCTCTGTACTAGTTTACATAGCGGTACGGCACTGCGCGGGGCTGCTCGGCGCTGCTCGGCAATTGGATACAGTCGCTACGCTCGGCGCAGCTGGTTACGCTACCACTAACTCAAAGTCAACCACATCACCACAACGCCGCTGAGCACGCCGGCGACCTGCACCGCGGCCTGTTTAATTGGAGCGGGACCAACTTCCAACAACTCGGGCAGCAACCCCGCAGTTCCAATGTACAAAAAGACGCCGGCAGTAAACGGGGTGATGCTCTGCTCGAGCCACTCAATCTCGCGTACCGAGCTGTAGAGGAGGCACCCGAGCACTGTACCACTTGAAGCCACAAGCTGGGCTTGGAGAGCGCTTTCCTTTGAAGCACCACCGGCCAGCAGCACGGCGAAATCGCCAAATTGGTGCGGCAGCTCGTGAAGGATCATTAGGACGAAGACAAGGCACCCTGCGCGTTTCGAGTGGCTAAACGCGGCCGCGAGGCCAACACCGTCGGTAATATTGTGGGTAAAGTCTGCCGCGACATTCAACAAGGCGTACAGGGGTGTCCCCGCAGGGAGGGAGGCGTCCTTGACCTCATGCGAGGAGTGGCTGTGGCTGTGCCCCTTGGCGCCCTTTTCGAAGGGACTCTTCTCCTTCT
Organism: Wickerhamiella azyma; assembly: GCA_022577855.1. Lineage (NCBI taxonomy): Eukaryota > Fungi > Ascomycota > Dipodascomycetes > Dipodascales > Trichomonascaceae > Wickerhamiella > Wickerhamiella azyma. Next base: position 171,547 of record JAKISA010000010.1, read on the forward strand.
CCGCGCTCACCGAATGCGAATGAGTATGCTCATTTCCCGTCAATCTCCCCACAACCTTGAGAGTTTTATCCAAAGCGCAAAAAAAGAAAAAGCCCGCCAAGATTCCACCCGGCCCAACCTCGAGCGACTCGGGAACCAGGTGCAAAAACACGTTGGCAATTATACAGCCCTCGGCAAACGCCACCAAATAGTCTAGCGCCGAACCTCCCAGGGGTGGACACAACCGCAGCAAAATGTGGGTCGCAAACATCACGGTAATGGCTGCAGTTACCGCGTTCCCGAGGGCGCCGAGGGGGAAGAGCGGTTCAAGGAATGCAAATTTAGTGTTTTCTTGTTCACGCGCGACACCCAAATCCTGCAGCAGGCTCGGGTACGGGATGCTTGCCATGGGAATAGGGTCGGGCAGGTCGCCCAGATGCTGGGAAATGTAGGTAAATAGTTCGCGGATTTGGCGTGTACGGTCGACAAGCGCCTCTTTGGCGATGTAGAGGTCCGAGGCATGGTCGTGGGAGTGGCCATGGCCATGGGCGCTGGCGCTTGCGAATAGCCAAAACATGTCAGCGAGGGGACAAGGTGGGACTAAGGGGCCTGGGGCGCTGGGGCGGGGGCTGGGAGGTTCGGTTAGCTGGGAGTGAGTGCAGGGCACTACACGTGACCTTGTGCGTTTTCATGTGCCCCTTGGTACCCTCGGGGAAGGGGGAGGGGGAGGGGGATTCTCAATAAACAGTTCTATCCTAGTAGGTAGGTTTTATAAGGTCTGAAGCGTGAAGCTGTCAGATGAATAGGAGGTTGTGCTGGACGCGCGGGGCGTGCGCGAGGCTGGGCTGGGTGCTCCATCGCTCGCTGGGACTCTGCCCGTCGATGGGCACACTTGCGCCCTGCTCCCGCCGCGGTCGCTCGCTGGCTCGCTCGCTGGCTCGCCCGCTACTTGCACCTGCCGCGGTCGCTTCGCTCGCTACGCACTCCAGAATTTGTACTGCTGCGGAGTCTCCAACGAAATTGGCTTGAGCAGCGGGTTGGTCACGCGCGCCTGCTGGGCCGCCTCGGCCTCATCGTCAAGCACCTGCATCTTTGTGGGGTTAATGGCCAGTTGGCGCGCGTGCTCGGCGAGCTCGACCGCTTTTTCGCCAGACGCGGCCGCAGCTTCCTTCAGGGTTGCCAAAACTTGGGTGGTTTGCTTGTTGAGGCAAAGGCGGTCGAGGTAAACCTCGAGGCGCGCCTGCTCGACTTCCCGGCGCTGGGCGGCCAGCAGCTTCTCGAGCTCATCAATTTTAGCCAACTTAAGGTCAACCTTGTCGATTTGGTGCCCAACAAGGTCCCCCAGCTTTGCAGCGGCCTCTGTTTCGGTGCGCATTAGTTGGTCGGCGGCGCTGGATGTGAGTTTTGCCAGGTCTTTTTGGGCAATCAATTGGGAAATTTGCGTCAGGAGAGAGCTGCCAGGGGTCACACCGGCACTAGGGGGCTCGCTGTTCGCCTTGCTCGCGCCATTGGGCTCGCTTTTGACCTCCTTGGCTTCACCAGCGCTTGCATTCTTGACGAGGTAGTTGTCCTCAATTGGGAGCTGCAGAAACTTTATCAAGCACGCCTCCTTGTTGCGGCTGCCCACGTGGTACGCAATCGCCTCCCAATCATAGTCGTACATCTCAATTCCTTCCAGGAGTAGCAGCACCTCCTGGTCACTCCACACGGCCAAATTGGCCTGGGCCTGCTCGAGCTTGACATAGTCGCCCGCCGTAAAGTTGGAGGGGAACAGCCCAGACTCGAATGCGAGTGCACTGATCGTCTGCTTGCTCTGGAGGTTGTGATACCGCACCTTGGAGATGTCGTCGCCGCACGTAAAACAATTGTACTGGCGGGTAGTGAGGGCCGCAAAACGGCGCTGGTTTTCGTCCACAAGCGCCATAGCATCGCTCGCGCTGTCGTAAACGCTCTTGCGGAGCTCTAAATTCAGGGAACTCAGGTGCTCCGTCTCGGTGTTTGCAACGTCCACTAAGTAGCTGGTATGATCATCCTCGTTGCCGCTCGCAGTTTGCTCGGCACCCTTGGCCGGCACTAGGGGCTCCAAACCTTTGGGCGCGTCCAGCGTCACCTGGAAATGGCCGGTGTATTGGGGGCCCGGAATGGATGGCCGCGTATCGGGGTCGATCTGGTAATTTATGAGACCCCACACCTCCAAAAACTTGTGCACGCGCATAATTACAGCCACGTCGCCCGCCAAATTGCGCCTGCAGGCCGTAACCGTCAAGTATTCGCTCGGGTTGAGGCGGTAGGTATCAATCATGAAATCGCGGTACTGAAGGTACACCTCGGGAGTTTTGCTGGGGTTGCGCCCATTAAAAAACTCAGCGTTTGATTTGCGCTCGATTTCGTGCACTTGTTCGCGGTCAAACCACCGCGAGAATGAAGGCACAACAACGCGACACGTCTGCTGCGCAAGGTACTGCCGCGTGCGCGACTCGATGTCCTTGACCACTTTTTCCTTGTCGTCGAGCTCCTCAACGTGCGGGCTCTCGTCTTCGTGCTTGACTTCAGGCTCGTGCTTTCGAGGCATGTTTGTAAGCGGGCGAGCTGAAGCCTTCTGTTCAAGGCTACGAGTCGCGATCTGAAATGGGGCAAGGGTAGGGTAGGGGCTGCCTTCTTCCCGGCAGTCAAACGCGTAATTAGGAGCGTAATTAGCAGCGTGATTTGTCGCGTAAAGTATGAGCACAAATAAACAAGCCAAGGCCGAGCAAATCGAGCCAGTCGAGCAAATAGAGCAGGCCGAGCAAACCGGCCAGACCCAGGGCCCGGTGACTCCTGGTCAAAATGCACCCAATTCCGATCAGGAACCCAACAGCTCGCCCGTGTCAGAGCCTTCAGATACCCCTACCTCCCCCGCCGAAGCCACGGCCCCGACATCTCCAAGCTCCCCTGAATCCAGCTCAGCCAGCTCCAGCTCCAAACTAGATCGCATCCGGTACCTCGTAGACCAGTCCAAGCTCTACGCGCAATTCCTTGCCTCCAACCTCGAAGCACCAACTAACGAGCTCGACCTTCACGAATGCCGTATTCCCCACCTTCACCAGCATCAAAAGCTTGCCGTCAAGTGGATGCTCAACCTGTACCAAAATGGTCTCAATGGGATCTTGGCCGACGAGATGGGCCTCGGCAAGACTCTTTCCACAATTGCATTCTTGAGCTACCTCAATCACAACAATATTGACGGTCCATTCCTTATTGTGGCGCCTCTGTCAACAGTGGGCAACTGGGTCCGCGAGTTGGAGGTCACGCCGCACCTCGAGCCTTTAGGGTACTATGGACCCGCTGCAGTACGCAAAACCCTAAGGCCCAAGCTGCCCAAAGCCAACCTCGTCATCACATCCTACGAAATCCTCCTTCGGGACGCCCGGTTTCTCCGCAAGGCCGCATGGAAATACATTATTGTTGACGAGGGCCACCGGCTCAAAAACGTCAATTGCAAGCTCATGAAGCAGCTAAAACAATTTAACAGTGCAAACCGAATGCTATTGACCGGGACTCCTCTGCAAAACAACTTGACTGAGCTCTGGGCCCTGCTCAACTTTTTGATGCCGGACGTGTTTACCGATATTGATATTTTTCATACATGGTTTGAGCAAGGGTTTGCAATAGATGCCGATTCAGAGGGCTCGCTGGTCGAGTCTCTGCACTCGATTCTGCGCCCGTTTATGCTTCGCCGGCTCAAATCAGAGGTCAACCTCGAGCTGCCGCCCAAACGTGAGTACGCCATTTATTGCGGTATGCAGCCCGAGCAGTCCGAACTGTACCAACAAATCATTGATGGTAACGCGCGCGACTATGTTATGGATCTTGTTGAGGCCTCGGGAAAGGAGACCAGCCAAGTGGACGTGCAGGCCCAAGTGGACCAGGTCAAGTATGCCCTGCGCAACAAAAGCTTTAATTTCATGATGATACAACTAAGGCAAGCTTGCAATTCTCCTTTCCTTTTTTATACCCCCTATGGCGATGTCGACGAGCGCATCGAGGCCACATCGGGAAAGCTGACCCTGCTGTGGCAACTTCTGCAGCGTCTCGACGGCCATAAAGTTCTCATATTCTCCCAGTTTACGGGAATGCTCGACATTCTCGAGGATTGGGCCGCGTTCCGCAACCTGAAGACGTGCCGCATCGACGGGTCCACTGCTCAAGCCGACCGGGTGGAAATCATGGACGAGTTCAACACCAACGACGCCTCGCTCTTTTTGCTCTCTACGCGCTCCGGCGGGCAAGGCATCAACCTCACAGCCGCAGACACAGTCATTCTCTTTGACTCGGACTGGAACCCCCACCAGGACCTGCAAGCCATGGACCGTGTGCACCGGATCGGCCAGACCAAGCCAGTGCTTGTGCTGAGGTTTGTTGTGGGCGACACGGTGGAGCAAACCTTGCTCGAAAAGGCACGCGCCAAGCTCGAGTTTGGCGAGGTTGTTATTGAGCAGGCAAAGCTAAACCAAAGCGACCAAATGGCCGAGATTAGGCACCAATTTGCGCGCCACCGTGCTGTTTTCAATAGTACTGCCCAACTCGATGACAGTGCTCTAGCCAAAATGCTCGACCGCAGCCCTGAGGCATACAAGAGCCCCGAGGTGGGCAACCCAAATGTTTATGTTTTATAGTAGTCTACAAAGTGCAAGCCTTGATCTGCTGCTGGATTTTCCCTAGGAGTTTACAGTCAATGCCTGCGGCCTCGCTCAAACTTGGAAGTTCCTGCAGCTCAAACTCGGCCCAGCGCACGAGCTCAGTTGGCTGGTGAAACAGAGCCTTGGGTGCTTTTTCGTACTCTCGCCAGAGTGCGCTCAAACACTCTTCCAGCTCATCCTCAAATTTTAGGTAGAGGTACACTCCCCCACTAGAGGTGCCGAGTACGAGCGCCCCTTGGACTCGCGCCATGCACGAGACCTGCTCGTCAAACTTGAACGCTTGTTGTTGCGCGACAAGCGTATTTGTAGTGTAGATAAGAAAGTCATCGTCACCAAGCAGTAACCCGCACTGCGCGTCCGCAGTTGCCGGCACGCGCACGCGTTCGCAGTCGCAGTCACGGTCGCGAGCGCTTTCAAGCAACGCATCAGAATAATGAACGGTAAATAAACTGCGGCCTCCCTGCACATCTATACTGCGGGGAAGAGCTTGCAGCGAATCTGTGTACTCGAGCTGGATGCCGTTGCTTGAGACCCGCAGCGTGCCGCGGCGGTTCTCTTGGACAATGGCAAATTCGCCGTCACCCGTCTCCACAGCAAACATTGGTGCCAGCAAGTTTGTATCAAAAGAGCTTTGGGACTCGCTGCAAACCACTGTCACAGTACACGTGCGGTCCAAACCGCCCGAAATGAGCATGGACCCTCCGCTGAACCCAAACAGTTGCATCTCTGCCTCGTCGTAGGGGACGGAAAGAGTCACAGACCCAGATAGTTCTCCCTCATAGTTGTAATTATGCAGCAAAGTTTCCGTGGGGGTGCTCGTCGCAACTTTAAAGCCTGAACCCGCGTCGGCGATGGCAGCCAAACCAGCGCTAGTAATGGGCTGCACGTTTGGCCGAAACGAGTTTTGGGTAAAAAAAATCTTGAGTTTATTTTTGTGCACGCCGCACACCATACTGTCCCCGAGCGGTGCCAGCATGGACGTGGGCTGGCCCAGCACGAGTTGCACGTACTCGAGCGTAGCGTCAAACAGCAGAACCTTGTTGGATAGCACAAGCAGCGACTCACCGGACGACTCACCTACACTGAAGGTTACAGGGTGTTGCAAAAGAAGTAGCTCTTTCACGAGTTGGAGGTCGCGGTCGTAGAATTCGAGCTGGCCTTGACGAGTCCCCACCACGAGATAACCTCCAAATTGTGTGATGTCTGAGACGCCAGAGCGCTCAAGTTGCTCTGAGCCCACTTGTATGCCATGATCGCCAACCAAACAAAGCTTGTCCCATACGAATCGCAGGATCCGGGGCCCTTCAAACGCGAGCTCCTGGCAGAGTGCAAGAGATGCGTCAAACAGTTTGATTGTGTTTTTGCAGGCTACAGCTACCTTCCGCCCGCTGACGGTGGCAAGCTCGGCCCGGATCTCAACCGAGTTGTCCTTAGTTTTTAGCTCACGTGGGGTCACCTGGAAAACTCCATTGGCGGCCAGGGTTTCCTGGTCCAGATCATAGAATAAATAGGCCTCAAGCTGAGAGATACGGTCACTGTGAATAGAAAATGCCAGGGTCTCGTCCAAAGTCGACACAAGCAACACGTCGCGCATGATCAGAGTGCAAATGCCGTCTATAGACACTTCAGCCACAAGCGACGCAGAGGCAGAGTACTCGTACTTGAATGTGCAGTCGCCGGTACTTAGCAGTAGTCCAGAGCTTTTCGTACTGTGGAACGGGCGGATTTGGCTAAGCGGCCCCAACGTCGGCCACTGCTGGAGCTGCTCGCCGCTCGGCATGCGCAAAACTTGTGTGGCTGCGGGGCTCCAAGCGAGAGCTGTGTCGTCAAGACACACCATATTTGTAGCATTGGAACCAAACAGGCGCTTGAGAGTGTTGTTTTTTGCTAGTGAAAAAACGGTGCCGGAGGTGCTGCCAATGATGAGTGTCGAGGAGACGCTGGAGAAGTACGCGGCGCCAATCTTACACAGGACCTCAAGGCTTGTGTCCACCAGGCACGATACAGAGTCGCGGCCAGCAACAAGAACTTGGGATCCCCATTTGTAGAGGTGAGGCACGCACCCCTCGAGATCTTGCACAACAATTAGGTGCTGTTGGGTGATTCCGTGCGGCCCAAGCGTGTTAACACTTAAACAAGGGGCCATTGCTGGTGCATTTTCCAGAAGTACGAGCTCGTCTTCATCAGTAAAGCACGCATCAATGACGCGACCCCACGTACCTCCAAACACATTTGCCTTGTAGCTTGAGCCATCAGACTCCAAGACCAACAATTGACCCGGCATGAGCCGCACAATAGCCTTGGTGGCGGCAGAGTTTGTGCACAAAAACTTTAGCTCCGATCCGAGCAAATTATACTCAAACACAATTTTGGTACTGATCTGCGATTGGGTACAACTGGCTATACAAACAAGACTCTTTTTGCGGCTGCGGTCGGGCACACACAGCACGAGCGAATCTGAATCTTTTGAACGCAGTCTGCCGATACTCGAGATTGCGTTTGCAGTCGGCACCGCGAGGCTGCATGGGTGAAAATTGGCGTCGTAAAAGACGAGTTGGTGACTATTTGCGACGCAGACCTGTAATTTCTCACCAAAAAAGCGGCCGCACACCGCGCCGACGACTTGCGACGGCTGCACGATCGGCACCAGTGCCGGCATGTAATCGAGATTAAATGTTAGCTTAAAGATAGTTGAATATATAACTTGGGGTAGTGCAAGTCCTTTGACAAAAATGCCTAGCGCAGTTCAAGTTCAAGTCATCATGCATCCCGAGTTTGACCATGTCGCCTCGGCTGTAGAGGCGTTCCAGCGCGGCGAATTTGTGGTAGTCTTGGACGATGAGAGCCGCGAGAACGAGGGCGATCTGATTATCGCTGCCGAAAAGTGTACCACCGAGCAAATGGCGTTTCTGGTGAAACACTCTTCCGGCTATGTTTGTGTGCCGCTTGGCCAGGACCGCGCTGAAAAATTGCAGTTGCCGCTCATGGTTGCGGAAATGGAGGATCTTCACAAGACCGCGTACACCGTGACATGCGATTTCAAGGCCGGCACCACGACCGGAATTTCGGCCTATGACCGGGCCCTTACTGCACGCAAACTGGCTGATCCCAGCTGCACAGCTGCTGATTTCAACAGGCCTGGCCATATGCTGCCGTTACGAGCCCGCGAGGGTGGTGTTGTGAGGCGCCAGGGCCACACCGAGGCGGCGGTCGATTTGTGCAAATTGGCTGGCCTAGAGCCGGTGGGAGTGATTTGTGAGCTTGTTAGGGAGCAAGATGGGTTGATGGCGCGCCGCGATGATTGTTTGGCGTTTGCCAAGGAGCATGGGATCAAGGCCATTACGATCGAGGCGTTGGTGGAGTACATCAAGGCGCAGGGTATGTAGATTTTGATAGAATGAATTATGATCGAGAAGGGGGGAAGCTCCATTATGTAGCATTGGGTGCCTGGGTGCACTCTGCCAAGGGGGCTGCGAGGCTACTCACCTATTGAGTGCATTAGGGACAACAGATTTTAAAATGAGATAAAGGAAATAAGTACGATGCTTTGGATTGCATGTGACAGCCGGATGCCCATAGGATCACCTGGGATACCCCTGGCCACTCGATCGGGGCTCCAGGGTCACCCATCATCCCCCATGGGCCATGGCCCCGAGCGCTGGCTCAAGTGGAGTACTCAAAGGGAAAGTAATGTATAGAGTTAAATTTATAAAGGCGAGGGCCCTCAGTCACGTGGCGCTTGCCTGGGGGCGCTCGCCTGGGGTAGCCTTGGCCACTTCATCCCCCTCCGTCACTCATCCTTTTGGCTCTGGGTCAACTTGTAGAAAGCGCCCTTTTGCTTGATCAGCTCCTGAGGCGCATCAAACTCCACTAGTTCGCCCGCATTCAACACCAAAATGCGGTCGCTGTCCATGATCGTGTTGAGGCGGTGAGCAATGGTGACAATTGTACAGTCCTTGAATTGGGTGCGGATTGTGCTCTGGACAATCTTGTCGGTCTCGACATCCACTGACGCAGTTGCCTCGTCCAGCACCAAAATCTTGGAGTTGCGGAGGAGCGCGCGCGCAAGGCAGATGAGCTGGGTCTGGCCGCGGCTGAGGTTGTCGCCGCCGTCGCTCAACTTGGTCTCGAGTCCCGTACCCAAGCTCTCGACATGCTCGCGCAGGCTGCACAGCGCCAAAACGTCCCAAAGGCGATCGTCGGGGTGGGCGCCAAACGGGTCCAAGTTTTCGCGCAAAGTGCCGCCGAAAATCTGGGAATCCTGGGGAATAATGCTCAACTGGGACCGCAAATCGCGCAGACCCAAATGGCTGGTGGTCACATTATCAATATCGATCGCGCCCCCCGACGCTTCGAGCAGGCGGAAAAGGGCCAAAGTCACAGTGGACTTGCCCGAGCCGGTACGGCCAACAATGCCGATCTTTTCATTCGCACCAATACTAAAGCTGAGCTTTTTGAGCACGTCCTGGCTGTCAGGGGCGTAGCGGGCGCTAAACTCGCTAAACTTGATGCGGCCTTCCTGGGGCCACTCGGGCACAACTTGGGCGTCGTCAATGACCTCGGGGGCTTCCTGTTCGAGCTCAATGTACTCGAGCGCGCGGTCGAGCGCGACTCCGGACACCTCGAGGTCGGCCCACATGGCAATAATCTGCTGGACCATGACGCCCGAGCGCGTGGCGTTGTACATGACAACGCCCACGAGGCCTACGCCGAGCCATTTAAAGTAGACAAGAACAACCATACTGAGGGCCGCGCTCAAGCTTAGAGCAGCGGTCATGCCCTGGATACGCCACGACAGCCAACGGCGCATGTTTAGAGACACGCAGTTGACATCGATCCAATAATCGCAGCGGCTCTCGTAGACCTGGATAAACTGGTCGACACGGTCAAACGCACGCACGACTGCAGCGCCTTTGACGCTCTCTTCAATGTGGCTGAGCATGGGGCTGTTTGCGGCCGAGGACATGCGCTGGAGCTGGCGCGACGCGGGAATGTAGAGTTTGCGGTAGCTGTTGCCGAGAATCGAGAGCGGAATAATGATCAAGACAACCAGGGGGGCACCCACAAGCACAGTGGCGAGCTGGACCACCAGGTTGAGCGAGCTACGCACAAAATAGTACAGCATGGGAGGCAGGGTCTGATCCAATTTTTGGACGTCTCCAGTAAACCGGTTGAGGATTTTACCGAGAGGGGTGACATCAAAGAAGCGCATGGGGCTGCGCAACACACTCGAGAGCATTGCCGCGTGCAGGTGGCGCGACACCGAGATGGCCACATAGCCCATAAAGTAGAATTGCGAGAGAAACACACTAAAGCCCGAGAAGACGGCGATGGTGACGTACACCAAGATATAGCCTTTAGCACCTTCAAGACTGGAGAAAGAGTGGTTGGAAATGATGCCCAGCCAGATGGAAATGCTGTTCATGATGAGCACCGACGAGACCAAAATAGCCACACACAGGGCCACCGAGCCACGGGACGCACTCTCGAAGTACCGTTTAAATATCAGCAGGCTCACGGTGCCATTGTCTTTGTCTTCGTCACTGGGTTTGGCCACTTCAGTCGTGGTTTCATCGACACTCGAGCGGCGCGTGGGCGCGGCCGAATCGGCGATATGGGCTTTGCGGTCGTCATACTTAAGGTCCTCGACTTTTCCAAAGTCGGCAATGAGTGAGTAGGTGAGGCTATCCTTGTTCTTGAGGACCTCCTCGACCGTCAACTGCTCGGCAATAGTCTTGTCTTTAAGCGCAACAATCCGCGACGCGTGGCTCAAGACCTTGACGTTGTTGGTCGCAAGCACAATGGTGGCGCTTGCAATGAGGCCGTTCTTGCCTAGGAGGTGCTCAATGAGGTGCGAGGACACGTGCTCGTCCACGGCGCTGAGGACGTCGTCAAGTACGTAAACGTCGCTGCGGGCGTACACTGCGCGGGCCAAGGCCACACGGGCCTTTTGTCCTCCACTGAGGGAAACACCGCGCTCGCCGACCTCGGTCTCATCCTGCTCGGGCAGCGCTTTGATGTCAATGTCCAAGGCGCACGCCGCGAGGGTTTGGGCGTAGAATTCGGGGTCCCATTTTTTTCCAAAAAGAATGTTTTCTTTGATAGTCTTGTTTTGCAGCCACGGTTCTTGAGGGCAATAGCTGATCGAGCCGGAAACTGACAGGTCGCCCTTGAGGAGAATCGTTTCGCCAATTAGCGACTTGAGGAGAGCAGTTTTACCCGAGCCGACGCGTCCGGTAATGCACACTAGGTCGCCGTTGGTGGCAACGAGGTTGATGTCGCGCAGGGCCACCAAGTTTTCGGTCGTTTCGCCGTTCCACGACACTTCGACCCCATCGGCCTTGACGGTTGTCGCGTGCACCCCCGACACGGGCGGCATGCGCTGGACGCTCTGCACAAGCTCAGGCTCCTCGAGGAACTCGTTGATGCGGGTCTGCGAGGCCATGGCGCGCCCGAGGGCGGTGATCACCTGGGGGATGGCCATAAAGGGAAAGGTCACATAGGACAGCAAACTCAAGCACGGGAACACCACATCGGGGCTGAGGACACCTTGACGGTAGTAAAGGAAGGCAATGAAAATCACAGCGGCAACCACATCGCCAGTAATTGTCCACAACGAGGCCAGCACGCTAAACACGCGCAGCTGGCGTCTTTGCATTGTGAGCTCCTGGTTATCGCGGATATCGAGAATCTTTTGCTTGAACGGGTTCTCCCATGCGTACAACTTGAGGCTCTTGATGTTGCGCACGGCGTCTGAGGTGGCTTTTGTGCGCGCGTCCCTAATCTCCATCAGGGCAGGGAAAAGCGTGTACAAAACCTTGCTTGACCACGAGCTGTAGGCGGTAAAAATGATGTAGATGGGAATAGAGGCAAACATGGACGGTCCAATGAAGAGGTACAGCTGCCAAGTGGCAAGCACAATCGAGGTAGGGGCGCTCACGAGGTTGGGCAGCTGGCCAGCCATACCGTCGATTTGGTCGGTGTCGACGTTCAGCAAATTCATGATTTTGGCAGAGTCGTAGGTCTCACGTGCTTTAGGACTCAAAGCCAGGCTCTTGCGATAGATCATGCCGGTCAAACTCGAGCGGCTCACGAGGTAAATCTGGTTGCTGTAGAGGGCGAAAATGTTTTGCAGCGCAGAGACAAACAAAGGCAAAACACCCACGGCAACGCCAAAGTACAAACTTTGAAAGATGGGCGTCGTGCCGTTGATGTATCCCTGCAAACTTTTGAGAAACAGCGAAAGGGCGGGCGGCCGCAGGTAGCTGAAGACCTCGCTCAGCAAGTCGAGGATGACCAGAAGCGCCACATCTTTGCGCAGAATGTACAGCAGACTCAAAATCACCCGCCATTTGCCTTTAGAAGCCTCAATAGCGTCCCTCAAACGGGCGTGGGTAGTGACGGCATTGAGGCCGGTCGGCGGCGCGGGAAAGTCGTCGCGCACAATCTGGGTAGTCTGGCCGCGCTTTAGGAGCCCGTCCAAAAAGCCCAAGGAGATTTTGTCGAAAATCGTGACCGAATCAAAGCCCAATCTCTTGGTGGTGCGCGAGCGCGTTTCGAGGTAAAGAATGGCGATGTGGGCCAAGAACACGGCGCTGAGCACAATAGCCACAGGCCACGAAGTGGCGTGGTGCTTTTTGAGAGTTTCCACGGGCTCGTGCGTGTGCCCAGCCCCCTGAGTGGCTCTCAGGACAGCCTCGATGGCAGTGGCACCCGAGGTCACTGCGAGCGCCGACCAATAAAGCAACAGTTCGGCGCCGCATACCAGTACGCGCCCGTCCTGTACCCAATGGCTCAAGGCAACCAGCAGACCCACAGCGAGCGTCAGCGACTCGGCAGGGCTCGGGGTGGTTCCGGCCAGGTAGAAGCTCGTGAGGCGCAGCGCGGGCACAGCGAGGGCAAGCAAGTAGCTGAGATGTCCCTTGAGGGTGCGGGTACCCCTCGCGTGACTCCAAAGAGACGCCACGCCGACCGCAATCGGCACAATAAACAGCGCACTCAGAGCGCCCTCGACGATCGCCGTGAAACAAAAGCTAAAAAACTCGGTGGATGGGTCCAAAAACGAGAATTTACCACGTGAGCACGGCAGTGGGTGCGAGAACCAGAGCTCAAGCTGGTCAGGCAGCTGCCAAAGCGCCCCTTCTCGAAGGGCGGCGAGTGACATGAAGATAAGCCGGGTGGCGAGTGGTGTCATAGGGGTGGGCATGGGGTGCGGCGGGGGCAGGGGAGCGTGGAGTGGAGTCTATGAGGTAGTTTATATGATTTACTAGTTGACTAGTTGACTAGTTGTGTTATATCGTGTTGTATATCTCATAGCCTATACCTGCATGCCTCCGCGTACCCAGTGCATAGCGCGTCCAGAGATAATGCGGCACGCCTGATAAATCGTGCATGACGGTGGCGGGGAGATAAAGTTGGGCGGGTGCCACAAAATCATGGTCTTTATTTGTGAGGGAGGTTGAATGAGGGGGTGATAGCTGCGTGATTTGAGAGATCAGGTGGTGCCATCAAGGAGATGCTAGGTGCTCCCCTCGGGCCCCCCACGTGCACATCAATCTAGTAAGAATAAAAAATCCTCATATATTGAAAGAGAGCTTTCTCCATACGCTGAATATGAGCTAGCACTAAAATGTGACCCAGCACATTTGCCCCCAGAGCACTCAGCTTCCCTCGCCCTCGCCTAGGCACCCCGGGCACTCGCCCCCAGGGCACCCCGCCCGGCCATCCTGGTAAATTAAAAATTAACTAGCAACAATTTAGACCTCAAAATCCTCGCTAAACAACCGTTCCCGCTCATCAAACCACTCCTCAAACACGTTCTCAAAGCCTTCCTTGAACCCGCGGTCGCGGTCCTCAGCAATGAGTTTTTCGGCCTTTTGCCGCTCCTCCTCACGTGCCATCCACTCCATATGCTTCAAATCATCCGAACTCGGCTCGTAGATATGCCAAATCGTATAGTGGGGGAGGCCCACGACGCTGTAGCCCATGCGGCGGCACAGCTTACCGAAACCTTCAGTCTCGGCGTGTTTTTGAAAGCTGAATGCAGGAAAGTTTGCGCCCTGGCGGAACACCGAGGCTTTAGCGAGAATCGAGACACCGCCAATACCCTCAAGCTCCATCTCCACTGAGGGGTCACCGTTGGGGTCCCTGAGGTACGCAAGGTGCGGGCGCCACGTGGCATACTCGGGGTACCCCTCGACAATTACCGCGTCCTCGCCCAAGGTGTTGGCGAGCGCCAAACTGGTCTCACTCTCTTGCCACGAGTTGAGGTCGTACGGCTGCTCATTGCCGAGCCAATCGGGGAGCGGGCGCCACACGTTGGGCACAATCACGTCTTTATCGTGCGCCATAAGGTCCTCGAGCACGGTGGGGGGCACAACCTCGACGTCTGCGTCACGCCAGTACACCCACGAGTGATACGGCCTAAGGCTGACGCCGAGCAGCCAGTTGCGAGCGCGCGCCATAAGTTTGCGGCGGGGGCCCTGGGCCTCAAAGCCGTGGCGGTCACTGAACCCTTGGCCGATCGCCTGGCCGAAATCGCGCTCGTAAATGTCGATCGTGCCAAAGTGGTTTGAGCTGTCCTTGTCGGCCTGAATGGACCTGAGGTGTTTGCGGACAAGATCAATAGTGTCATCGGACGTGTCGCTCACCAAAAACGCTAAATCAATCAGGTTGTGCGGGTAGGTGAGGTTGCGCATGTGCGAGAAAAACATGTCCATGTGGGCTGCCGCGTCGCGCAGCGGGACCAAAAACAGCACCCGCTCGTTGTTTGAGGCGCCGGTGGCGGTGCCTTGGCTATAGCTGAGGTCGTATGTGCGCAAAGATTCGATGTTTGGGTCGTCGCGCAAAACGTACCGCCTGGGCGCGAACGGCGTCGAGAGCGTGGGAAGGGTCAAGAATAAGAGCAGCACAACAACCAAGCTGCCCAAAACGCCCTGGACTTTGAGGCTCGCGGTGCGCCGCGGCCGGAAACTCCGCTCCTCTAGCTCCATCGATTACGTGGGAGGGTTGGATAGTGCGTGGTAAGGGAGGGGGGTGCGATAGATAAAATGTGCGTTGGGTGGGCAGTTAGTGGGTGCGTAAGAGCCATATATTTTGTATTCAAAATTTTGACTCTCCTGGTCGTCCCCTGGTCGCCCCCTTGGGCTTTCCTAGGACCCTCCTGGCACCCGGGGGGGTCAACCCACTCGGACGCGTCTCCTCCCAAGCTGCAGGCGTATGTACCTTGAGCACTTGTGCATGGCCTGCGACGGCGCCCCACGGCGCCCAAAGGCGCGACTAAACTAAAAATTTGATTAGACTTTAGGCGATCTTAGCTACCTTGGGGTGTCCCATATACCAAATCAAGCGCGACCTCTTTTGGCCATGTGGCCCCTCCACCGAGGCATGTCTCGGTCAGGGTGTACCGCGTGCGTAACGCGTGCGTGCAGAGTGCGTAACGGGTGCATAACTGGCATACCTCGACCCCAACACCACTGAGATGTGCATTTTCACATCCTTGAATCCCTTGGCCCGCCCTGGCACATCTGCAGGCGTGTCGGCCTTGGCGTTTTAAAGGCGGCACAACTTTGCGTGGCTCACCTCCCACACTAGCCCTCGCGCTAGCTTGGCTCAACAAAACAGGATACAACCCTCTGAACTTAGCTAGAGCTAGAGCAGAGTAGCCGTGCCGTGCCTTGTCTCATGTGGCCCCCCTCCCCAGTGGGCCCCTGTGGGCCTTTCGGGCTAGGGTTGTCACGGCCGGTGAGTTGAAAGAGAGTTTTTTTAGCATGGAATCCAGAAAAACGCGTTAAAAGTGGGGCTCTCTTTGCCCGCTTGCATGCATGCCCCTGGCACAAGCGGCTTGCAGATCCTATAAATTTTTGGCTTGGCGATCGCCTCACGGTCGTGGTGATTTTAGCCTCGATTCAGTAGCCTCTCTGTATTTGTCCCTGCCCTAAATTGTCTTGGGTGTAAGCCCAGCCGGTAATTGGCCATTTTTTTTACCGGGTTTATGTTCTATATGACTAATCTCCCACGACCTCTTCTCATGATTCGCCACACCCCGCCACTGAAAAAATGAATGTCCCCCAGGGTCCACCAAAATCATACTGGGAAATGACCCCTGAAGAGCAGGGAATGGCCGGTGCGCAAGCAATGATGAATTTCATGATGTCGTGCCCCGGCAAATCCGTCACTGCTGGCGTCACTGGGTTCGCTCTCGGTGGTGTTTTCGGCCTGTTTATGAGCTCAATGTCGTACGATACCTCAATGGGTTATACTGAAGCGGCCAAGATTTCGCACTTGCCGTTCAAGCAGCAGATGAAGATTCAGTTTACCGACATGGGCAAGCGGTCCTACTCGAGCGCCAAGAATTTCGGCTATATTGGCGGTATTTATTCGGGCGTAGAGTGCGTCATTGAAAGCCTGAGGGCTAAACACGATATTTATAATGGTTTGCTGGCTGGTTGCGCTACCGGTGGCGGCCTTGCGCTCAAATCGGGGCCCCAGGGAGCTTTGCTGGGTTGTGGAGCGTTTGCGGCATTTTCGGGCGCAATTGAGTACTACATGACCAGCGACCAGCACCCACCGCCCAGTTCTGATGAGGATGAGTAGTGGTGGCTCATTGCACATATGTATATAGCTATTTTTCTGGGCTTGAATCATTTGACTCACGGTGCAGGCAGCCTGATCTGATCCAGTGCAGCCTTATCCACCTCAGTCACTCATGCACTTCACAAACCACACCTTTGACCAACTCACAAACCACTAGGTCTTTGCCTTGATGCGTTTACGCTACGAGGAATTCGCCATTGTACAAAAGCTGCCCATCCCAGTCTTTGATGATGGAGACACTGATCCCACAACTGTGCATGTGTTGGGCTGGACCGGCGACCAACTAACCGCTTGTGCTCGCGTTTATTTCAGAGACAATGCTGTGCGGATTGGTTGGATCACTGTGGTCAAGAGCGAGCGCGGAACTGGCTGCGGTGGTAAACTCATGGCTCATCTTGTTGGCACGGCGCGCAATTTGGCTACGGCTAGTACCAAAAGCATTGACTTGACTGCTTTGGCCTATGTGGTTCCGTTTTACGAGCGGTTTGGGTTTAAGCCGGTGGGCGAGGTGGGCCAGGAACGCCAGCCCATGTCTATAATTTTGTAGTGCGGCTGGAGTACCATTATTATTTAGCTAAACTAAATAATGATCACTAAACACCAACCATATTGACCTGGTTTTCACCGGTCAAGGCCCCCATGAGGGAGGCACGTTTCATGAAAACTGATTTCTACAGTTCCAGTTGATACTTCAACTGAGAACTCAAAGGTTGGTGGTCATGAAACGGTACCATTTCCATTCTTTTTTAGGCCCTTCAGCCGGGTGCTTCCTACCACCGAAGAACTCGACGACCTCATCATCGTCACAGCCAAGGTACGAGGTGGGTTTTGCTGCTCAAGAAGGCCTTGTATGGTTTTGAGCAGTCTTCTAAATTGTGGTTTGAGAAGCTCACCCAAGCGCTCACCAAGCAGCGGCTGCTTGTTGCAATGAACGGCCGTGAGCGGTCAGCAGCTGAGCAGATCTTGTGCCTCATCTCGTGGATTTACGAGTACCCCGTTACCTCCTTATCTCGAGGACACGTTATCATTACAGACTTCACAAGGGAATTCCATTTTTCAGGCGCGGCGGAATCTGCAAGATGGGTTACGCTGCGCAAAGCGTAACCCGAGCCAGTGAAATTTCACGCAGCCAGCCAAGTGAGCAGAAATTGATGGTGAATTTACGGCCGTAGTTTCGGAATTCTACAATCAGCTGTAGGCGCTAAATAAATATTTAGAGTATAATCTCTTAATCTGGCACAACTGGCCAGGCCTCAAAATGCGGGAGCGGCAATTCACGCTTGTGCTGCAGATAAAAATAGTGGGCCTAGATGTACTCATCACCAAGATATGCAATCAGTGTTTGTTGGGTTAGGCCCGGGTTGGTATGTTTGGTGCTCTTATACCCCACTCTCTAGTGTTTGCGGGCTGATGATGTTGGCGGTGGCTCCAGGGACGCACAAACAGTTTTCAAATACCCAGGTAACAATACGACCACAAGTAGCTACAACTTCCAGCTCCACGGCGCCGCGGTGTTTGACAATGATTAAACGTCCGCCGACAAGGGCCGTCGTGTTGGTCGATCTCAATTCGCTAAAGTACTTGGGATTGCAAAACATATATCCGTTAGAGCCGGTACCAAAAATGATGTGCTCGCGCAAGTGGTACGGTTTTTTGGGTGCGCTCGCGGCCTTATCGTCTACAAGCGTTCATCCCAGTGATAAACGGACTTCTGGTGCAGTCTCTGGCTCATCGTTGGGCTTAAAACAAATTTTCTCCACAATTATCCTTAGCTATTTAATAACAGGGCTGCCATATTGATGTTCTGCGGTCTTGATGTCGCTCTCATACAGCTCACGGAACTCTGTACCAGACAGTTGAGAGAGCATACTACTCATATACAATCCAAAGATCTAGGGCGCCTTTTCGAGTCTGGGATTCTCTTTCTTCATAGACTTGAGCATGCTAAGATAACCCAATCACTAGCGCGCCCATTTTGCCGCTTGCGAAACGTTCTTGAGCTTCATGATGGGGAGCTCTTCACTGAGAATCTCGCCAACTTCTTCCACCTCGCACTGTAGTCCTTTTGTTTCGCACTTTGCTTCACGTACCGATTGCTGTTTGAGCTTGGCCAGTTTGTGCCGGCGCTGGTCGGCAGGCTGCTGGCTGCGTGGGCTTTGTTTTTCGGCTAGCTTGAGCCCGCTGAGGAGCTGCGTGCACTCATTTGGATATTTTAAACAATTGCAAATAACTATCCAGTCAGTGCTTGCTGTTGTCAGGGAAACTCCAATGAGGACTAGGAGTAGAATAGAAGTGGAGCACCTATTAGGCCAACAAATGATCAAATCAAGTCAAAAATATATATAAGATGTGGCCGGAACCTCGGTGCCTGTCGGGCGGATAAGGCAGCGCGACACAGAACGGAACGTCGTTGTAGCGCTGGTGCTCGAGGTAGACACTGAGCTGCTTGAAAACGAGTCCTGGGAGCTGGTGGGGCTTGAGCTAGAGGCCGAGATCAATGGTGTCGAGCTTGAAATGCCATGGGTGCTAGAAGCGGGTATATTGGAGCTGGCATTGGAGCTAGCGCTGGAGCTGGGGCTTGTGTTAGATCCCAAGCTGGAAGTAGTGCTTGAGTAGTCAAGACTGGAGCTAGAGCTCACTGTAGAGTATGATGGAGCTACGCTCAAAAATTTGTCCGGTGTGCTTGAGGAGCTGGCGACGGCTAAAGTTGAGCCTTGTAATTCCTCCAATATGCTTGTGGTCTCCGCAGTCACGCTCACACTAGTTGCGGGGGGTGTAATAGCGCTTTTAAAGCTGGTATGGCTCTCAGGCGAGGTAGTCTTGGAGCTCACGGCGTTCGAGCTCTCAAGCAAGGTAGTCGAGACCTCAGCCGAAGTAGTGACAGAGCCAGCTAAGCTCGAGCTGGTAACTTCAGAAACCAAATTATTAGTTTTGCTAGTAGAGCTGGCCTCGGTGCTGGTGGCCGAACTCCTAGTAGTATCAGAGCTGGGATCCACAGCGTTTGACCAGAGGTGGTTGCTGCTGCTCACAGCCGAAACAGACGACTTGCTAGTGCTAGTAGTTGTCATAATTGTTTGCGAGGGCGTGGGGGTATTAGTTGTTGTGTATGCAGTATCCTTTGTAGTCTTGGTGACCGAACCCACAGCTTGCGAGCTGGCGCTGGTCTTGGAGCATGACGTCTCAAGCTCTGGAAAAACCACTGTGGAGCTGATGGAAAAAGGTTCATAGCAGTCAGTGCTAGGCGGAAGCGCCATAGAGCTGAGCACAGAGGTTAGACTGGTGTAATACTCCTCGTAGCTCGGAACGTCCCAGGAACAAAAGAAACCCCGCTCATTGAGAGCAGCAGCTTGCGCACTAAGAGCTGGGGCAAAAACAGGGTAGATCAAACGCGCATCAAAATAGTCATACGGGTCTTGACAGTCTTGGCAGCCTTGGTCTCCAGAGCTTTCTTGACTCTGGCTTTTGTTGTGCTTACGCTTTTTGTCGTAGCTTTTGTCGTGCTTGCGCTTTTTGTCGTGACTTTCTTCGCGCTTTTGACTGAAGTTGAAAAACTCCGGGTCATCCTGATCGCAATCGCTATCCGGGTCTGACACTGCGGGCGGTCCTAAGTCACCGTCAAACGAAGGCTGTGAATCTACCGGGCCAGCAACGGTGCAAATTGCGGATGCCCACTCTTGACGCACAAAAATCACGTTCAACATCGATTCCTCCATTTCGACCAGTCCCAAAATGTCCTCAGCGACCACGGAACCCGCATCCACGGTAAGGATCTGGCTGTTTACATCTTCCACTGCAGCGGCAACCTGGTCGCAGTCGACACTAGTCGAATCGACTGACACAGAGATGGCAACTGAGCTATCCAAGTAAGACTGGAACTGTGAGTCCATCATACCGAGCAACGAATTTGCAGTGGAAATGACAGAGCCGAGGAGGGCGACGGCAACGCACGCTTGCGATGCCAGAAGGAGCTTGAACATTGATCAGATCGCGATGGAGGCTACGATTCATTTTAAATGCCGCTTTGAGTGCTTTTTGCATACATGCAGACACATGCAGCTTCACGTGCATACGCGTCGCATTGCATCCAGCGGTCTGCATACCAGTCGAGAGGGAACCAAGAAGCTTGGGCCTCGATATTCACGCTAGGCCGAATGTGACGAGAATTTCAGATCTTACACGGATTCACGTGCTACACGGACACACATTTTGTGTTTATACAGACCTTGACTGTGGTAACAGAGGTAGTTGAACTTCCCGCGAAGCGCAACCCAGAGCGTAGACTAAATCGATTAATATTAGGAAAAACTTTATGATCGATAGACCCGTCAAATTTGACGTGAATCCAACAATTTGCCAAATAAGAATTTTAGCGTACTTGGTCTATTACGGAGACGACTAATAATGTCCAGGAGATAGTGAGCAATTGGTAGACTATATTTATAGTAGTTGTAGTTTCTCGCAAGCTTTCAATTCCCCCTCTGGTTATAGCTCTGTATTCTGTGTTCGACGGCCAGCTAGCACTGCTTGCAGACGTACTGTGGATAGTCGCGGCACTTAACATAGTACTAATCCTTTAGCCCCTTAAAATAAATGCATTATAGTACATCAATTTACTCTGTAGGGCTGCTGCCATGTACTAAAATGCTACTAGCTTGTCACAAAGCCGGCAATCACCCTGGTATCCACCCGCTTGCAGCCAGCGTCGGCATAAATTTAGCCCGCATATTCTATGATTGGGCGCATGGCTCACTGTGCATGGCTGTCATGCATTACCTTTTTTAGGCTGGTCGCGAGTGCGCGCTCAGGCTCTGGCTCTGGCAACATTTGAAATTTTAACCACGAGGGAGTTTTTCATTAGCAGTTTGGCAAGCTGATTGGATTGCTGGATTGAAGTATAGATCATGTTGAACAGCAATGTCTGCAGTGAAGCATGCGTCCTGCATCCACCGCTAGGACAGGTCTTGGCGAACTTTTTGGGGAGTTTCCCAGCACTTCGTTGACACTGAATGAGCTTCTTGGTAAGTTCCTCGAAGCTCAAAAAGAGTTTTTACAATAGTGCTCTAGACCTTGTGGTCGCCACTACTGAATTTTTTTGCGGTCCAAGATCTTGCCAGCGGCCAGCGCGCTCAATTGAGGTTTGTCCCTGTAATAACAGCAGTAAATAGTATGGATTGTACTTTTGATCTTCAAAGCACGCGATACTTCGCACTTTTTCAATGACGTAGTGATCGACAGCCGGCGGGTCCGCTAATGCACGGCAATCGGGAGCAGGGGAAAAGTCTCAGGTACATGAGTCGTTTTTGAGCTGGGGGGTTGGGAACCTGGGTAAAGTAGGTATATATTTTTTAAAGTGACAGCTGCATTGAGCCAGCTGCATTGATCCAGGTTTGGGAGCTCTGACAGAAGTTTAATCCACAAACTGCACTTGAGCGAATTGATTGTTCGTTACCAGGGGCAACAAGACCGGTGAGCCTGATTGGCGTGTTTAAATAAATTTTAAAATAAGCTTAAAGTTAGCTGATCCGTTCGAAGTTTGGCACCAAAAATTCTAAAAAAATATAGCAATTGTAGTTGTCAAAGAGTTGGCGGCCTTGAGGACAGTATCGAGCTTTGGCACATGCATGAGATATACTAAATCGATCTAGTTTTAGGAGTGCTTGAAGCGGGTTCTTTATGATTGCAATAATTTCCTTGATTTTACAAGGTCAATGAAAATTTCTCTGATCTAAACGAGCGTGAAGTTCTGCCTCAGTGAGCACCTTGGTGCATTAGGCATAACAGCGTAACAATCTTGGCAGGCACTAGGGAAAGATCAGTGTTAAGTACCAGTTGGTTCATTAGTTGTGTTGAATGCTTTTTGCAGTCGCTCTGCAGCCGCTTTGTCGTTGCCTCGATGGACCGGTCTAGATTTGGAATTGAGGCAAAGGACTCTTCGCCAAGGCAACATCTCGCCGCCGCTTTTCGCTCACACTGTTCATTAAATCATCAATAAATATATACATAAATCATTTAAACGCGCTCAATTCCTCGGCTACGCTCTGCCTTGGCACTCTAAACTTTGCCATCTCGTCGAGCACAAGCGGCAGGTCGCTCGAGCGCCCATTGGCCACGTACGAAGCCACAAGCGCGGCGAAGATGTGCTGATCAGGCATGACGCGCGCGTTTTTCACCAAACCGCGGTAGAAAGCGCGCGCCGAATCGAGGTTGCGGTCGAGCACGCCGTGCGCGCGCAAAACGGTGCTGAAATGCTGGGTATTAGGGGTTCCTTCCATGTTTAGCAGCACGTTCTCGGCGTTCTCAAGGTCCATGGGCTGCAGCAGCCAGGTATCAATCAGCAGCTTATAGCTGAGGGGGCTCAGGGTGACGCCGGCTTGGCGCGTGTACTCGAGCACTTTAAGGGCGGCGTCCCTGTTTTGTTGGGTGTAGACGTAGAATTCGAGTAGCATGTTCCATGGTTCGGTCGTTTGTTCGTATCCCAAACGCAGCTGCAGCATGGAATCAACCACGCCGAGCGCCTCGGCCTCGAGGTTGTGCTCAATAAAGTAGCCCAAAAGGAGGGCGTGGGTAGCGTTCGAGGGGGTAATTTGGCTCGCAAGGAAGCGTACACGCGGTGTGTCCTCTACCCTGGCCGCCGAGGCAAGCGCCGCTTCCCAAACGGCCGCCGTAGCGACCCCTGCGGCGCGGGCCTCGTCGAAGAGGCACTGGCCAAACTGGTTGTTGGCGGCGGAAATCAAGGCAACAAACCCAGCAGAGCACGGCAGCGCGTTGTGGCCTCTAAGGCGGTGGTAGCACTCGACAGCGAACGGCGAGTCGCAGCGGCAAAACGCCCGGAGGTACGCCAGGCGGGTCGGCAGGTCCAAGGCGCCAAACTGGGTTTCCACCAGCGAGATGAGGCGCTGCAGGCGGGGTCCGTGCGCCTCAGCAACCAGGGTGCGCATGGCTGCCGCTGAGGGCGCGCACCGCACCAAAAATTGGCGCTCGGCCAGCTCGAGCGCCGTGTCGAGGCCGTTGGGCGTAGAGGCGTACGCCATGATCTCGCTGTTTGCAAGCTCGTTGGAGGGCACGGCCACCACCTTTTGAGCAAATTCTATCCAGGGCTGCGTGCCCAGCCTCAACAGCTCGAGACTGCGCTGCACACGGCCCGCGTCACGTGGTGCCAGCTGGTTATCGACCAAGTCCGAGACCAGCAATGGGTAGGCGCGGTGCAGCGCAGACTGCACATCGAACGGCAGAGCAAGGCCCACTGGGCTTGAAGCACCCACGACATAGGCCGAAATGGCGTCCACAATGGCGCTCAGAGCCTCGGGGTGCTCGCTCATGAGCTCGAGGTATTCGGGGGATGCGGCCTCGCGGGCGTCCAGAACGGTGCGGAAAATGGCTTGGCGGGCCGAGGGCGCGGCGCATACCGTGGGGCTTTGACAAAGAATTAGGGATGAGCGGGTGGAGGGGGAGCCCGGGGACCCCTCATGCTTGCCCAGCATTGCCAAAAACTCGGCCACAAGCTCTTCGCCGGCCAATGTCTTGAGCTCGTTCGAGTCCCAAAGTGCTTCCAAGCGCTGGGTCTGCACCACAAACAGCTCCGTAGCAAGCTGAGGCTGTGTCTCGAGGAGCGAGCCGCACACGACCAGCAAGGTAGTGGGGTCCCAAACCGCGCGCCTCAGCTGGCTCTCCTTGATTCCTTTGAGCAGCATCTCGGTGTCTTGCTCAGTTGCGCACAAGCGAAGGTACGCGTTGCGGCCCGGGCTCAGGGCAGGCACCGGTTGGGCCACGAGCCGATCATAGAGCAGCGAAGAGGTGCTGAGAAGTCCGGTGGCACAAACAGCTTCCAAAAGTTCAGAGCAAGGGGGCGAGCGGCGCGCTGCGAGCGCAGGGAACCCGTGGCGCGCGAAAAGAAGGCTGCCGGCGAGGGTCGGCGGGTCGTCGAGAGCAAGCGCCTCGTTGTATTTCTTTTGTGCAAAAAGGTCTTCGAGGGAGGAAGAGCCTGCAGAGGCCTTCCCATTGCCCAGAGACTCCTGGGGCGAGGGTACACCCTTACCCATATGCACCTCTCCCACATCCAGGCCCTCTTTCCTGCACTCTGCCACAGCCTCCCCAACCACTGCAGGGTCACTGGAACCACGTGCAATCTCGAGCGCGAGCCTCAAAGGGTCTGCAGGGTCCACACTAGCCAGAATGTCCTTGACGGTCTCCAGCGTTGTACCCAGCAGCGCAATCAAGTGTGCACGGCGTTCTCGTAGTTGGCGAGCAATGCGTACCAGACTCGACACCGTCAAACGCACCGCCTGAGCGATCTGAGCAGGGTCAGGGGACGTCAAAACAATCCGCTGGAAAGCCTCGAGCAAGGGCGCCGCGTCCAAACTGCTCACACTCAGCTCGGCCAGCGAGGCAAGGGCGATCGTGTAGGCTTCGGCCTCGGCTTCGGGGGGCAGCTCACCTTCGGCTTCGAGCTCGGCAAGGCACTCGAGGACTTGAGTGTGGTTTCCGCGCTCTTGCAGGCTGCGCAGCGTCAAAATGAGCGGCAGTGTAGCTTGTTCATCAGAATCTTGCGCCTCGAGCTCACCCGCAACGCCACCATCGGCGCCCTCAGCGCTCCCTTCAGCGATCGGAGCCTGAGATCCTTGAAGGTCTTTGGACGGCTCCAGGGCCTCTGAATGCGGATCGCGCGCCGATATTCTTACTTTGCGGCGCTCTTTATCATCCTCGTCACTATTTTGGCCAAACGGCACCGCATAAGTGGGCGTTCCAAGCGGACCAGGATCAAGGCCATACGTCTTTGCCGTCTCTGAATAATGGGCGAGCTGTGAGCGCTGCCGCTTAAATTGCGGCGTACTCATAAAGAAGTTCGGCATTTGGGCCGCATTGTGCGCGGCAAAGATCTTTGCGGCCGTCGCGGAACGAAACGGCGCAAATTTCATGATGACCGAATCTGGGAGGATGGCCGTTGAGATATATCGGAGGTCGTTTTAGGGTAGGGGTGATCGTAAACACTAGTGCTAAGTAGAGATGAGCTGGAGTAGCCGTGTGCTAGCGTATGCTAGAGTGTGCCAGAGCTTGCTAGAGCTTGCTCACATCTGGGTCTCGGCAAAAGTCGGGGAATCGGGGGTATTCGGGACAGGCGAATGTACTCCCAATTCAGAGATTAAAGGCTTTTTTGGAATAAAATACAAGTAAATAGTTCAACTAGCTAGCAGTGCCCCCTGTGGGCACTACTGGGAACCCCTGGGAACCTCTGGCACCTGCGCCTGCACAAGCAAGTTGCTCTGCCAAGCGATCCAAGCGAAGATCGCTAGTTCTCAAATTAATTTGCTTTATTTTCAAAGTCAAATAATTCGGCTTATGCGTGCCTGCGTGAGGCTGCGTGAGGCCACGTGGGTCCGCAGACCGCCGGGTCTAGTATAGATGTTTAGGCCGCAACTTGAGTGAACAGATCAAACAAGTGTAGAGGTTTTGGTCGCAACTGGAGCGAACAAATCAACTAATTACAAAGGTTTAGGTCCCAACTTGAACAAATTAACCAAGTATGGATGTTCAGCTGTCAAGGTGGTGGAAAAAACTCCAAAGTACGCATTTCAGCGGCGCAATCTGCTGCAAATAGTATCGGTGAATTGACTCAATCGTAATCAAGGCATCAGTCCATTGCATTGTTCGCACACACAAGCTATCGGTAGATAGACCCAATTTTCAAAAATTTTGGTACAGCTGTGGATACATTGAAAGATCCTTGAGAATATGCAGACCCACTTGATCGCAAAGGCATTTAGCATTTGAGCTCACATCTCAAGCGTAATTAGTTATGCCGACCCACACCCACACTAGAAGCTCGGCGCAAATGGAGGCACTACAGACACACATTACTGCCATTAAACATTCTTTGAGTATCCAACACACTTATTGTCTTTTCGTCCCCAAATTTTTCTCGCCAATTGGCCGTAATTCCCCCATCTCAGCTGCCGACCCACCTTCACCTTTACAGCATTTCCCAGATTCTGGCGCACCCCCACTGAATAAATGCCCACACTTCACAACTAACCATACAGTTCCAGAGTCTTTGTATCCTGGATATGTCGCTGAGTGCGACTTTTCTGAGCGGCAGGAGCTCGAGGGCGAGTGTGCGTGCAAACACCCCGCGCTGCATCACACAGAGCGCCCAAAACGCAAGTCTCCACTGGAGAAATGGGAGCAAAGCCGTGCCGTCAAAAGGCAGGCAGCCAACCGTGGGCTCCAGCCTGGCCCTCCTACACCACAGCTTGCCACTCCCAACCCCCAAACTTAAGGCAAACTAACGCGCATCTTCATTATATGTGATCGGCTAGTCGTAGCTATCTCCATAAGGGCTCATTTCAACCAAATCCGAAGCGTATCCATTATACCATGATGGAGGAGTGGGTAGAGGGCCCGGGTGGCTGGACAAAATCGCCAATGGCTGCTACCTGCCAAACAACGAGAAAAGTGAGGAGCTGATAGACCTAGCTAGTGTATGCATAGAATATAGAATATGCTGTCGCTGCACGCACTCGCTGTAGTCTACTAGTCAGTTGGGACATATGCACATGCTGCATACAGGTGCATGAGCCTCAAGTTGAAAAACCCTCGTCATTCGCCAGCCTAATCACTTTTACACCACCCTTTGTTTGCCACTTTCGAGGCTTGGCCGAGGTTTAGCCGTCCGATCGAGCCAAACCGACTGGATTCAGCAAATGCGGGCCCAGGCCCAAGAGGACAGCCTGACGCATATGCAGGCCCTAGAAAACTATATGATTGCCTTCAGGGGTTTTTAGATGTTGATAGCGCCACCAGCTCGCGGGATCGGCCATTGTCTGGGGCGTCTTGTGCCGCCGAACTCCTGGGCTGTCAGATCCTGAGGACAGTCTTTTAGACGAATTTATGGACTTTTCAGAGCCGGCGCCCCAGGGACCCCGATTCCGGACAACCCGGGCCAAGGTAATGGCCAGGATGACGATTAGGGTGGGAACGACGAGTATTAGCCTGAAAACGAGCGCAAACCGCTGGAACGAGGCCACGCAGACCATGATACCGAGTCTTTAAATGAGCCTGGGCGTGATACCGAGCTCGAACATGCTTCCAAAAGGCACAGTGCCGACCTACCGCAGGGACAGCCAGAGGCCGAAACTGAGCATGCAGCAGTGGCTGAGGAGCCCATGGATCAACATATGGAGCTTGAAGACTCGCCAGCCCCACAATCGCCTAATCCAGTTACACCTCAGCGCTCTACACGTGCTCCCATCCCTGGCTCTGGCTCGAGCTTTGGTGCTCCCCTTGGTACACTTCCTGGCCCCATAACGCCGCCAAAACTGAGCTCTGCCCGCCGCTCAATGTTCCCACTCAGTTAGCGGCTCCTTAAAGTTGTGAGCAAGCGGGTTAGCACACGCAAAGCCATGATGGCCCCGAAACAGGAACTGTTACAACCTGCGCATAGAGCTAGGCTCTGGACAAAACAGGTTGCGGAATGGATCAAGTACTCTAATCTCAACAATGAACACCCCAAGGCGGATCTTATTTCGAGCTAGACCCACACTAAAAGACGGCACGCCAGCGCCACCATTTCGGTGTGGTTTGAGAGCCGCAAGGCCAACCCCTGGCTGAGGAAAAGCTCGAGAGTATGGCTTTACAACTACAGCTCGCACCCACCCAAATCAACAATTGGATTGCCAATGCTCGCCAAGCAGAGGGATAACTGCGCCACCCCAAGCGAAGCCCCAAGCGGCAGCTCCCGTTGGAAAGGACATACTCAAGGCATGGCTGCACCAGAACGTTGACTCGTGGTTCCTCAATGACGCGAATATACATTGCGCTCTGTGCCCTAAAACATCAACCAGATACTGGAACGTCATGATGCACGTGTTGGTCCACTTTCAGCTTGAGCCATATGTATGCACTGGCTGCACTTCTCGGTTTAGAACAAAGAGAGGCGCCGTGACGCATCTCCACAATCGCCAGGGGTGCGACGAACTCGACTTTACTTCGCTACCGAATGCGTTGCATGCTGGTTGCCCCTTGGAATTATGAACGTGTATATTCTATGTATTCCAATACTAGCACTCTAGACCTGAGCTGAGGGCTTAGCCGAATGCAACATTTATTGTTGCAGGTTGTCACATCCACCATACCACCCGCACCATGCTCAAAACTCCCGATAAAATTGAACTTTCGCCCACTCGTTCACGCCCATGGAGTGGCCCTCACACAGCACATGCACTTAGCCGACCTGACAAGGGGCCCTCAAGCGGCAGCCTTGTGTACAAGCAAAGCTCGGCCCGGTTTCCACTTGGATTAAAGCTCCAGCCAGTGTCCAGAATAGCCGCCGCCAAGCAAACTCAGCCATCTGTAGAGCCGCCTTCCCGCCCAAGCTCAAAATCACCACGGCGTTTGCTAACAACCAGCAGGGCTCAAATACCTTGGCCGCTATTTGATGAGCTCCAGATCCAGCGTGGGCTAGAGGGCGAGTTTGCCGCTCGATTTCCCAAGTAACCGCGTTACAACCTAATTTCGCTAGAGCTGTACCTCCATCGGCAGTTCAAGCTCACACAGTCCAAATCAGAGCACGTGCCAGGGGTTCTCCATCAGGGGTTCTCCATCTTTTGCTGGTGAGTCGTGTATCCAGCGCCAGATTCAGGTAGAGTACGAGTATATCCTCAAGCACCCAGGGCTGTATGACCTTTACCCTGGTTATTGGTCTAGCCTTTGGCACGACCTTTGTTGTGGTGTATGAGGCTTTGAGGTCATGGCGGTGCTTATTACAGCTGCTTTAATCTTTTTTATGGTTGCCGCGCGCGTTTTGCAGGAAACACCCGCAATGGAGCCGTCTGCTGCACCAGCTTGGCACCGGTTGACGATACAGCCAAGTCTGTACAAGTATTTGTGTCACTCTCTATGAGTTTGTTGGCAATCTGGAGTGTGTGGGGCTTGCTTTTGCAGCTGTGTGGGATGTAGCTGTGGTTTGATTCAGCTTTAGTAGCTATATAGTATTGGACTGCCCTTGGCCGTTCCCGGACTCTTTATGGCCTAACCGAGCAGCAAGACCAGATCTGCCCCAGCCTTGTTGATCCCATCTGGTTGCAGCGTGTTCCAGTGTACAATCGGAAAAGTGTACCAACCAAATCGTGCAATGATTGTGCGGCCTTGCCTAACTGAGTGTGCCTGCCCCGGCTATAAGAAGCACCCGTGCCGGTGGTTGAGGCAGGGCAAGGCTCCCATCGGGGAGCTGAGGAGAAGAGCTTCTCCATTGTGGTATTTTTACCATGTGGTCCATGGGACCAGCTTGTTCGTTCCCCCCTCAGAAGCTAGTGAGGGTTGGTAGATATGTAGTTTTTCAGTCAATACATTACTATCAATTTATTTATTCAGTACGCTAGGCAACGGTGCAGTAGGTGAGGTACGAGACATGCTGGTTGGTGTCGGCGCCGTTGGCCACAGCGTCCTTGTAGTTAGTGTCAAGGAGTTGGGAGATGAAGGAGGTGGAAGAGGTAGAGGAGTGCATTGTGATGGCGATGGAAGGGCTCCCGCTCTTTTTATATTGATTTGGGCGGAGGTGCATGTGCAGGTGTGTGCATGCATGGGATTGGGGCTCTGAGCTTTTGTGGGGAGGTATAGCAATGAGATTTTGGGGGATTAAATTTGCTAACTTCAGTTTCATTGTGTGGTGTAAATTGGGCTCGTGGGGGCAGCGGTTGGCAAGAACGCGCATTTTCAGTGGGGCCATTGGGCGTCGCTCTTTTGGGTGGGCGCAGGGTGTGAGCGAGGTAGAAGCACGTGATGATGAGTCGCCTTTTTGAGTCTTGCCCAATGGCGCCCCAGGGGATCCCCGTGGGCTCATGGCTCCCCGCCCACCCTTCGGCCCCTTTGGGCCCCCACCGCCGGGGTCGCGGGCTCTCCAAAACTAATTTATTACTACCTAAACAACACCATAGCTACGGCGGAACTTGTCGTCGATCTCCTTGAGGTAATAAGTACCCTTGCGGAGGTGCTCGACGCTGCCGGTGGGCTCGAACCCCTTTTGGAGGTGGGCCTTTTCGCGCAGAGCAAGCGCGGCCTCGTACTCAGTGGGCGAGACCTTGGTACGCTCGTCGAGCAGCGACTTGAGACCGGTGGCCTTGACCAGCTCCGAGACATCACCATTGACCTTGATGGTGTAAAAGCTCGAGGCGAGGCCAGAACCGTACGAAAACATCGAGATGGTCTCTCCAGCCTTGACGGTGCCGTAGGCCAAAAGGGAGCACAGCGACAGGTACACCGAGCCGCAGTAAATGTTGCCCACATTAGTCGAGGCAGTGAGGGAGGGCGCGAGCTTGGTGGTGCTTGCTTCCTTGGCCACACCGAGGTAGTGCTTCTCGACGTTGCGGTCGGTGAGCGAGGCCTCGTAGTCGACGTCCGTAACCTCCTTGGGGGCCTCGAGCAAGCCGGCGCGCTGATCATTGAAAAAGAGACGCGCAAAGCTCTTGGTCACGAGCTTGCAGGTGGGCACGTGGAACGCGCAGTGGTCAAACTTTTTGATGCCTTCCGAGTTGCCTGCCTTGCGGTTGTAGGTGGTGTAGGCGCCATCGAGGGCGCGGGTGTAGCAGCTGAGACTAAAGTGGCCATCAACAACCGGGTACTCGCTGGTAAAGTCGGGCTTGTAAAAGTCATAGGCGTGCTGCATAAAGCTGCCGTGCTTGGGCTCAACAACCAGGGGGGCATCGGGACCAACCAACATGGCGACCATACCGGCACCACCGGTGGGGCGCGCGGCACCCTTGCCATAGATGGCGATATCACCAGCAAGCACGATCGCGTTACGGC
Organism: Wickerhamiella azyma; assembly: GCA_022577855.1. Taxonomy (NCBI): domain Eukaryota; kingdom Fungi; phylum Ascomycota; class Dipodascomycetes; order Dipodascales; family Trichomonascaceae; genus Wickerhamiella; species Wickerhamiella azyma. Next base: position 202,596 of record JAKISA010000010.1, read on the forward strand.
CGTCCCAAGAGCTCGACTCGACCCAATTAATGGCATTAAACAGGGCATTAGTGCCGCCGTAGCACGCGTTGTAGGTGTCCACACCCTCAATGTCGTGGTTGTCGCCAAACAGTTGCATGAGCACGGTTTTGACACTCTTGGCCTTGTCGAGCAAAGTTTCGGTACCAACCTCAAGACGGCCAATGGTCTTGGGGTCAATGTTGTGCTTCTTGAGCAGGTTGGACACGGCGGTCAGGGCAAACGAGTAAATATCCTCGCGGTCGTTGACAAACGCCATGCGGGTCTGACCCAAACCGATAGTGTACTTGCCAGCAGCAATACCATCGTGCTGCTCGAGCTCGGCCTGGTCAACGTACTGCGTGGGCACGTACAACTCGATAGCCTTGATTCCAACGTTGGTGGGACTCATGATGTAAGAGAGAAGGGGGGCGCGCCCGTGTCTTATAGTGCACCCGTTTGAAAAACAGGGGTGTTTTTTGAGCGCAGTTAGCTTTTCTCGGTCTGGGGAATCCGAAAATGCGAATTTTTCACCGATCCTAAGTTTGCAATGCGCGCCCCGCTGGATGCTCTGCGCGTGCTCAGCCCCTTTTTTGATATTTCTCGATATTTACGCGTCTACAAGAGTACTTGTGCGTTTAACTGGTTAATTTGCATCTTTATCAACAGTCTTGTCTCGTTGGGCGTTGTCAGGCCAACCCTTGCGTCATAGATACGTCTAGAGATTTGGTCGAGTAGGGGTAATTTAGCTATTTCGTAGGCTGAAGGGTTTTGTGCACTAAAAGAGAACGATAGGCCGATAGCGGCAGATGCAGATGCAGATACAGGTGCAGGTGCATGGAGGGTCAGGGTCAGCTCGCCCACGGCCAGAGAGGCCATGGTAATGGCTGAACATTTGCGACACATGAGATATCTGTACTCGTTCAGCCCGAAACCACTTGTGCTCGCTCGACGCAGCGGTGCACAAGCGATCCTGCAGGTGCAGGTGGCATGCATTCAACTGCCTATTTAGCTGGATCAAGCGAGCGTATTTGGCGTAGTTGATGTGCTGTAGTAATTTTTCAAGCAATTTTAGTGAAGCTGTCAAGTCTAGTTGTGGTGGGGAAGTGGGGGACTCGGCCAGGAGTGGCCCTGTGAGGGCCTGTGGAAACCCGGCTTAAACGGCCGCCGCGAGCGGCAATTTGCACTTGCGCAGCTCCATCTACTTGTACCGATCAAAATTTAAATTGAGTTGGCCAGATGGCACCCACCCACCAAGCACCCACATCACATGACCGTCTCGAGGCACAAAATTTTTTGATCAAAATGTGATGCAGCACTTTTTCAGTTGATCTCTGGCGTTCGCTGAAATTTCTGTAAAAACAGCTTCCTCTCCCCCCTGTCCCCTCTCAAAAACCCACCTCCCACTCTAAAAAATTACTCATGTTGGCCCTTCGCGCGCTCACCAGGCCAGTTGTCCGCGCTCCTGCGCTCCGCCTCCAGATGCCTTCCTTGCCCATTGTCCAGGTTCGCGGCATGAAGGTCGGTGCCTCGGTCAAAAAATACTGCCCCCACTGCTACATTGTGCGCCGCAAGGGCCGTGTCTATGTCTACTGCAAGGAGAACCCCAAGCACAAGCAACGCCAGGGATAATGTATATATTAAATAGTCGTGCCCGTGAAGGTTACCTCGCTGGTGCGCAAAGTTTATTTTTCAGATCATTTACTCGCTCGCCCCGAGCACTTTGACCTTACTCATGCCGCGCACCATCAGAAAAGTGCTCGAAAAGGTCGTGGCTCCGAGCCCTGTCCAGCTCAAACCGAGGGAAGTTGGCCTCGCTCCCCAAAAGAAAAGCGGCGAACCCCAGCCCTACGAGTTTAGCCTGCACTCGCAAAAACTTCACAACAACCTCCAAGAGAAAATCGCCGCCAACGAGCCGCATTTCCCCATTGGTGGCAAGCAGGTGTGGTTCCCTTGGAAGCACATTACGCTGCTGCCGCCTAGCGCCAGAATGACGCCGTACCAGGCTCAGTTCCAGGTGCCCCTCAACTTCAACAAGCTTGATCTTCGCGACTACCTCTGGAATGTCTATGGTTTGCGCGCCCTCAACATCACTACACAGCTCAAACACTCGCGATGGGTCCAGGATATGCCCCGGTACCGGTCTCGCCAAGTCAAAAAGATGATTATCGACATGGACCAGCCGTTTATTTGGCCTGAACTCGATGAGCAAGTCACAAAGCTGCACCGCGTCGAGGCCGATGCCGTTTTCCGCGAGTACGGTGAGCGTATGGGCCAGCGGTTTGGTAGCGACCTGAAAAAGCCGCTTGACGAGGTCGCCAATGGCGTGCTTGGCCCCTACCCTGAACCTGCTCGCGGGTTTGTTCCCAAACAAATTGAAAAGAAACTCACAAACAACAAGAGCAGAGCTGAGAAGCGTGCCAAGCAGACTGGCGACGAGGAGGTTTTGCGCGAGTTTTTGAAGTTGTAAATAGTACATAGATTATGGGGTGTGTGAGTGGATGGGCTGTAGGCGTTTAGGCGCTCCCGAGTGCGGCTCTTGCTCTCGTGCAGCTCGTGTAGCTCGTGCAGCGCTCTTAATTTCCAATGTGCTACAGCATATGCTCCATCACATGCCCCACGAGACCATGTGATGGGTCATATGCATATGCTGGGAATATGGCAACCGGGGGAAACTGATGCAACACATTTTCACACGTCTCCAATTATCCCAAATCGCCCCAAAATCGCCCTAAAATCGCCCCAAAACTCCAACTTTTTACAACCTACGGGTACAACCTACGCACTAACACCCTCCTCAACCCCCTCTTCCCTCACCCATGGAATTTCACGCAGTGGTAATTTGCGGCCAGGGCGCACGCCTGGAGCCCGTCACCAACGAGGAAACCCCTAAAGCGTTGCTTCCCATTGGCAATAAGCCTATGATTGAACACACGCTCGAGTGGTGCGCTCGTGCGGCGTTCAAGTCGGTCACGGTTTTCGCCAACTCCCGTGACGCTGCCAAGATTGCGGCAGCAGCAAAAACAGAGGTTGTACCAGCAAACAACGTTGAGGAGACTTTGCCCAAATTGCAGGCCCTCGACGGCGACTTTGTGGTAATGCCTGTGGACTTTGTTACCGATATCGACCCCAAGACGCTTGTGAACGCGCACCGCAACGCCACGAGCGCAATAGTGTCTGGGTTTTACTACCAAAACACCATTGAACAAATTGACAAGAAGCTGCTGGACCCTGATCTGCTCATCTCGTCTAACGATCAGCTTTTGGACGTTTACGCTAAACAGCAGACCAAGGCCAACAAGTACCTTGATTTGCGCATGGCCATGTTGTGGAAATTTCCTAATGTTCGGGTCACTACCGATGTGCTCGCTTCGGGCATTTATTTCTGCCGCCGCGACGTGATCAAGCTGCTCAGCGACATTGACGGTATTGAGACCCATGGCAAGCCGCTGTGGAAGCTTATCAGGGATATTGCGAGGCGAACATGGCAGCACTCTGATGTGCTTGATCCTGTCCAGATGCACCGCCTTGATGGCGTCTTTATCAGGGCCAACATTCTCCCTGCATACATTGAGGCCAACCGCCATTTGCTCAAGCTGCACGCTCGCGATAACCAGGTGCGCAAGGCTCCATCCAAGGATGGTCCTGCCATTGGCCCCGACTCGATTGTTGATTCGAGCGCCACAGTTGGCGACAAGTCCAGCATCAAGCGCACGGTCGTTGGGGCCGGATCCAAGGTTGGTTCCAAGTGCCGTCTTAACGGTTGCGTTGTGCTTCCAGGAGTATCAATCGAGGACGGCGTTATTCTCGAGAACGTGGTGCTGGGCGCCGGCGCCGTTGTGCGCCCCAACTCCAAGCTCACATCGTGCACTGTGGAGAGCGGTTACGTGGTTGCCACCGGTGTCGAGGCCAAGAACGAAATCCTCAAGGGTGCCATTGAGCTTGAGGCGGTCGAGGAGTATCACTCAAGTGACGATGGTAGCGAGGGAAGCACAAACTCAGAGTATGAGGAGTACGAGGTGAGCGACGACGACGATGACTTGTTTGATAGAAGCTAGCATATAGATTAATTTTTTGGTGTGGCTCAGGGTGCGGTTTAAGGTGCGGCTCACAGCACGGTGGCCCGAGGCAGCCTGAGGCTGGCCCGAAGCTGGCACAAGGCAAGCACTAGCTGGAGGAGTATAGGCTGTCCCAGAACTGGGTGCACATCTGATTCAGATTATTACAGCTCTAGATATAATTTTCACCCTCTTGTACCCATTTTTGAGCCTCAATCCGCATAAAAGGATGTGCATATCATGATGTCATTGTGCAGCTGCCTCAGGGCCGCGCGGCGCCAGCACGCAGACTCGGGTAGAAAATGCTTTTACTTGCTATTTTAGAGCCATTTATGCTCAGCCCCTCTTACTACAGGCGGCGGGGTAAGTCCATTTATAGCTAGCCCCCTCCTTGTCCTGTCCTTATCATGGTTGATCTCGGTCTGACGGTGCAGTGTTTTTACGGTGTTTCGCTCGCATTCAATTCGATTCGCGGTCCATTTAAAGAGGGCGAGCGCCCTCCTCCAGGGCATGTTATTAGAAGCAGCAAGCTAGACCCCAAAATGTACAAGCCGGTCAAACAGTGCAGCAGATTGCGTGGAGGGGCATGGACTACTTCATAAAATCCACGCTTGCAACATTATGGAACTCGCAGAATTTCGACCCAATTGCCCGCGTGCACTCTGATCTCATTAATGCCGGATACAACTACTCTGTATATTTCCAGGTCTTTAATGTCACCTCGGAGCAGTGCCTCAACAGCTCAGTATCGTACCCGATAATGGGAGATATCCTGGAGAATACTACAGAATGGACTGACATTTATGGGGCGAGGGATATTTTTTATGCGCCCTTTGATGAGGCAAAGCGCAAGAAAAGGGAGTAGCTGTTTACCAAGCAGATGGCCCGTCTAACAAACTGTAAAGAAGAGCTTTAGGCCAGCTTGCCCCTCTTGGCCCTCCGCGAGACTGGGTACGAGTCCAGATGAGGGCCATCTCTTTTCTCTTGGCCTCCAGGATCTGTAGGAACCTTTGAACTTGAACTAAATGGCTTGTCGGCTCATCCAATGGCGAGCCCAATGGCCCTCTTGAGCAGCCCCTCACTGGCCCGCCGCGCCTATATAAATGCCATGGCGTGACCCCCAAGACATGGACCCGCCAACAACAGTAAACGAAAATGTCAGCCTGGTATTCCAGCCTAGTACGCCTAGTTCTCCCAGTATTCTGTCCAGCAGTGAAGTTTTGGCACTCATCCCCGCTGAAGCACCTGAGCCGCCCCCTGTGTCGTCCCTGGGGTTCCCCAAGCCCGTGGCGCCCAAACGCACTAAACGCCTCAGTCTCGTTTCCTTTATGCCTCGCATCTCAGACCAAGACGAGCTCTCAGCCCCGCCGTCTACCCCGGGTGAGCCATTTGATCCAAGGCGCGTGACGGCCCTCGACCTGGCCCACACTAAACTCGCGAGCCTTAACCACCTTGCGTCTAACATCCATCTTCACAGCCTCAATTTATCCTACTCTGATCTCTATTCTCTTGCTGGCCTCGACCAGCTCTGCCACCTTCAGGTGCTCAACCTCGAGGGCTGCGGGCTGCGCGACCTCCGGTTTTCGCTCGCGAGTTTAAAGTCTCTACACGCGGCAAACAATGCTATTACAAGTGTCGAGCTCGACTGTCCGCACCTCGAGTACCTGGATCTCGACAACAACCAAGTTGAGGCGCTGGCCCCGCTTGCGAGCGTGCGCGAGCTGAGGATCCGCAACAACTTTAGTGCTTTGGATCTTGACAAGTGGACTAGCCTGAGTGTTTTGTACGGCGAGGGAAACACGGTGCGGGGCCTTGACAAGCACCGGCTGCGGATGTTGTCGTGGGACAGGGGCACTGTGGACCCGGCGTGTCTCGAGAACGCCCAGATCGCCCTGTGCTATGGCCCGCAAATGCCCACCTTAACCAATGGCGTGTACCCTATCCAGCACTTGACTCTCAGCGGTATGGGCCTCACCGAGCTGCCCTCATGGTTTAGCAAGCGGTTACCTTGCCTCAAGGTGTTGGACCTTGGCGATAATCAGCTGGACAACTCGTGCTTTAGTGTGCTTTCGGGACTCACCTATTTGCGTGGCCTGAGTCTTGCCAGCAACAACTTTAGCGTGCTCGACGACCTGTACATGGCGCTGTGCCCCCTAGGCCAACTAGGGATTTTGGATTTGCGCAACAACCCGTTGACCAAAACCTATTATGCAGGAGGCGTCGTCCAAACTATCCAGTCACTCGTAGGGGTGCCCTACCTCCAATACTTCAAGCTACTTAAGAGCCTTGGCATTTGGTGGCTCGATGGGTTTCAGATCGCGCACGGGTCGTCGCGCCGGACATGGCACAATGATATTTTGCTGGAGCTTGCTGCGGTACGCCCTGATCAGGGTGTGTGGGTCCCTGATTCTCCAGGCGAGGCCGGTGTGAGCGTGAGCACCCTCGAGCCCAAGGAGCCCGATGAGACTCTCGACGAGCAAGCGCGGATCATTTTGAGGATACTAATGGCGGATTTCCAAAAAACGCGAGATGACGAACCTTTGGATGAATGGATAGGCCCGCCAGAGGTGCCCGTGCCCGAGGAGCAGGGGGACTCGCGGAGAGCTCAAGGGCTCGCTCAAGGGCTCGGGTTGACGGGTGCTGGTTTGCATTCTGAGGAAGAAGACTCGCAAGCAGGTTCAGATTTTTATAGTATGTAGATTTACGTGCCACACCGAGCCACCCCACCGAACCTCCACCTCGGCCGCTCGGCACCCGACGGGCACCCCCACTCTCCCCCGGCCCTAACCCTGATAGTGTTGTACCTCCACAACACCGATGGCACACCTTTATACGTAGCCCAAAATGTCACACGAATTCGACGAATATGACTTTTTAGCCGCCAAGAACCTCAAGCAACCCACACTCACCGACAAGCTGTGGGTCACAGCCGTCCTTAGCTCGCTGCCGGCAATGTGCCTTTGGTGGGTGCCCAAATACTACTTTGGCGGTCGCGAGCGCAGCTTGTCGGGGTACCTGAGGGGTGAGGTGGGCAAGTTTGTGTACAATCGTACCACACTTGAACAATTGCGATTCGTTATCCCGCCTCAGCCCCTGCGCTTGGCGCTCGAGACCCAGCCGTTGAAGCGAATTGGCGAGGCGTATCCCGGCTACAATAAGTATTTCAAGGTGCAGGGTGCTAGTGCACGCTGGTTGGTCGAAGTAGAGGACCGTCAACTCGAGGATCCGGTCGTTTTGTACCTGCACGGCGGCGCCTACTTTCTGACGACCTTTCCCAGACAAGTGACTTGGTGCCTTAGCATGAGCAAGAGGGTGCCGCGCCTGAGCGTTCTCGAGCTGGATTATACTGTGGCGCCCAATGCAATGTACCCTACGCAGCTGAATGAGGCAGTGGCCACGTACCTCGAGCTGCAAAAAACGTCGCGTAAAATCATCATTCTTGGTGACTCGGCGGGTGGACACTTGGCCGCCACCCTGTGCAAGCACTTGAGTGACAATGGGCAGGCCCAGCCCCACGGCGTGGTGCTCCTGAGCCCGTGGGTCGAGCTCTGGCCGCGCTACGAGGGAAGCTACCGCGACAACAAGAATGTGGACTACCTGAGTCTTGGCGAGACTCCTGCGCTCCAGTTTTGTACTCGCGAGCAAATTGAGGACCCCTACTCCAACCCTGCGCGCGGCGACGCGCAGTTTTGGGCGGGGGTGTTTGGCCCGCGCACCCTCAGCGTGTGGGGCGAGCGCGAGGTTCTGAGGGATACCTGCGCCGAGTTTAGTGCTGTTGCTGGTATTACCGACGTGTTTGAGCAGCCGCGGGGCATACACGATGTCATGGCCATTGGGACCCGCAACGCCTCGACCGACTTTGTGGTGCAGCGCCTTTGTGAGTGGATTGGGGCAGAATACAAGCCGCGTGCGGAAGCCAAGTTGTAGGTAGTGCAGTGTAGTTTGGTGTGCTTTATTTGAGTGGGCCGCGGGAGACCGGGTGGGGTGAGCCAGGGGCCGGGTGGCCGAGGGCGGAGGGCGGAGGCCTGTGCGGGCCATTGAGCGGGCCATTGGCGGCCTAAGTGCAGCCTATACAGCCTGGATAGCAACTCTGTGCAAAGTGCGACGATATCTATAGATTTCATCTTGCCTTTCCTAAAACTAGACGCTTCACGAGGTACAATATTAAATTAGGCCATGTATGAATTTAAAGATCAGTGTGTACTTGGGCCCAAGTTGATGAATATATAAAAGGAATACATGCTAAACGCTCCCCTTCGAGCTGGTATCCATTGCAAACTACCGCAACACGGCCAGCACCACGGCCAGCAGGCCCCACTGGTGAGGCACGGGTGGTCCGCGGAGGTGGATCGTGGACTGGGAAATCGCATTGATCCTGAGAGATAGTGGGGAAAAAACTATCAAATTTTGCAATATCTATAATCAAATGGGTGCTATCTACACCACGGAAACGCGGATCATGCCGCGCACACCCCTGATGGCGTTGGCAGAGAAGAGGGCTCGGGAGCTGGGTTGTACGTGGTTCTACATATTGAGTTGTACATGGCATGTCATTACACAAATATATAGCCAGGGTCCATCCACCTTTCCCCCTTGCACCCTCTCCCCTCCCAGGGCAAGGGTCGCCACCCGGCGCCACCTCATCAACCACTAATCCACACCCAACGCCCACCTCAACTTTTCATGCTTCGCGCCCACCTCGCCCGCACGTCGCGCCGTACCGCCAGCGCGCTGCGCTTTGCTGCCGCCCGCGGCTACGCCACTGACACCCTCAAGGTGACTCTGCCCAAGGACTCGTTTGCCTACTACGAGCTCGACGAGAGCAGCATTCCCCTCGACATCGAGCTCAGCCGCCAAGAGTTGCTCGACATGTACCGCGAGATGGTGACTGTGCGCCGCCTCGAGATGAGCGCTGACGCTCTTTACAAGGCCAAGGAGATTCGCGGTTTCTGCCACTTGAGTATCGGTCAAGAAGCTATTGCCGTTGGTATGGAGAAGGCTATTACCAAGGCCGACTCGGTCATTACTTCGTACCGTTGCCACGGCTTTGCCTACACCCGCGGTACCTCGGCTCGCTCAATCATTGCTGAGCTGCTCGGCCGCGAGACCGGCTGCTCCAAGGGTAAGGGTGGCTCAATGCACATGTTTGGCCCCGGCTTTTACGGCGGTAACGGTATTGTTGGTGCCCAGGTGCCGCTGGGTCTGGGTTTGGGTTATGCCCACCAGTACAAGGGCGATGGCACCGCGTGCTTTGCCCTCTATGGCGATGGCGCTGCCAACCAGGGCCAAGTGTTTGAAGCCTACAACATGGCCAAACTGTGGAATGTTCCTGTGGTGTTTGCATGCGAGAACAACAAGTACGGCATGGGTACTTCTGCCGCCCGCTCGAGTGCCTTGACTGAGTACTACAAGCGCGGCCAGTACATTCCTGGTCTCAAGATTAATGGAATGGACGCCCTGGCCTGCTACGCCGGCTCCAAGTTTGCCAAGGAGTACACCGGCTCTGGCAAGGGTCCCCTCGTGGTTGAGTACGAGACGTACCGCTACGGTGGTCACTCCATGTCGGACCCCGGCACCACTTACCGCACGCGCGAGGAAATCCAAAACATGCGCTCGCAGCACGACCCCGTGACCGGCCTCAAGATGCGCCTTGTTGATTTGGGCGTTGAGGAGAAGGAGCTCAAGCAGATTGACAAGGAGGCCCGTGCATTCATTGACGAGGAGACCAAGATCGCGCTCGAGAGTGCGCCCCCCAAGGCCGATGGCCCCACCTTGTTTGCTGATGTTTACGCCAAGGGCTCTGAGCCTCTGTACCTGCGCGGTCGTGTGCCCGAGGAGAACTTTTACTTTTAGAGTTATAGATCTAGAGTAAGTGTGAGGGGTGGGCAGGGTGCCCACAAAATATGGTGACCTAAAGGGATCACGTGTAAATAGTCATGTAAATGGCTGCCTCAGTGCGCCTGGCCTGTCCAAGTTTTGGCGGCACCCCTACCTGCCCTGGTGCCTGGGTGCCACACCTTACAACATTCACCCATCCCCTCATCCATGGTATTGCGTGAGTTATTCTACAAAGCACCCGCTGGCCGTAAAAAATCGGTTGTGCCTTTGGGCCAAAGCCAAAAAAGCCAAGGCCAAGGCCACCTCGACGATAGCGCACGGTCACCTAGCCGTACTCGACGCAAGCGCGACCCAGGCGTGGTTGTAGATACTGCTCTCCTCAGCGATAAGGAGCTGCGTGCTTGGTTAGGGCCCCGTCTAAGTGCCCAGGGTGCTTGAGGAGCGAGTCTGGCGAGCGTGCAGCATGGGCTCCCATGCCCCATGGCGAGCCTGGCCCCCGCCGTGCCTATCCCCAAATAAATATCTAGTTACTCAATTTATCGCACAAGTATAAACACAGTTCAAGATGCAAGATTACCATCTACCCCATTGTAGAGCCATGCATTGAGCTCAAGTGCTGCTCAGCCAGCCCCTTTCCGCTCAAGATTTCGCCGCTCAGCCAGCCTTCCCAGAGCTCCACTCGTCGCTTATTATAATAAATTAACGAAAGACCATATATATTCTAGCTAAGCGCAAACCGCGACCCGTTCAGCAGCTGCTGCACGAGATCTTGGTAGAGGCACCGCAGCGGCAGCAGGCGCCCGAGCAGCCAAGGCTCGAAGAACCGCAGCTGTAGCAAATGTTTTGCTTCAGCAAAGCGCTGCACCAGGTGTATGCAGACTTGGCCATGCTCACGCCACCAAGGCCGCGCTTCTCGGTGCTCTCGTCGGCGACCTCAGTGGAGGCGGCAAGGTTAACAGCCTTGTCAAGGTTGGCAGTGTTGAGAGCAGCAGCAATCTCACTGGAGGTGGTGGCAGCGGCAATAGCAGTAGTAAAGATGGCGAGGAGAGTAGAGGAGTACATTTTGGTGAGGAATTGAGTACTCCCATCGAGGGTTTATATAGCCGTTTGGCTTGAAACGAGACGTCTAAGAGCGTGGATTCGAGTGCCGTGTCTCTGTTTGAAATGATGAAACATGGGCTGCCGTGTGCACGCCCCTGCCGGGTTTCGTTTGAGCTCGATTGAGCGCGCTCTTGGAGGCAAAAAAGGTTGCGCCAAACAAGGTTGCAAATATTAACGCCTACATTATGCAAAAATTTGTGCATGAGCCAAGGCTCTTGTGCGTGCAGAACGCACAACACGCGAGACACTGCCATGCACTCTTTTAATTTAGCACTGTACCATTGCCGTGGATTGGTGCATTTATTAGAATAATGAAGGGCTAAAAATAAAAGGTTGCGGAGAGCTAGGGGCTACAAATGCTCCTTGAAATTAGCGCTTCAATGAAGCCAAGAGTAGCACAGGAGGTACCTACCCTTCCTCGGCGGCTGCCTTGGCGCATAGTTCAGAGACACGGTTAATTATAGAGGGGCGTTGTGGGCAAAGTGCTGCCTGATCTGGCTGCTGATTTTACGGCACCACTGGGTCTCTTGTTCTTTCTTGAGCACGCGTTTTTGGGCAGAAGCAGCCCCAGGGGCACTTGCTCGGTCCAAATTAGGGTATAGCTACATGGAAAAACATTCTTCATTAAACTCCACATAGTTGCGGGTTTGTCCAATATCCTTGGCGACCTGCGCCCGCACAGTGTCGCACATGATGGGCGGGCCGCATGCAAAGAAGCACGTGGCCGCGATGCTCGAGCAAATGTGCTCTGAAACAATGCCCTTTAGGTTGGGGCGGCCGGTCTCGATAGCGAGCCCACTAGCCACCTTTCCCCCGGGTTTGAGGGCAGAGGGCTGTGCAGATGTTGAGCCCCGGGTAACGTGCACCGTCAAAAAGATGCGCACGTCGCTTTGCATAAAGTCCACCAACTCGCCAAAGGTGTCGAGCCACGTCACGTCCGGCACCACCCAATAAACATGAAAATTTTGGGGCTTTTCGAGGTTGGAAACAGGGGCTTTGCATGCAGCCACGAGGTGGCCAAACACGCCCGTAATGCCCACGCCGCCGGCAATGAAGACGATTTCGCGGAAATTCGTCTTGTCAAAGTCGTGTCCATACGGCCCTTCGAGCCAAACTGGTAGAGTCAAACGGCCGCCCGCTTGCTGGACGCCCCGCAAAATTTGCGCAGTGCGCCCGGTGCGAGCCTTGATGTACAGCTGGGTCTTGTTGTTGACGTGCACGGCGCTGAAAGGGTGCGGGTTCAGGCACTCGAGGCCGCGCAAAAAGTGCACAAACACGTACGAGCCGCCGCGGGGCGTCCAGCCGCGGTGGTGCAGCTCGATTTTGAGGAGGTCGTCGGGACACGCCTCGATAGCCGCGCCGGCAAACAGGCCACTCCAAACAATACGCGCGCCGCGAGCAACACGCTCGACGCCCCAAATAAGTACCGCAATGTAAAACGGTTTGAGCGCGAGGTGAAAGTACGAGATGTGCGCATAGGTTGCGACCATGACCACGACGGCGAGCACAACGTGCATGACGCGGAAAACGTCGTAAAATTTGCTGCGAAAGGTCTTGTTACCGAATAAACACATGAGACCACACGCCAATGTGGCGGTTTGGGCGGCGATCCACGGCGGGAACGTTTGCCATTTGAGGAGGTACACGCCCGCCCACTGACCCCAGCGGGTGTAGCAGCCGGCATGAACAATAATATCAACAAGAAACAGTCGCCCCAAGGCGCGGTGCCAGTGGTTGAATACGTCGTAACCCCAGCCGGTGGCCCACATGAGCAAATTGTTTTTCGAGGCAAAAAGCACAAGGATCGGCAACTTGTACATGGCAAAGTAGCCGCTACGGTACCCCACGAGCTTGGTGATGGCCTCGACGCGCGTTGTGTATGAAAACTCGCTCGTGACGAAATCGTAGCGCACAACCAGCAGCGCAAGGCACAGGATACAGTAACCGACGAGCAAGATACAGTGGAGCCGTGGGGGGAACGCCAGGTCCCATGAGGCCCCAGAGATTTTGCCCTTACCCACACCCAGCGGCACTTTGACCGGCACAGCCCGCTTAAACCCCCACATGGCCGGCATGCTCAGGTGTGTTCGTGCTGCTTTGAGGGGCTTGCACGACATGCTGCGCTGGTAGACGCGCGGCACGGCCCATTTGAATAGGTTGAGCAAGCACTGGACCATGATGATGCCAGCCACATAAATAACGGTGCCAAACCCATAGACATTGGAGGCATAAATGTTTGTGTTGTATGCCACGCCGGCCTTGATCACGTTGGGGCTCAGCATCGAGTCGGGGCACGTGAACGGGACCTGCTCGTCCAGCTGTGCCACCAACTCAAACTGTGCCGTCACCGGGTTGCGGTTGTTGATTGCGGTCATTTCCTCAAACGTAAAGAGTGCGGGCTTGTCGGTATAGTTGAAGCAGGCCCCGTTCAGCGCGCCCCAGCTCAGCTCAGCCGCGTCCTCGACCCCGGCCATATCACCGGCCTTGACCACGCACGCGTAAATACTTTGCAGATAGTTTAGGTCCTCAAACAAACACCGCTTTTGTGAATCACTCAGCGCGCTAGCAACCTCGGTGCCGTTGGTGCAGCGGTCCAGCGAGTCGTTGGATACCACAATGGCATTGCAAATCTGGTAAAAGTAGTCAGTAGTGAACGCCGCCACTCCGTTGAGCCCTGCGACGGCGGCGAGGCCTTTGAGACGCATGCACGCCGATGACTTGTAGCATCACTATATAGCTTTTTCCGGCCAGACCACGGCTGTCTGCATGCATATGGGCATGCATGCGCATGCACATGCACATGCATGTACAGGGGTCCAAGGGCGACCTGACCAGAGCCCAAGAGTTTCACAGACTATGGTAAAGGAAAAGGAGTGCGCGCCAACGCAAATGATGATCGCTCGATGGTTGCATATATGCAAGTTTTATGCAAGAAGACACATGGTCAAAGACCAGGTGCATATCGCAGTACCCTAGCGCAACTGGTGTTACATTTTGGTGGGATCGTGCGCAAAATAGTTTGGTGCATAAGCGACAGCGCCAAGAACAAGCCTCTGTTCGCTAGTTGTCTTTGTGAAAGAGCCGCTAAAAATAGCTGGCTGCGAACCTTAATTACACTTCTGCAGCTCTAGCTGCGCTCCAGCTCCTCTTCCCTTCATCCCCAACAGCGCTATCATGAACTGACATTATCCTTTTCCTGGAATGTGTTTCAGGTTTTAGTTACGTTGCGTAACCGTGCAGGTGGACCACCCCAAAATGGGGCACGATCCTAAATTAGATGTCACCTCAGACATAACCGACGTTTGAAAAACGCGTGAAACAGTCTATTTATTTTGTTTTTTGCAATGTTTATCTGATTCCTGGGGGTGTTTTGTTTGTTTTCTGCGCGTGGGTGGGTCGGGATCACCCGCTAGACGTTAGCCGAAGCGATGATATGCAATCTCAGGGGGCAACAAGGGTGCCTTAATTTTGTGTTGTAAAGTTGTACCAATTTCGGGCAGTCTATTTTTGTCTACGCACGGCTTTCCTAGCTCGCTTGTTTGCCTCCAATTTTTTTTTGATTTTTTTTGCACGCAATCCAAAGCGTTCACGGCACTGTTTTAGGTGAAATTGCCGCTAGGTTGGCGGGTGGTGCACGACTTTAGCTGAAATAGTTTTACGTCCAAGCTTAAGCTGCCTGAGGAGCTTGTCAAAGTGTGACCCAGCACATGCGCGTGCCAAGATGCGGGGTGTGCGTGCGAGGTGCGCGCGAGTTGCGTGCGCGAGAACAAGCACGCCGGCACCTCCAATGCACTGTGGTTCGACTACAATGCTTATCATAAGTACTTGAAAACGCGTCCAAATGCCATTGACTAGTTTGGCGTCTTACCGTGGGAGAGCTGCTGGTGCACGCGATTTGCGCTGCTGTACGCACTTGATATGCCCAAATTTGCTAAAATCTATAGATCGATCACTCTTTTAGACCGTTTCGAATTACTATGACAACCAGAGCTTTCGAGGCCCTGTAGGAGCACCACACGACGTATCCAAGTGTGTGTGTAAAGCAGTGTCGCTTAAATCTGCCTTAAAAGCTCAAAAGATGCTAAGTGGTACTAACCAGCCCTTGTTTGGCATGGAACGAGCCTCGGCCGAAAAGTCTCGCCATGTGCTCCCTGGGCTTGCCTGGGCTCGCCTTAGACTCCAGCACATAAATTGATGATAGTTGCGGTCTAGTCTTCGATATCTAAATATAGCCAAATGCCCTCAAGGCTCTTTTTGATGACGCTGTTTCAACATGACAGTGAAACAATGACAGGCTACGCCGCGCATATTGCCGTTGACCAAACTATTTAGGTAGTATCCAAGATTTAATGCAAAATGCAAAGTCTGCTACTCAAGAAGGTTCCACCGAGGTATACGATCGGCCTCCGGCTACCTCTCAATGTCGGCTGCCAAGAGCTCTCCGTGGGCCTTGTCTGCATGCTTCATGCATACATCTGCACCGTCTTTCCTGATTGTAGATTCACCTATTGGCCGGTGAAACACAGCGCACTGAGGCCTCAAGCTGTTTATATCGAGGAACGTGAGCCCTTGGAAACTATGACCCGCGAGACTTGGGCCTTTTGACCAGCCCTCACTAGGCACCCTCAAGCATAACAGCCTCGAAACTTTAGGCTGCTGCATGTAACTGCCTTTGTCTAAATTGATCACTGCCAAGTCCCGAAAAGTGCCTAAGCGATGCCAAGAGCAGGGTCCCTCTTTGAAAAAAATCTGGAAATAGACAGAGCTGCATACAAGTAAATAAAAATGTGGCCAACTGTTTCGGTGCGAATACTCTAGGCTAGCCTGATACAAACATGAAATTATGCATAGTCTTCATGCAGCACTCGCATGGGGATCGACGGATGGTCTCGCACAACGAGAAACAGCAACACTCGACAAAGAAAAGGCGCAAATTTCAGCTTCGCTACGGTATCAGAGTACGCCTTGCCTGGGTTTAAGGCGGTGCTTTAAGCTCCGGTGCCGTACGGGGCCGCCTTGACTGCAAAGGCGGGGTGTAGGCAGGTCAACGGGGCGGGCATTCGGAAACCGTTGAATTTACATTTGTCGGTAAGATATGTAGGGGTAAAAGTATTATGCCACTTGTCAAGCGCTCCTACTCTGGCTCGCAGCTTGTGACCCAGACCATTGGTCTTGCAACCAGCTCGTTCGTTGCCTTTTGGGGCTGCTCTTCCACGTACTCGTTGGTAATTGACCTTGCCAAGAGTTTTTGTGCTCGTACGGTATCTCGTGCAACTGAGTTTGCCAGGCACAAGTGGGCACTGGCCAATAGAAATACCATCAGATAGACGTTTACTACTCTCGTAAGCTTACTTGGGTCCCCACCACAACTTTAAAAAAATCTAGCTGCGTAAATTTATCAGTCCTGGGAAAAAAATTTGACAGCCTTCCTCAAGAGGGGGCTCTAAGCCAGCGTACTATTCAAAAACCAGAATGACTCCACTAGCTAGCCATGATACAACAGGAAATCCTGCTTTTGCTTCCCGAATATATAAAGAATCCCGACTTGCTCCAATTTATGCGCTTGTCCCAAGTAAATCGCAAGTTTCGCCGAGCATTTTTTAGCAACCGCGCTTGGGCCAGGTTTGATGTCTATGGCGTGGAAAACATGATCCCAGCGCCTTTGTACCACTATAAAGGCTATACACTGAGCGGTATTGCAGCTGATTTCTTCAATCGTTGGTTTGCATACTCTGAGCTTCAGCAAAAGTCAATCCTCCCGAAGGCCAGAGTGGTGGACACCAATGACCTCTACCTACAACTCCACTTTCTTATCGACACTTTTGGCTTTAACCAATGCAAAAGAGAAAAACGGGAGTGCCGAGCAACCTCTCAAAGGATTAGGCTTGTTGTCTGGCAGCTGTGGAGTCCTCACGAGCGCGCATGGCAGAATAGTTATGGTACGGGTGTTTACGAGTCACTCACTCAAGAGTTGCAGCAAAATAAGCAAGTCTACTTGGGTTTGATTAAAGTATCTGCTGTAAATTGGGTGGGTCCCATCTTTGCAAACGAGCCGGATGTCAACCTGGCATTGATCAAGCGTAACCCGTGTTAATTTTTTTTTTGGAAATGCGCTTCGCACATAATTGAAAAGAAACAGAGAGTTTATCCTCCAGGCACTTTTCGCATTGAGGGGGAGCGGGAGCAGCTGGCGTGAAGATCTAGCTGCACCCATTAGTGCCTTGCCTGGCGACAGGGAAGTTGCGCTTGCAGCAGTGTCTAGGTACGGGTGGATGATGGAATCCATTGGCATTGTATTTCGCAACGACCGTGAATTTTCAAGCTGTGCAGCAAAACGGCCGCGCCCTTGAGTATGCATCCGACGCGCTGCGGGATGATCGCGAAATTGTTTTGAAAGCTGTGAAGCAGCATATCGAGGCTTTTGTATATGCATCCGCGGAGCTCTGCGGCGATCGCGAGATTGTTTTGGTAGCTGTGCAGCAGCGCGGGTGAGCGATCAACTATGCAGCCAGCCCATTGCGGGGCGATCGCGAACCGAAGCCAAAATCCACGCTTCGCTTTGAAAGCAAAAGGGCAAGTCTTTGGCAAGACAAGAATTTCGTTTGTGAGGTGCTGGCTCGAGGGGGAGTGCACGACCGCGATGCGCCTGGGAGCTCAAGAGCGATCCGTTAGCGTGGCAATCTTGATGTAGCTGCATGCAGTTGCAGTATCCAGAGGTTTTCGGGCACGTGAGATTATATACATAGCTTTAGCATTTACTGCGAGGCAGACAGGCACGACTTGAGCTGGTCCATGTACCACTGGCACACGCGCATGTCTCCGTTGTTGGCGTCCATGCACTGGGTCAGGTTGCGGGCATCCAGGTCGCAGCGCACGTTGGACTCCTGCTGGAAACTACTCTGCTGCTGCTGGACGGGGGCAGCCTCAACGGGGGCGGAACTCGAGCCGCCGCCAAAAATGCTCGACACACCGTTGGCCAAAGTGTGGCCAACAGCGCTACCAACGGCAACACCGGCGGCGGTCGAGGCCATCTGGCCAAACAGGCCGGGGCCTTGCGACACAGCGGGAGCAGCGGGAGGGTAGTGCTGCTGGGTGGGAGCGGGGGCAGCGGCAGTGTGATTGGAACGGGTCTGAGTGCGCTGCGCGGGGGCGGGAGCGGTTCTTCCACGGGAACGAGGCATTTGAGTTTTGGGATGTATGCTGACGCGCTTTATATAGGTGCTGATTTTCTGGAACGCCACCGAAACGTGCGGGATGTGGCAAACGAGCAAGTGTGGCAAGCGTGGCGAATAGTGGCAAATCGTGCCGAATCGAGGCGCGAACGAGGCAACCGTGGCGAGTCGCCACTTTGACCGGGCCGTACCTGCATGCCGCTCTCCCCAGCGCCAATTTTCTAGCTCATTAAAGTTCCCCTGTTTTCCTTGATATCAAAGTTGCTCCACAGCCTCGCCCGACCTACCCCCAGCTTATGCATCTACCGGATGTCAAAACTATAGCCAAGCGGTTTGCATTTCCTCGAGCAAGCCCCACGGTAATAAATGGGTGGCTGCACCGCAAGCCCAAGAAAATGTCTAAGAGCCTGACATTTGCTCAGATCAGGGACCCAGAGGGTAAAGTTGTTCAGGTGGTTGACCACAACTCCCCGAGCGTTTTCCGGGGTATCAAGCAGGATTCTATCATTTCAGTGCAGGGAGAACCCCAAGGGAAGCCCGGAGAGTTCAAAGTCTCGGGGATCCAGGTTTTGAACCACTCAAATATCGTGCCGTCCCAGCTTCAAGACGCCAAGGACTGGCCGCCCCAGCACCGGTACATTCAGTTGCGGCAGCCTGAAATGCAACAGATTTTGCGAGCTCGTTCGCAAATTATCAAGGCTTGCCGGGACGTGCTTGTTTCAGAAAAGTTTACAGAGGTCGAGACGCCTCTGCTATTCAAGAGCACGCCCGAGGGTGCGCGCGAGTTTTTGGTACCCACCCGCAAGCAAAACCTGTTTTATGCACTTCCGCAAAGCCCTCAGCAGTACAAACAGCTCCTAATTGCGTCTGGAATTGACCGCTATTTTCAGGTCGCAAAGTGCTTTAGGGATGAGGATCTTCGCGCTGACCGGCAGCCCGAATTTACGCAGCTGGACCTCGAGATGGGGTTTGCCAATCACGAGGATGTACAGGCTGTTGTGCGCAAGGTTGTGGACGAGGCTTGGAAGCACGCCAGGCACGCGTTGGGGCTCGAGTGGCGGCCGCATTTGACTTATGACGAGGCTATTGAGCATTATGGCATTGATAAACCCGATTTGCGGTTTGATTGCAGGGTGATCAAGCTCCCGGCGCGGGCCACGGGGCACCCAGACTACTCCGTTTTTGAGGCGCTCGTGCTGCCTCCGGGTGCTGAGGGGGTGTTTGACAAGGGTTTGTACGCGAGCCGCGTGCCCAAGTTTGTTGTTTTTGAGAGCGAGCAGCAGTTACAGAAAGCGGTGGAGGCGCTGGCCGAGGTCCCCAATTGGCCAGAGTTGTGGCGCACGCTGGGCCCCTTGGCCCCCGGCTCGCTTGTTTGCCTGAGCGACCGGCGCGCTCAAAATTACGAAAACCCTACTCCGCTAGGCCGCGCGCGTCAATTGTACATAGAGACGCAGGCCCCTCCCCAGCAAAGTGTGGCGTGTTGGGTGCACAAGTTTCCTTTGTTTGAGCCGGTTGAGATCGGCTCGAAAAGGTACCCCGAGTACAGCAAGGCCCTCAAGGCGACCCACCACCCTTTTACAATGGTCGATTTGGACACTTATGACAAGCTTTCCACGGCTCCTCTCGAGTGCATTGGCCAGCACTTTGACCTTGTGATTGACGGTGTCGAGTGTGGCGGCGGCAGCACACGTGTGCACGATGCAGATGTGCAGCGCTACGTTTTGAGCGAGGTGCTCCAGATTCCCAACTATGAGCAGCTTTTTGGGCATTTGTTGGCGGCGCTGGCGAGTGGGTGCCCGCCGCACGCCGGGCTTGCGATTGGTCTTGATCGCATGGTGGCAATGATTTGCGGGCTCAAGAGTATCCGGGATGTGATTGCGTTCCCAAAAACTGTGAGCGGGCAGGACCCAATGATTGGCAGCCCGAGCGCCGCCACCCCTGGCCAGCTCGAGCCGTACCATATTGGTGTAAAGTGATGTATATAATTTAATTAAAGATGCGACTAACCAAGGCAGATCTCGCAATTAATATTGGTACCTGAACCGCGGGTCCAAATCTCCTGCCAGCGACTTTTCGCGCTCGCTGAGGGCATTCCACTTTGCATCGCACCGCCCAGCAGCCCTGTTTTTGTTTTCGCGCATGATTCCCATCAAATATGTGAATGAGACAGCGATCGTAAACACCGCCATCCCGCACGCCACGCCGTTGCCGAGCGCGTACTGCGGGTTTTTGGTCGAGTCCTGCGACCGGTAAATGAATGCAGCAACAATCCCGCCGCTGTTTCCAAACCCGATTTGGAACGCGGTGCCGACCATTTTGCGTACGTGCCCCGAAAAGTTCATGGTGGTCCAGCACACAATGATGGGCATAATGCCGTACGAGCCCATACAAATGAGGAAGCAAGCGGCGTAACGCGCATGCACGGTGCTTGCAGTGGAGCTCACACCCAGCAGCAGCCCAAACCCAACTACGCAGATGCAGCCGCCGAGCAGCGTGAAGAGGTAGCGATGTTTGGTCAAGTCGCTAAAAATCGCAAAGATCATGCCGCCGCCAAACGTGGTGATCCACGGAAAAATCGAATAAACCTGAGTCTTAACGGTGGAGTAGCCAAAGCCCTTGATGATGGTGGGGGCAAAGTAGGCGTAGCCGTATGCAGGCACAATGCACCCAAAATACATGAGGCCGGCAAAAATGATTTTCCATTCTTTGAAGCACCGCAGCACATCCATGGCGCCAATTTTCTCTTCCTGATGTGACGCGCCAACGTTCCAAGCGAGTTTTTCCTTGATGAATGCGCGCTCATTGGGAGCCAAAAACTTGGCCTGCTCGGGAAAGTCGGCAATTAGGAAAAACATGAGCAAAGAAACAAAGGCGGTGATGGCGCCCTCGAGCACGTACAGCCACCGCCACGACGAAAGGCCCTTGGCGCCATCAAAGCTATCGACACCATAAGCAATGAGGCCGCCAAATGCACCTGCGAGTGATGTTGAGCTAAAGAAAAAGGTGAACCGTTTTTGAGCCTCTTCGCGGCGGTACCAACATGAAAGCAAATAAAAGCAACCGGGGAACATTCCGCATTCAAACAAACCCAACAAAAATCGTAGAGCCAGCAACTGCGAATAGTTGTGAATAAAGCCCATGCCAATAGACACGGCGCCAAACAACAGCATGCACGCCGGTAGCCAGACGCTTGGCTTGAATTTCTTGAGGAAAAAGTTTGAGGCAACCTCAAATACTACGTACGGCACAAAGAAAATGCAAATGGCAATGTTGTACTGGAGCGAGTTCGTGGGGATTCCAAGGTCAGTGGACATACCGTAAATTGCTGCATTCGAGATATTGACACGATCCAAAAAAGCCAAAATGTAGAGCACACAAATGGGAGGAATTATGAGCAAATCGATTTTGAGCATGAGCTTGCGCTGGTTGATGCCGTGTTTTGCTGCAAGGCCGTGGAGGACCTGGTCGAGCGAGCCTTGGGGCGTCTCGAGGCTCGAGGCTGTGTCGAGAGCCGTATCTTCAAAAGTTTTGTGGCGGAAATCCTCGAACGAATTGTCTTCCTGCATGTTGGGGGTGGCCAAATGGGCGCGCTTTTTATAATGAGCGTGCATAAATGATATGCACGTGGATTGCGGGGTGCATGAGCGTGCATGAGAATGCTTGACTTCGTGCATTCAATTATGAAGGGCTGGGACGTGATGGCCCCACCTTGTTGGGCTGGAGATGCATCAGTGGCGAGGTGGCGTCGGGGATTGCCCTTGCATCAAGGGGAGATTGCGCAGTAGATTTAGAGTTTATGGTGCTTGTTCAGATATTAAAGCCTGTAGGAACCCACGATTGAGACCGGTGCTTTAGCATAAATCCTATAGGCTAACCTGCACCTAAGATTGTGCGGCGCCTGTGGCTGTGGGGTGCAGGCATGCAGGTAAGGGGGGGCTGCACGTCTGGCCTGGAGTATTTAGTTGGGACTAGGATTGGACGAATGGTGGCTAATTTATACTCCATGCGTAGTGTTGCTAGTCCAGAGTTGAACTCTTGACGCGCAGGATAATGACGTCTTGGTTGCTCTGGCAACACTAATCTACATGTCAACTCGACAGCGCCTCAAACAGATTCTAGATAATTTTCCAGCTAGCCCAGCTAGCTCAGATTGCGCAGCATCAGCTATAAATACCACACAGCCGTCTGCTGCGTGTCTGTTAGCTGCAGCCGGATGCGCCGCGTTTACCCCGGAAAGAGCCCGTTCCGGCCATGCATCGAGTTTCGGAAAAATCGGATTATTAGCTATAAATATAAACATTAGGGGTACCTAGTACTGGTACACAAAGCTCGGGTTGAGATCGCCAGCCTCAGCCTTTTCAGTCTCGGATTTGGCCTCCCACTTGGCCTGCTCTTTGCCCTGGGCGCGCCTCTTGTTTTCGTACATGATTGCAACAAAGTAAAATGTGCAGGCAAGGACACAAAGGCCCGCAAACGCCAAACTCACGGCGTTACCCAGCTGGTACTGGTGGACCTGGGCGGCGTCCTTCGAACGATAAATAAACACGGAAATGATACCGCCAATGTTGCCAAAGGCTACTTGCCATGCCGAGCCAATCATCTTGCGGTGGTGGCCCGAAAAGTTCATGTTTGTCCAGCACACAATGATGGGCATTGTGCCATAAAGACCGAGGGTGAGAAGGAAGCAGGCAGCGTAACGGGAGTGGATGGTGGCGGTACCTGCATCGATACCCAGCAGCATACCCAAGCCGGCAATGGCCATGAGCAGCCCACCAAGCACAAACAGGAAGCGGTGGCGAAGCCAATCGCTAAAGATGGCAACAATCATACCACCGCCAAAAGAGACAATCCAGGGGAAAATCGAGTAAATTTGGGTCTTGACGGCCGAGTAGCCAAAGCCCTTGATGATGGTGGGGGCAAAGTAGGCGTAACCATAGGCAGGCACAATGCACCCAAAGTACATGAGGCCAGCAACCCAGACCTTCCACTCCTTGAAGACGCGGAGAACGCTGCCGGCGGTGACGGGGACATCGACCTGAGAATCGCCCTGGTCGAGAGCAAGTTTTTCCTTGATGAATGCACGCTCATTCTCCTTGAGAAAGCGGGCATCTTCGGGGAAATCGGCAATGCAGAAAAAGAGAACGATGGCGAGGAAAACAGTGATGGCACCCTCAACAATAAACAGCCAGCGCCACGCAGAGTAGCCGCGCTCACCGTCAATAGTGCTCATTCCGTAGGCAATAAGGCCACCAAACGCGCCGGCCAGCGAGGTGGAACTAAAGAAAAAGGTGTAGCGTTTTTGGGCTTCTTCGCGGCGGTACCAGCACGCAAGCAGGTAAAAGCAGCCAGGAAACATACCACACTCAAACAAACCCAGCAAAAAGCGGATTGCAAGCAGCTGCGAATAATTTTGAATGAAGCCAAGGCACAGCGAGCAAACGCCAAAGCACACCATAGAGCCCGAGAGCCAGACGCTGGGCTTGAATTTTTTGAGGAAGAAGTTGGAAGGGATCTCAAAGACAATGTAGGGGACAAAAAAGATACAGAGGGCGGTGTTGTACTTGAGGGATCCGGCAGGCAGACCGAGGTCTTTTGAGAGGCCATAGACGGCGGCATTTGAGATGTTTACGCGGTCCAAAAATGCCAGCATGTACAAAAAGCAAATGGGAGGTACAATCACCAAGTCTTGCTTGAGCTGGAGGCGGAACCGATTAACGCCGTACTTTTCAGCAAGGGCCTCAATCTGGGCATTTGTTTCTTGATGTGAGGCCTTGAAAGATGTGTAAACGGGGGGAGGAGTGCTACTAGACTTTGAGTAGACCTCCATTTTCTGGTCCTCAACCTGAGAAGAACTAGACATGAACAAAGGTCTCGGGCTGCAGGTGAAATTTATATGTGTCATGCATGAAGACGCGGGGTGCAGGTCGGCCAGCGCCGGTCCCCAAGTGGGCGGGGAGGGCTGCAGGAGCCGTGAAATTTGGATTCCCAAAGTGAAATTTTCACGATTTTGTTTTTTTCAGCATCCGAAGAGGCCGCCGATAACGGATGCAGGCCGCATGCATATTGGGAAAAAGTTTGTCAGGGGAACGAGTGACTCAAGTGGGGCCCATGACTGACTCTGGGTGACTCTATGGATTCTGAGGGGACTTTGAGGGTGACTGTGACTGAGAGTGACTCAAAGAGGATTCTGAGCTCGCTGTACACGCTCCCACACTACCGAAATTAAAATTAGATTAGCTATTCGCCTCGGCCTCGTTTAATTTAGGGCAAGGGCCTACGCGTTGAGAGCTGTCGAGGCCAAGTCTACAGCCTGCTGCAGACGGTGCCTCAGCTCAACCAATTGATTCCTGGGCATACGATCAAACGACATGCTCAAGGTCTTTGGGTCAAGCGCCGCAAAAAGGGGGTTACCCTTGGGCGGCGACGACATGAGGTCGAGCGAATCGTCAAGACTCCACTCTAGACGCTGGCGTTTAGGGCTGGCACTGGGCGAAGTCGGGGGAGGCGAGAGCTGGCCACCCCTCTTTTGTGGGGAGAGCGGCTCAATCTCGGGCGGCAACTCGACAAGGCCCTGCTCACACAATTCACGTGCTTTGGCCACCGCCGCAGGCATAAAGCTGCCTTCTTGACCGCACACTTGCGCCCAAAGCTCAAGACCAATTTCGCGCGTAGCGGGGTCCTCAACAGTTGCCAAAATAAGGTCGGCATTAGTTTTGAGTCGCGAGCCCATGAGCCGCGCGCCC
The DNA here is from genome assembly GCA_022577855.1 of Wickerhamiella azyma. Lineage (NCBI taxonomy): Eukaryota > Fungi > Ascomycota > Dipodascomycetes > Dipodascales > Trichomonascaceae > Wickerhamiella > Wickerhamiella azyma. The sequence continues at coordinate 227,505 of JAKISA010000010.1, forward strand.
TTTCTCATCTGGCCAGCAGAATAAAAGTGGCGACCCACTAGGACCTGGAACGAAGCGTCCATGCCGCTTGTGTCCTCAAGCAGCTCAGGGTTGCGGCGTGCGCACGCCTCAACGAGCATCTTGTCAAAAAGGGTTTCGTCAATGAGGACTGAGCGCTTAAACGAGTAAAACAGTTGAAGGCGCTCACCAGCGAGCTGGCGCTCGACAAAATCATAAAAGAACTCGGGGTCGTCGGTCTTGTTGTAGCACAGTGTAAAGTACTTGACCCAGTACGAGGGCAATTTTTCGGTGTCGGGGCTAGCCTCAAGCAAGCCCAAGATTTCGGCCGCGTCGTCGGCCTCGAGCGCGTTCACCTTGGACACAAGCCGAAGAAAGTGGGCCTGGCACTGGTCCCACAGCTGGCGATCAGAGGGGTTGGACATGCACGTTTTGACCACGAGCGCGACCTGGCGCGAGGGAAACGTGCTGAACCGCGACAACATTTGATCAAAAAGGCGGTCGGGCAACTGGATTGCCTGAGACAACAACATTGTGGCGCAGCTGACCTTGCCGGCGCCAACCTTGACGTGGTCGCCCTCGTGCTCATACCTCTCAGCCACAAGCACGCCGTAGTTGAAGCTACACACAAAGGTGGTGAACAGCTGACTACCGAGCTCCTCAGGAAGATCCAAGGATCCCAAAAATTCGACACAGTTGAGTAGCTGCTGATAGAAATTGTCGCTGTCCGCGGACGCGCCCTGGCGAATAATGGCCACCAGTGAGTCCCAAAACTTGATGAGCTGCTCAAACCCAGCCTCTTTGTAAACGAGCGGCAACAGCTGCGTAAACTGCTCCGTGTTTTCGCGGATCCAGCCCCGCGGCAGACCGCCAATCTCGCTCGCGGTCACCGGCTTTTCCTCCAGCACACGGCCGCGCTGGGCCTTTGTGGTACCGGGGCTCAAGCTCAGCAAGCTCAGCAAAGTTTGCACGGCAAATGTCTTGACCGGCTCGAGCGGGTGGTCAAGCATGGCTTCTACGCATGGCCGCACTAACAAAGAAAAAACTACACTGAGGTGCTTGGAGTTTTGCTCGCAGCACCGCAATGCAATAAACAGCAAAATGTTGAAGCAGCCCTTGAACCGCTCAAACACTGCCAAGCTGGTTTGGCGCTTGGGCTTGATGGGGTGGATGAGCGAAGTTAGGTTGCGCGAGATAGACGTGTTGTGCTCGTAGCGGAATGCAAATAAATAAATGACCTTTTCCCAGCCATTGTAGGTGGCGTCCTTGGTACTGAGGCTGGCGCTGCCAAACCCCATTCGCGGGACCTCGAGCCACTCCCCAAGGCTGTTCCATGAATCGATCTTGATGGCCGGGTTGGCGTCCAGCATCACCAGCAAGGTGCTCCAAATGGAGGAAGTGGCCTTGGCGTCACCGGCAAGTGTTTGAAAGTAAATCATACGCTCCACAGCCATGCTCATGAACGTTGTATTCGCAGCGGCCACCCCCACGGTGGCAGGGCCGTTGAGCACGGCAAAGATCTCGGTGCTGATCTGGCTCGAGTTGAGCTTGGCCAGCTCTTGAAGGAACGCGAGGCCCTGTTGGCGAATAAATGAGCTGAAATCAACAAGCGTGTTCATGAGGATCGGCACCCAAAGCGCGGTCTTGTCGAGCATGAGCGATTTTTGGTACTTGAACAATGTCCTAAAAGTGCCCAGGTACTCGCCACTGAGAGCACTAGACGACTTGCGACCATTCGAGGTTAGACGCGACTGCATAGCCTCCAAAAGCCGCAAGCTCAGTTGCTTGTCGAGCAGTTTGGGCATATGAATGTGGTTGAAGATGTGGAGGCAGATGCACAGCATAGCCTTGGAGGTGGAGGAGCGGGTGATGCCCTCGAGAGCCTGCTCCAAAAAGAATTTGGCTAGGGCAGGCGCAGCCACTTGTTTGAGGTCGGTGTAAAAGACAATGTCCACACATTTGAGGATTTGAATCAGGACGCGGAGCATGAGCACGTCTGAGCTTTTGCGAAACTCGCACAAATCGCGTTTGGCATACCCCAACAACTCATTTACACCAATGGGACTTTCACCCTGGCGCAAAAGGCCGTGCAAAACGGTGTAGGCCTCGAGACAGGTCGGGTAGGAAAAATCCTGCGACTCGAGCGAATCGGCGTTAAAAGGCGCAAATGTGGCATTTTTCAAAATTTCAGCCACCTCCTTGTATATTAGGCTCGAATTTGCCGGAGTAATTTTTGTGCCACCATTGTACACTGAGGTGATTTGGTTGAGTTGAGAGTCACGTTGAGGGGCCTCAGACTTGAGCAACACGCCCGCGGGAAACGTCTTCTGACGCGACGAGACCTCTGTACCAAAAGTGACCGTCTTGGTCATTGTGCAAGACGCGTAAAGTCGCGACTCTCTTAGTATAATGGTGGGTAAGGGTTCATGCAGGTAAATTGGTGGCTGGTACGGCTGCCGCCACAGTTTGTAGAAGGTTTGGGGGCGCTTAGGGGGGCCCTTCCTGAGGGGCTGAGTGCATAAATCAAAGTTTGAGAAATTAGTGGTTGCCAAAATTGAGGCGGCGTGCGGCGTCGCTTGGTTGCCTCCCCGTGAGTGCCTCGGGCTAACGAGGTGGCAAGGGGTGTGAGCGGATATTCTAAATCAAATCTAAACAAAGTACTAGGAGCTCATGGCCAAGGCTCTGTGCCGAGACTCTGGGCGTCGCAGCATCGCCGGGCGGCTAGGTGCTCTGGATCACGCCAGGTGCTCGATCGCCTCAAGGCGTGGATTAAAGTAAAATTTCTACAAAATAATATAGTTTTTGCCGGCCGAGGCAAGCCCAGGCACTCCCAAGACCCACCTAGACCCGCCAGGGACGCGCTCGCACCTAAACACTAGGACTCAGAGCATACATCCTCACGGGGAAAAGTTCCTTGGGCATGCCCTTGTTGAGGGCAGTGAGCAGCAGCCTGAGTCCGGCTGCCTGGAAAATCTGCCTAAACTTTTCGTCAAGCCGCGTGACACTCGAATCGGTTTCATCATAGATGTCCTCGCCATGAGTGCTCTGGTTTTCCTTGACTACAATTAGGCCGCCTTTTTCGAGGTTTTGGGCTGCAATCTGGAGGAACTTGACGAGCTCTTCATCGGGGACCTGGCCAAGGCACCACTGGCACCAAATCAGGTTGTACTTTTGCGGAAACTCAAAGTCCTGGAGACCGCACGCAAAAAAGGCACGGGCCTGGGGCACGTCCTTTAGAATCTCTTTTGCGCTGTTGATGAGCGGCAGGGCAGGTTCCACGAGGTCAACGGCGTCGACATAGTTGGCCAACAAGTCCTTGGTGACGCGGCCGACGCCAGCACCGACATCAAGGGCCGAGGTTTGCCCTTCGAAAAACTTAGGGAAATGGTTTGGGGTGAGGGTGGCTAGTCTGCGCAAAAAAGTTTGGCTGCCGACGATATCGACTTTGGGGACAATCGAGTTGCCAAACCCGCCCAGAACACCGTCGTAGTCGGCCGAAACCTGGCTCCAGTATTCGACTGCTTGGTTGTAGTTTATTTGTGAGTCTGCCATGCGGGTAGAGATGGGTGTGCAAAGGGGTGAGGGGTGAAGCGTAGGGGGGGTTTGAAGGCTTTGAAGAGCTTTGAAGTCACTGGGAGTAGCTTTGATGGGGTGGGATTTTGGTGAAATTTTTGGAGCGGCCCCTGGTAGATGCGAAACCAACATTTTCTACATATATTACGGATAATTTTCCCAGCTACGAAAGCCATGCCCAGCAGCCCTGCCGGGGCCGATTTTTCAGGCGCCAACCTGATTACTCGATGCCCTCCCACTCCCAACGCCTTTCGCTTCCAATGGCGCCTATCTCTGCTTACCTTATGGCACGTCTTCGCGCTTTGGATCTGGTGCGCCCATTCACTGCGCTCATGCCCGAGGTGCAAAAGCCTTATGGCAAGGTTGAGCAGTACGAGAGGCTCGTGTACACTGTTGCCGGCGGCGTTTTGTTCGCTGTGCTGTCCGAGCTGCCCCTCCACGGCGTCAAGGGCTCCATCGAGCTGCCTGACCCGGTTGGCGACCTCCGCTACGTTGTGGGCTCGGCTAACGGTACTCCCCTCGATATTGGCCCCAGCGTCATTTACTTGAGCGGCTTTATCCTCCAAATTTTGGCCGGATTTAAAGTGCTCAACGTGTCGCTCGACGTGCGCTCGGATCGCGCCCTTTTTCAGTCCGCACAAAAGTTGCTGGCCTTGTTCCTGACGCTCCTTCTTGCCTCCGCCTCGGTTCTCAGTGGCACGTACGGCTCGCCCGCGTCGCTCGGGGCCGCGGGCTCTTTCTCGCTCGTGGGCCAACTCGTCCTCGGAAACCTTGCTCTGATCCTGATCGACGAGGTCCTCACCAAGGGTTATGGCCTGGGCACCGGTTTGCTGGTGTTTAGCAGCGTCAAGTGCGCCCAAAAGTTTACTTGGAGCCTCATGTCGATGTTGACGGTGATGACCCCTCGCGGCCAGCAAACGGTCGGCGTGTTACCTGCGCTCGTGTTTGGCGTAAACCAGCGCAGCATCAAGTACTCGGTCGCCGATGCCGCGTTCCGCAGCGACCTCCCCAACGCCGTGGGCGGCGTCTTGAGTGTGGTCGGGTTCTTTGCCGCTGTGTGGCTCAGCGCCGTGCGGTACCAGGCCCAAATCACCTCGACCCGCGCCCGCAGCCAGACTCAGCCCTTCCCCATCCGTTTGCTCTACACCAACGCCCAGCCGCTGCTGTTTGTTGCTTCATTGCTGAGCGTCGTTTACCAGCTCAGCTCGTACGCTTACGCGGCATTCGGCGAGTCGGTGGCTCTCTTTGGCCGCTGGGAAATCCAAGGGTACGCCAGCGTCTGCACCAGCGGCCTCGTGCACTACCTGCAGCCCTCTGGCCTCAGCCTCGCAAGCGTCACCTTTGTGCTCTTTGTCACCGTCGTTAGCGGCATTTTTTCGCGCCTCTGGACGGTCTCGAGCGGGTTCGGCCCTTCGGACCTCGCGCGCGGCTTCAAGGAGCAGCAGGTCGTGCTGGTTGGCCGCCGCGACCAGTCGCTCAAACGCGAGCTCAAGAAGCTCATTCTGCCCATTTCGTTGCTCGGCGGGTTCACTCTGGGTGGTTTGTTCTCCGTTCTCGAAGTTCTTGGCGGAAGCGGCCTTGTTATGGCTGTGGGTGCCCTCAACATGCTCAACGTTTATGAGATTTTGGGTAATGAAAATGTGTCCCAGGAGAGTCTTATGAACGCTCGCCAGGGTTTCTAGCTGTGAGTGAGTGAGCAGCAATCACCGCACAGCCCAATTAGACTTTGTAGATAAGACGTTTGTGCGTGCTCTGGATGCATGCCCTGGGTAATGTCCCGTGACCTGTTCCAAATGCGAATTGTATTCTACCGAGTGGTTTAGAGGTGCCGCTATGGGGGCTCTGACAGGCCGGTCAATCCCTGAATTTTAGATACAGCATAAACTCTCCGTATAGCCTAAAGGGTACTATGGGCCCCAAAGAGCACTGGCCACACCCTAAAGTAGACCTGCTGTGCACCTACACATGTATATCTATCTACACATCACCCCTGTCCCACCCCCTTCCCCATCCCACATCTGCAGTGCACCTGCACGGCCTCCCTCCATGACAAACCTCGAACCGCTCGATTTCCAGGGACCAGTCACTGCCCTGAAATTTCACCTTGGCACTTTGTACTGCGGCTCGGGGCCGTTCCTCAAGGTCCTCTCGGACAAGCCAACCTCGCGGAAAATTTTCCACTGCAACAAAATCCATGGCATTTCCACTTTTGACGAGGAGTTGGTGTGCTTTGGCGGCCGCTCGTTTGCCCTTGGCCCTGATTTCGTCGAGCAAACTGTTCAGGATTGGATCATTGACGTTAAACAGCACAACTCAGAGTTGTACATTTTGACTGCCCACAACAAGGTCATTGCATACCCATCTCTTCGAGTCTTTGAGTACGACCAAAGCATTTTGTACTCGGGAAGCTTGCATGTACACCACGGACGCATGCTGGTGGCTGCAGGCACTGTTTTGCACGGGGTTGTTGTGTGGGACCTCGAGACCCAGAAACTGATGCACAACTTTACTGCGCACTCGGGGTCAATATTTAACGTTGTTTTTGGCACTCTCCAGGGTAGGGATGTGGTTGCCTCGTGCTCAGACGACCGCCGCATCATTGTGTGGGATCTGAGCGGCGCTATCCACGCCGAGCTGTGGGGGCATACCTCTCGCATCTGGAAGCTCTTGTTCCATGGCGACCGCTTGTACAGTGTGTCTGAAGATTTGAGCTTGCGCGTGTGGACTGGTAGCCAGTGCGTGGACGTCCTCACGGGCCACTCGGGACGCAACGTTTGGGCGCTCGATGTGGTCGACGTGGAGGGCAAGCCCCTCGTGGCCACCGGCGGCCAAGACGGTCGCGTCAAGCTGTGGCAACAGTTTCTGCTGGACCGCTTAAATACCGCTGAGACCTCTAGTGATCCCTACAAGGGCTTTTGTGCGCTTGGCAAGCTGTTTGTCTACACCACAGCAGGTGGCCGCGTCTACGTGAACGGCAAGGCTTTGGACGCGGATGTGGGCAACTACTCGCTTGTTAGGGCCGTGGGCTCACGCGTTGCCATTGTATCCAAGCTTGGCTTTGTTTTGTGGGTGGACGCCGACGCCACTATCCAGCGCACAGAGATCCCTTTAAGTGGCCACTACAGCTTTTGTGGTGCTATCAGTGCTTGTGAGCTTCTTGTGCAAGGGCTTCCCAATGATCCCATTGTGGTTGTGGGCTTGGAAACAACGCAATATCCCGCGCTCAGCCAGGCAGTGACCGCTGCACACTTGCACGGTAGGCTTTACCTCGGTACCCGCACGGGCGCCCTAGCCACGTGGACCGACGGGGAGTGGTCTCTTTGTCGCCCGTTTGGGCGTGATGCCCTCACAGCCATCACCAGTGACGAGTACCTTGTGGTTGCGTCGCGCTCGGGTACCTATGGGTTCTTTGATGAGGGAAGGCTAATCTATTCAAACAAGCTCCAGCGCGGCGGTATTGAGGGTCTCCAGTACCAGAAAAACCGGGACCTTTTAGCGTTTGGCTTTTCAAAAGAGTTTTTCACAGTTACAAACTTGACCCACGAATACCAGGTCGCTAGCGAGAACTGCGGCGGCGGGCACCGCACTTGGAGTTTCAGTGTGGACGCGGCCAATGAATCGTGCTATGAACTCACTTTTGTGAAAGCAGGAGCTTTGCATCGGTGCGCAATGAAGGGCCCCGCACCAACCCACTCGCCAATTGCCCTCAAGGGGACGCACGGCCGCGAGATCCGCGGCATTGAGTTTCATCCAAGAGTGGATGGGCTGGTTGCCACGGCGTCTGAAGATACAACCGTGCAGCTGGGAATGCTCTCGCGCAACGCGCGGGTCGACGTGAGCGCCACGTTCAGGCGGCACGCAACGCCTCCTCAAGCAATCCACTGGAACGAGGACGGCACGATGCTAGCTACTGCCGGTGCCAAGGAGGAGCTGCTGTTCTGGAAACTCGAGAGGTCCCGGTTCCTTACCGGCGCTGGCGCTTTGCCGGCGACGACCGCCAGCGACCTGCGGATCATGGATTTCTGCTGGCGTGGAGACACCATGTGCTGCATCTACTCTGACTCGACCCTTCGCCTTTGGTCTCTCAAGGAGCGCACGGTTTTGCGCACTACAAAGTACAGCGACAAGTGCCTGCTGCACGTGCACGCGGCCGGCGACGATCTGGTTGTTGTTGCCACTGATGGCCAGGTCATGGTTTATTCGCCAGAGTTGGAGCTCAAGGCTACCCACCGCAGTCACCAATCGGGTGTGCGCGCGTCGTGTGTCTATGAGCGCAATGGGTCGTGGTACCATGTCTCGGGCGGCGAGGACCAGGCCTTGGTTAGTTTAAGGCTTGGCGCGGAGCCTGCGGTGCTTGAGCGCGTGTTTAGCGTGGAGAATGCGCACGCAGCCACTATTTGCGACGTGAGTTTTGCGGGCGGATATATTTATAGCACAGGCCCCGACCAAAAAGTGTGCCAATGGACTCTCGAGGGTGAGCTCATAAGTTCGCACCGGTCGCCCGTGAGTGATGCCGGGTGTTTGGCTGTGCAGAGTGAGAGCTTGCTAGTCGCGGGCGTGGGTATTGGTGTGTATGCTTTGGGGAGCGAGGTCGACTGAGGTCCATTGTAACTGAGTGAGCGAGCTCGGAGGTCCATTGTAACATTGTGATGGATACCGAGGAAAAACAAACGGCGCTGCTCGAGGCGTACCAAGAGTATTTGGACGAGATTTTGGCCACGATTGAGGTGTGCGAGAGCATCACTAGATGTAGGAAGGGTGCGGCGGGAGCGCGCGCCCCCTGACCCACGCCAGCCCCAGTCCCTAGCGCCCAGCAGGCCCATGTATTATTTAGAATTTCATCTAATGCTAGAGATCTACAGGCATGCGCGCGCCTGCTTGCTCCCACTCAGCGCGCTACCTGGCCTCCAACTGGGTAAGAGGCGGCTCGTCAATGACCCCCCAGTCCCAGTCCCAGTCCCAGTCCCGGCGCCCAGGCCATCCATGTATTATCTAGAATTTTATCTAACACTAGAGATCTACGCGCCCGATTTGGCTTGCTCAGCGCTCAACGCGCCTCCAACTGGGTGATTGGCAACTCTTCAATCCGCGAGTGCTGGTGCGAATCGCGGTACAGCCTGAAGAACGTATCGCAAAAATTGCTTGCGCCCAAACACTGTAAAAAGTGCTCATCATGGGTGATCACAATTAGTTGAAAGTTGAGGCGCGCGCGCCGCTGCTCAATGATTCGGCACAAACTCGCGCCGAGCGCCTGGATATTGGCCACATCCAGATTGGTTGTGGGCTCGTCCAGCACCAAAAAATTACTGCTGAGACCAAAACACTCGGAAAGCGCCAGTCGGATGAGCACGCACGCAAGCAACTTTTGGCCAGCCGAGCACCGCCCGCGCATATCGAGTTCCACGCCTTGCTTGAACATCACCACGCGGTAATTATGGTTGGAGCGTTTTGCTGTATTCTCAATCTCGCTCTTGATTTCAATGGTGTCAATGTCGGTGCCCATGTAAGTGCCCTTCCACAGCTCGTCCAGCACGGCGTTAATCTCCTGCATTTTGATCGAGTGGTACTTCATGATCGCGGCGTCCAGCGCCTGCGCGTACTTGCCCAGATCTTCAGTGGCCCCCTTGGTGCACTCGAGCTTGGTGCTGGCCTCGACGTAACGCTGCTCGATGCGCGCATAGTCCTTAGCAAGTTCACCCGCCAGCTGCTGCTTTTGTTCTTGCAGGCTCTTGCTTTGCCCCAACTTTAAGGCGTGGGTGCTGCTGAGCTCGCTCACGGCCTCCTGAAGCCCCTTCGCCTCGGATTCGTAGCGGTCTTTTTGGGCTTCGGCACCGTGCGCCTCGAGCTCCGCCATGCGCCCCCGCAGTAATTCAAGCTGCGTGCGGTAGCTGCGAAGTTGGATGTTGTCCTGTAGCACACGCTTTTGGCCGCGGAAATCAATGATGCGCCGCTCGTTGGTGGCCAGCGCGGCGCTTGTTTCCCCCAGCTTTTTGGTGGCTGCGGAGAGCTCAGAGCGCAGCTCGCCCACTTCCTCAAGCACCTTGTCCAACGCATGCTTATCCCAAGGCTCGGCCGAAATAGCACTGATTTGCTCGAGGTACCGTGAGGCCCCCGCGCGCTCCTCATTGAGCCCGTCGCGTTGAGCCGTGTGCGCGCGTTTGAGCGAGTCTAATTCATCCGCTTTTGCGCTGAGAGCAGCCTCCACATCCCTCAGTTGCCTGTCCAACTCAGGAAGGCCCGCCTCGAGCGAGCCGCTGGCGGCGCTTAGCTCGCCCAGTTTTGCCTGCTTGACCCGCACCGCGTGCTCTCTGAGCTCGAGATTCTTTAGATCGAGCTGGGTGCGCGCGATTCGCGCTTCAGTGGCGGCCACCGAGTCCTTGTGCTTTTGGGTTTTCTGCGTCAGGCCCTTGAGGGTGTTTTCGGCGGTCGCGAGGTCCGCGTTCAGCTGCTGCAGCCGTTCCTGCACCTCCTCAGGCGTTTCATAGTTTTGCACACTTGAGGAGCTGGCATCGACCTCGTGGCGCAGCTGTGCGACCTCCTTTTGGACCCGCGCGTGCTCGGCCGCCTGCTGCTCGAGGGTTTGCCCGACCGCGAGGCGGGAGAGCATGGACTCCAGCTCTAGTTTAGCCTCTTTCAAAGCCTTTTTTGCCGTTTGTAGCTTCGCGCCGGCCCCCGCGAGCTCGGCCTCGGCCGCGTGGATCCGCTGCTGAAGCGGACCCAAAGCCGAGAAATCGGCCACCAACTCGCGCAGCGCCTGCGCCTCACGCTTGGTTGCTTCAAATGCCGTGGCTGCATCTTCCTTGTTGAGGGGCAACCCGGCAATTTTGGCCGAAATTAGCTCTAAAAAGGCGCTCAGCTCGCTGGGGCCAAACTCGTGGTTGCACAGCACGCAGTGCGACGTTTTCTGGGCCTGCGTGCGCGCACCTTCATAGTACTGAACCGTAAAACTGCTTTGCTCGAGGTTTTGCGTTGCAACCTCCAAGTCTTCCTCGACTTCGCGCAGCGTCGCGCTGAACTGCGAGGCGTCTACTTGGGCTGCCCGCAGGGCACCAAGGTGTGTCTCATGCTTGGAGCGAAGAGATTTCAACTCTTTTTCGAGACTGGTTTGGGTGGCAGAGGCCAGCTGGACCTCGTCGCGGTGGCCAGAAATGGCTGCCTCGAGCTCGGTTTGGCGGCTTTTAAGGGCCCTCATGTGTAAGGGTATGTCTTCAATCTTGTGCTTCCTTTTAGCAGACTCCAGCTTGGTCTCCATTTGCCCACAGCTGGCCTCCAATTTCCGCAAATTCTCCCTCTGAACCATAATCCGCGAGTTCTCATTAAACCGGCTTGAGGCAGTCACTAAGTCCTGGTTAGAGGTCTCTAGCCGACTCCTTAGCAGAGCAATGCGCTGCACCGCGGCCTCAGTTTGCTCCTGGAACGGGTTAGATGGGGCTTCCTCAAGCTTGGCTTTGAGGTCCTTTAAGAGCTGCTCGTGGTAGCTGGAGTCGGTCTCAGGGGCAGCGTCAAGCTCTTCCTGAATAGCTCTGGCCATACTGCGGTTTTCTTTGAGCTGGTCCTCCACGGAGGCACGCTTTTGTTGGAGAGTTGCCCGCTCAGACCGTACGTCGTCCAGCGCGGTTTGCAGGGTGGAGAGAGCCTCGCTAGACTCGCGCATACTCCTATCCATCTCTTTTTCCACAGCGTCAATCCTCTCGCGCATAAACTCGGCCGCTGAGGTAGGGGTCACCGCGACCTTGTACTTGGTCGTAATTTCCTTTGCGAGCGCCTCTAATTGGGCTGCGCGCCGCTCGAACGCCTTTTTCTCGGCCTCTATCTGGCTTTGCGTGCGCACGCGAGCCTCGAGATCGCCTCTCAAAGCCTCAATTTGGTGCTGGAGTGTGTCGCGCTGCGCCGTCAATTGCGACGCAGCCTGTTGGAGGCTAGACTCATCGCCGTCATAGCTGGCGAGGCGCGCCTCTAGCTCACTAGTAGAACTCTCCAAAACCTCGAGATCGGCTGAGACAGTAGCGATATGGGACTCGAGATCCTGGCTCGAGTGACGCGCCTGCACGAGCTCTGAAATGACCTTTTGAAAGTCTTGGTTTTGTTTAAAAAGCTTGTCCAGCTTGGAGATCGTGGCGTCCATCTCCTTTTTGGTGCCTGCGGCCTCGTGCTCAAGGTTCTGGATACGGCCGGTAATTTGGTCAATTTGCGCCGCCAGACGCGTGGCCCGCGCGTTATCTTGGCTCAAATAGTCTACACTTTGTTGCTGGAGCTTTAGATCCGCCGTATAATCCTTGCGGAGCGACTTTATAGCGTCAAGCGCCTTGGAGTATTTTGTGGCCTCAAAGATATCGTCAAACCGCTTTTTGACGTTGCTGGGCTCACTTAGGGGCCACATTGAGTCTTCTTGGTGGCAAAAGATCACCGAATTCAGGACGGCAGTGCTCACGCCGAGCGAAAGTGGGACTTGCACGTCGAGGTCTGCGCAGCGACTACTAAGGGTTTCCTTGCGCCCGTCGGCTACAACGAGGAGCTGGCCATCGAGAGTCTTGAATGTGGCAGTCTTGCGGGCCACCGTGAGCTGCATACTGCGCGTAACAACCATCTGCTGGCCACGGGAATTGACGTAGCCCAGCTTGACCTGGCCCAGCACCTGGCGCTCGCCCGACATTTTGGGGTCGTGCACAAAGGCACCGCCGCGCGAATTCGGCGGCATATCACCCGTGGTGGCGTATTTGAGCGCCTCGATGATTGTTGTTTTGCCCACGCCGTTGGGGCCCGAAATCAGCGTCAACGGTTTGGAAAATGCTAGGGTTTCGCGCCCTCGGTTGTCGTACGAGCGGACCCCGCTGATGCTTAGCTTCACCAGGGACGACATGCGGGTGGGGCGAGGGTGACTATGAGCAGGTCCAGTAATCCCTATTAGCTTAAAGACTACGACCCTATGGGCATAGGAAGGGACTGGGGAGGGACCAAGGGGCCCAAAGGGCTTTGAGTGGGGCAAAGGGCTCAAGAGTGTAACCGCTATTACTTCCAGAGGGTACGCCGGGCAGTGCTGCTCGGTGCCCTCTAGACCCACAATCATGTGAGCTGTATGCATGCATGCCAAGACGCCGTATGAGCAGAGTGTGGATTATTGAGGTGCGGAGCATATAGGAAACAGGTCAGCGAGGCCAACTCATTTTAGTGTGGTTGGCCCGGTCAAGACGATACCTAGACTGGAGAATCCTCCAGGGGACCGTCCAGGAGCTATCCCAGGGAACTATTTAGGGAACCAACCAAGAACTATCAAGGGAATTACCCAGAGGTCCTCTAGGGAACCCTCGGGACCCCACCAGGAACTCTCGAGGACCCCTCAAGAAACCTGCTAGAGGAACCCTCTAGGCATTCCAGCACGCCCACCACACCACACCATGCACTCTAGTTCCACCTTCAGTCCTAATGTAAAACACACCTTGCATGAAACATACCTCAGGCACGCCACTTGACGCGAGTCTCATTCGGCTGAAGTTTCATGTTTGTTCTTTGAGACATGCCCCTGAGCGAGCTGCGCCCTGCAATGCCCTTTGGCGCAAGTTTGACGCCTACAAAGTAAGGGGCTTGCCACGCATTTTAGAGGGAATAGACTGAGGGGATTGCCGCGCACTACTTAGACTATTTTGTTCGTTTTCGATGGGGTCCCGCAACGATCGTGCTTGTTTGCCTTTACTGACGGTGGCGCAACGGCAAAGATACAGTGATGACGGCAATAGCAGTAATGACATTCAAGGGTTTGTTGAGTCTCTGTAGCGCTTCTGAGCGTTTGAGAGATGTTGAAAAAGTTCTTGGGCTGGTGGTGAACTTGTCCAGATATCGAGGTTGTGTAGGGCCTCGTTAAAGCTTCAAAAGTGGGACTATTTCATGCAAAACCTACCCCAGTACTTGGATCGGGAATTTTTTAGTGAATACTTCTGCAATACTCCACAAATTGGCCATTTTCTGAGTGAGCTCCATTACCCTACCTAGACCCTATAAACCCTACTTAGCCCATAGCCCTATAGCCATACAGCCCAGTCATGAGACGGTTTAGCACCAGTGGCAGGCTGTTTCAAGTGCGTCCCCAAGCGCCCCAGCCTTTGAAACCACAAAGTGTGCCCACTCAAAGCCCTCAAGGCTCTCCGCGGCGCTATGGGCTGCTGTTTTTGCTCGGGGGTGCATGCCTGGCTACCTACATGATCAAGCCCGAGCACAAGCCGCCACTGGCCGCTTTTGATCCAGTTAGGCGCAAAGTGTGCATTCTGTTTTTGTATGGCTCGCCCTCAGCGGCGGAAATTGGCGAGCTGCAGGCGCACGGGTTTAGCGTCGCAAACGTGGGGCCGACGCCCGAGAAAACCCTAAATGAACTTGTTTCAGCAAACAAGAGCTGGCTTGCTCTGGCTGGAGTGCCGCCCGAGGCCCGGGCGTTTGAGCAGCAGGTTGTGCAGTGCGACCTGGCCCTAGACTTTAATTCGGGTCTAGACCTGAGCGGATTTAGTGAACGTGCTGTTCCCGTCAAGAGCGATTTAGCGCAGATTCTGTCGAGTAAAAACATGTAACCTTGCTTCATCCCAGCTATTTGCCTCCTGCATCTACACATACATGTCCTCCACAGACTTGATATGTGAGTTTTTACGCTACGCCATCAGCGGGATTCTACACTATAGGGGGTTTTACAGTGAACAAAACTTTGCCCTGGCCCATGGATTTGGTACAAGTCTGGTTGTGCCATATCATCCCGAGCTAGTGTCGTACATGGACGGGTTGATGAAGCACCTTTATCACTGGATTGCGCGCACCGATATTAGCGAACTACAGTTTACTATTATCGACTCGGTGCGGCAGCCAATAGAAAAGTACACATTTGAATTTATCGTTACTGCAGACGGCAGGACCTCGTCAGATGAAACGTACCGCACCATTAAAAACTCGCTGCATGCACTGCTTGCAGCGGCAATGGACCGGCCGCCGCTGGGGGGCGGCAACGATTTTGTGATTCAGGTCAAGGAGCACGCGGGCAGTGCGATCCCTCAGGAATGGTTTTGCAGCAGCGAGCGGCCGGTCCCACATCCCGACGTGCAGCAGCTGCCCACTGCATTCATTCTTGAAGCAGGTATCAAATTGAAGGTGTTCACGTATTCTCTGTTTCCAGAACTGAATTTTGGATGGGGTTAATAAATATATAGTTTAGAGTGGGAATGCGGCGTGAGGCACGCGCGCGCACACGCAGGGGACCCCCGGGGCGGATGCGCGCACACGCTACCCCTGCCCCGCCCAGTTGCAGTACCTGCGCAACGCCTCAACCAATTTGGGGCGGTCCACCGGCACTTCAAGCGCGCCGCAAAACTGCGCCGAGGCCGTTTCACCCGCCGGCACCATCAGCAAAATTGGGGTTGTGCTGTTTGCGTTCACTGTGACCTGCAAAATGTGGGCAATATCCTGGGGTTGGAGCCCCGAACTGAGGTGAAAATCAATAAGAATCAAGTCAAACTGGACTGATGAGCTCCCGCGCCTAATTGTTTCATCGCCGCTCGAACATGAAACGACCCGACAGCCCAGGTCGCGCAGCAACTTTTCCGTGGAGTAGAGCCAAATCGGGTTGCTGATACAAATTAGGACATCCGGCACAAAGTGGATGGGCGGCGAATCGATGGCTGAGGAGCTCGATTTGCGCTGCAGGCGGCGCCGGTGCACGCGGCTGAGCGCGGCGTTGCGGCTGGCGCTTTCTTCCGTGTCGCTGGCAAATGGGCTGCTGTCGTGCACAGCGCTTTCCCAGTATGAGGCGCTTGCGCCGCTAATTGGGCTCGACATGCTGAGACGGCGCGGGCGCAGGTCAGTTTCGGTCTTTAACTTTGTCAAGAGCTCCAAGTTTTGGCGCTCGAGCATGGACACGTTTTTGTAGCTAAACGGCCCAAACTCGCCGTCGCTATCGAGACGCGACGCGCGGCGACTTGAGACTGTGCTAGACATGCTTGCAGTTGACGGCGCGCGGTTAAGGGTGAGGGGGCTGGAGGGCCCGGCGCCCGCGGGGATGGGGCCAGGGGCACCCGCTCTAGTGGGTCCTGGAGCGCCTGCGCTCGCACCCGCGCTGCCCGCCGAACTCAAGCTCGCTGCGCTCGCTACACTCGCCACGCTGGCCATGGACCCCGCAGGGTCCTCCACCGAGACAATGGGCAGGTCCTCAAACGAGCTCATTGAGGCGCCGCGGTGGTCGAAATAATCAGTTTGATCAGGTCGGCTAATTTCGGGGATGAAGCTTGGTTCTTGCTCAAACAACGTGGACCACTCGAGACCCTCGAAAAAGGGGTGCGATTTGATTGTTTCGTACTCGGGGCGTTCAGTGGGATCAAGCGAGAGCAGCGACAAAATAAGGTCCTTTGCGGCATCACTAGCATCCAGCTCTGGCGTTAGGACCGGCCACTGCACATCGCGCGCCAGCACGCGCTCGAAAATGGCTTGAGGGGACTCGTCATTAAAGGGTGGGGCACCATACAAAAACTCGTACAAGACGCATCCCAGCGCCCACCAATCGGTTGCGGGCGTTTGCTTTTCGAGCTGGATGGTCTCAGGAGCGCAGTAATCGGGCGTCCCGAAAAACTGGTGCGACTTGTTTTCGTGCCGTTTCTTTTTGAGGCTCTTTGTGCTGAGGCCGAAATCGCTGAGCTTTAGGTGCCCTTTGGAGTCGATCAACAAGTTTTCGGGTTTGAGGTCGCAATGAACAATGCCTTGAGAGTGCAGGGACTGCACGGCGACCACGGTTTCGGCGATATAGCGCCGTGCCCAGTCCTCAGTGAGGCACACGAGCGCGCGCAGCAGGGAGGCACAGTCACCGCCGCTCACGTATTCCATAACAAAATAGAGATAGTCACGGCTCTGAAACGTATAATAGAGTCTTGCAACGTAAGGAGACTCGGCCGTGGACATCAAAATTGCCCGCTCACTCTTGACGTTGAGAACCTGGTTTTTCTCGTGGACATCGCTCTTTTTGAGGCACTTCATGGCAAAATACTCGCCTCCGATTTTTTTGCGCGTGAGGTAAACGGTGGCAAACGCGCCGCGGCTGATGGGAGACACGATTTCATAGTCGCTGATACTCGGCGCGCGCGTCTTGAACCGGGGCGTGCCGCTGTCGTCTGATGCCACAGAGGCAATGCTTGTGCTGCGGTCCCTCGAAGGCAACATGCTGCGGCTCGCGCTGCGGTGGTGGATGGGGCCTAGCCGCGGACTCGGCATGGGGCTCTGCCAGGGGCTGCCGGTGGGGCTCGAACAGAGCAATTTGGGCTGCGGAGAGATAGTCGCCGTGGCTGCGGGCGTGGCTCCACTGCTTCCTGAGCTTGCTGATGCCACAGAAGTGCTCGAGGGAGCACAGGGCGGCCCACAAGGGGGCCCAGGGGGCTCGCTGTGCACTCCCAACCCCACCGCCGGGCTCTGCAGGCTCGCAACCGGAATATGCAGTCCCCCCTCTGCCTCATCATCATCGGTATCACCTTCAGCCACCCCTACGGGCGCCGTAATTGCCGCAACCTGCTCAGCCACCAACTGCTCCACCTCGGTGTGGGCCTTGCGCGAGAGCACAAAAAAATTGTTCATCCGCATCACATAGCCCAGCTTTTGTTGAACGAGGGCATGGGTATCGCTGCAAAGCGTCTGGAGAGCGCTGTCCTTGACTGTTGGCGGCTGCCACGTTTGGAGGTGTGCGAGGAGCGAACGGCGGGTGTGAGGGGGTGCAGAATCGAGGGAGAGGGAAGCAGGAGGCTCTTCAGACTCTGCCGCATCAGGAAGAGCTTCAAATAGAGCCCCTCCGCCCTCCAAACCGGGGGCATAGTCCCCGGGGTCACCCTTGCCCTCGGGGTCGCCCTCGGGGTCACCCTCGCCCTCTGGGTCGCTGCCCCCCTCACTGCTCTCATCCTCGGGGATATCCACCTCAAGCGCTTGATCTACAACATCCACAAGGCTGCCCAAAGTGGCGGTAAACTCGTCCACACTATTACGCCGAAGCGGGCTGGCCAGCGGACTTGAAACACGCACCGCATGTAGTGCAAGCTGTGAACGCCGTAGTGCAATACCCTTGTACTCGCAGTGCTTGCTTTGCAGCAACTGCTGCAGCACCGCCTTGTGCTCAACTAGACGGTCGTGTGCTTGGACAATTCGGCTCTCGAGGGTGTGCCCAATAGTGCAAAACTCGGTGTGGCGCGCAAACCAATAGTTTGGAATGTAGGAATCACAGATATGGCACAGAATGTAGCGAGGAACGGGGTAGCTGAGGCGGCACTCAAAAACAGCCGCTTTGAGGTCCCCTAAAAACAATTCGAGCTCTTCGGCGCCGGTCCCCACTGCCTCCTTGAGCTCTGCGCTCAAAGTTCCTCCAAGTTCGCCCTGGAACGGCCTCAAAATCCACAAACTGTAGACCGGCATCGAGTCCTCTACAAGGATCCCCTGGGCCTCGACGAGCACGCCGCCAACGCTAAACACAATTCGGAAACTTTGGTTGTGCATTTGGGCAATTGCTGCCTCGAAAACCTGCTTGTCGGGGTCGCCACCGTCGACAATGGAGGCGACCGGTTTGTTGATGAAATCACCGGCTTTTTGGTGGGTGAAATGCTCCCAGCTGGGGCTCAGGTGGCTAATTGTGCCATCCTTGCGCACCTCCATGACCGCGCAGTCCTGCAGCGAGGCGAGCCGCAGGTCTGCCTCGGGGTTCATGTCAGAGCTTACGGGAGAGCGCGGGGGAAGGGGTCAGGGTGGTGCGCGTGGGGCAGCGGGAGGTTGAGAGCGGAGGGTGGATTTGGGGCAAAAAATACACGCTCAAGGCGGTGCGTGGGTGCGCGCGCGAAGCAAGGATTCATATGTAATAGTTAGCTAGGGTCGGGCGGACCCACACGCCCATACACTCTACAGATACTTTTTAGATTCCAACCAAGCCTTGACGTCGGCACCATCGACCTCGATCCAGCCCATAGCGCGGCGAATGCGGTCCTTGGCGATCTCGACCTGCTTGTCAATGCCCTTGAGATCAACAGATCCAAAGAATGCCTCGAGCGACTCGAGCTGAGACTGCTTGGTGAAGCCGGCGGCAATGCTCACAAACCGCCCGAGCAAACCAAGGCTGGCAGGGAACTGCTTGCAGATGGCAGGCCACTCCTTTTGCATCCACTCCCACGTCTGCTGCTGGCCGTTGCCGGTGGAGGTCACGCCCACGAGCGAGATGTAGGCGTCCTGAGAGCGCACGGTACCATCGAGGATCGAGCGAAGGATGGTACCCTTCAACTCGGGGTCCTCGCTGAACCCGCAGGCAGTCAGCGCGCTGTTGCCGGTAACGCCATTTGTGCCCGCCTTGTAAATGTTGAACAACGAGTCCCACTGAGCGCGCGAGCCGTGCTTGGCCACGGCCCTAAAGACGGCGGGGCGCAAATTGGGGTTAATCTTCTCAAAGCCCTGCTCATACAACTCGAGCGCCACCTTGACGAGCTCGGGGTCGTCCACACCCACCGCCTCGGTGAAAAGGTTGGCCTTGAGGGTCTCGGTCTGGAAGCTGTCGCCCTCGCTAAAAGTCCAGCCCACACTCTTGGTCTTGGGAACAACCACATCAGCCACAAACGCCTTGATAGCGGCCTGGGTCGCCTCATCCTCAAAGCTCCAGGTGTGTCTCAGCTTGCGCAAGAAATTTAGGATGGCCGTCCAGACATTAGCCTCGGATTCCGAAGATTTCCACGCATCAATCACCTTGAGAAGCGACGAGGTCTTGGCGTAGCCGCCGGCGAGCGCGCTCAAATCACTAATGAGACCAATGCGGTCCTCGTTCGAGAGCAGCGAGTTGGCGCCCTTGTGGCCCTCGGCGGCGAGCGCGGCAAGGCGCTGCTCGGGGTACTTGACTCTGAAAATACCGTTCTGGTCAGCATTCAGCTTGTAAAATTGGGAGGGGTCGACATCCAGAATCTCGGAGCGCTCAGTCAAGACCTTGGAGTGGTCCACGGCGCCATCGGGGCCGCGCACGCCGAGCCACACAGGATAGATTGTTTCGTCCTCGCTGGAGTTGACGTCGGCAGTCTGCAAGTAGCGGTTCTGGGTAACCTTGACTTGGCCGTCCTCCTCAACCGTGAGCACGGGGTAGCCAATTTTTTTGGTCCACACATCCATCTGGGCCTTGATATCCTTGCCCGAAACCTCGCTAAGGGCGTTCCACAGGTCATCAGTCTCGGTGTTGGCGTACTGGTGGCGCTTGAGGTAGACGGCAATGCCCTTGATGAAGACGTCCTCGCCGAGGTACTGCGAAATCATTTTAATGACGCACGAGCCCTTGAGGTACGAGATGGCGTCGAAAATTTGGGAGATCTCGTCGGCGCGCTGCACGGGCACCTGGATCGGGTGCGAACTCCTCAAGCCATCGAGGTCCAAACAGCCCTGGTAGGCGCCCGAGACATAGGATTCCCAGACCTTCCAGCCGGGGAAAAAGTGGTTTGCCGAGTACCACGACATCCATGTGGCAAACCCTTCGTTGAGCCAAAGACCGTCCCACCAGTCCATGGTGACCAAATTGCCAAACCACTGGTGCGCGAGCTCGTGCTGCACGACCTCGGCAACACGGATCTTGGTGGCGGCCGAGTCGCTGCCTTCGGTGTAGAACAGATCAACAACGCGATAGGTAATAAGACCCCAGTTTTCCATAGCGCCGGCGCTGAAGTCGTGGATACCCACCATATCGCACTTGGGCAGGGGGTACTCCAAGCCAAAAGTCTCCTCGAAAAAGGCCAGGGTCTTGGCCGCGAGATCGGCGCTAAACTGGCAGCGCTCCTCAAGGCCGGGGGTAGCATACACGCGCACAGGCACTCTAAAGGTGTTGCTCTCGACATAGTTGAGCTCACCAACCACAAACGCAACCAAATAAGTGCTCATCAGGGGGGTGGTGTTGAAGTCTGTGCGAATTTTGGCCCCCACCTCGCTCTGGGCCTTGACATCCGAATTGGACAACACAGTGTACTTGGGCTCGGCAACAATAGAAATGTCAAAAGTGGCCTTGAGGTTGGGCTCATCAAAGCACGGGAACGCGCGGCGGCAATCAGTGGCCTCCATCTGAGTAGTGGCCACCACCTGCTGGTTACCGTGCTCATCCTTGTGGATGCTGCGGTAAAAACCGGCGAGCTTGTCGTTGAGGGTACCCTCAAACTCAACTTCGAGGGTGCTGCTTGAGGTGATCTCGTCGGCAAACTCCCAGGTGATGCTTTGAGCGTCGTGATCTTCGGACGAACTGATCGGGGTTTTTTCGCCCAACTTTACACTCTTGATGGTCAAATCCAAAATGTTGACGCTCACACTGCGCGTAGGCTTGGCAACCTCCAAATCAATCTGGACCGAGCCGCTATAAGTGAATGCTTTGAGGTCGGGCTCAAGCAGCAAGCGGTAGTGCTTGGGAACGAGATGTTTGGGCAAGACTTGGCGCCCGACTTCACGGGCGGTGTTGATTGCGTTATGGGAAGAACACATGCGCCGTAGGAACCTTTGGCCAAAGTGACCAAGCATTCAGTGTTATATGGGTGGTTAGTAAAAGTCACGTGTGTGCGATTCCTCCAGTCAAGACGCGGATTTTGCGGCATGCATATGACTAACTGCGTACCCAAACCCTAATCTCGCAGACCCGCCTGTGCATGCGCCTATCAAATTTACCGGGATACAAGGAGGGCCCAACTCAGCCAGGGAGGGGCCCCGTTGAGTACTGAGCAGGGGGTGCACAGTGCAGCAAACTTGATGAAATAACTACAGCAAACTAAACTACGGTGCGGGGTAGTGGGGACCAGCGCGCTGCCCCTTGGCCAAGCTCGGGGCATGCTTTGCTCGCTTCGCTCGCTAACCCGTCCTTTCAATCAAATGCCAGCCCGAGTTAGTCTCGACCACCCTACTCAACTCGCCCACTTTCAAACCAAATGCCGCCTGTTCAAACGACTTTTGCATCTGGCCGCGGCCGAAATAGCCGAGATCGCCCTGGCGCTTGGCGCTGCTGCAGTCACTCTCCGTGGCGGCAATTTCGCCCAGGGTAGCGGCGCCGCTGCGGATCCGCGCTTCGTGGCCCAAAATAATGCTCATTGCTTCATCCTTTGAACGAGTGATGTCAGCCTGTTTCCACGACGACGGGCGGCGACTGTCCTTGTGCTTGATAAGCAGGTGCGAAGCGCGCACCTTGCCGTCGTCTTTGGGGGCCCGGTTTTCCTGGTGGTACTTTTTCAATTGATCGAGATCTGTGCCTTCAGGAGGAGTCCACTCGCTTGCCCCAGTTTCTTGGTTGTAGTAATAGGGCAAATTGCGGCTCTCAGAGTGCAAAACTTCCCATCCTTGCGGAAGCCCAGTGTCTGCCATAATCGAATCTGGGGAGAAGAGAGTTGCAAGCAATTCTAGCTTTTAGCGTGTAAGCAAAATGATCATTGTACCGCCACAGCTTAGAGGTAAACAGGTAAAAGTAGTCCCTCTAAAGCACCCCGTCACAAACAAAGAATGCGATTTCGTGATTCAGGACAAGCTCTGGCAGGTGCTCACTCTCAAGGATGCCGCAGAGTTTAGAGCCGTGCTGCTCGAAACAGATGCCGGGCCCCAACTCCGTGTCGACGACCCAAACCTCAAGGTTCTTGTTCCTGTCAATCCCCTATTTATTCTGTTGCCTACCCTACGGGCCGCGCCTGGCCTTCCGCTCGACACCATTTTGCAAATCGCCTCGGGCGACTATAGTTTGCTGCCCGAGGAAATGGCAAAAGCCGCGCTCAGCGGCCTCTGCGACGACGTCGAGTCGCCAGTGCTCGACACGGAAAAACTCGAGGCGTACCTGCTGGGTCTAGTTTCGCGCGTTCCAGTGCCAAAAAGCTTGGTACCGCCTGAAATTGCGGGACTCGAACCTCTGTACCAGAAATTTGTGGGTCTCAACCTCATGAGCTCTTGGTTGGAGCCCGAGCTGCGCAACCGCCTCGAAGTGCTGCTCGAGCTCAAACCGCTTGAGGAGCATGTTGAGGCTGCAATCAGGAAACGCAATGCGAGCGCTGCCTTTGTGATGAACAATAACCCCCCCGCCAAACGCCAGGCCAAGCCGGCAAAAGGCCCTGCGGCCAAAAAACCTCTCAATAACCGCTCGTTGCTTGATATGTTTTCTAAAAAGGCGCCCACAAAGGGCACCCCCAAGCGCCCCGCTCCTCCTAGCTAGTTGTATAACGCTATGTACATTGATCTCTGGATCCCTCTGGATCCCAGGCCTGTGCTACTGTTTCTCTCTATCGACCTGGGCTACTGCTCGCCCCCCCCCTACTTGAAGTAGCGCGCTCTATACCACCTCAGCTCCTCAATACTTTCCATAATATCCGACATGGCTTCATGCCTATACTCCTTCTTGGGGATCCCCTCAAGGCTCGTGAACCGCCGAGCCGCCTCATGAATAGAGGAAACATCCAAAATCCGATAATGTAAATGTCCTGCACTTTTAGGCATTTGCAGTTCCATGAACATCTTGTCAAACGACACATTTGAGCCGGCAATCGTGCCCCAACCGCGCTCAGGAACCAACCCCTGCAGATGCGCATGCAGCTCGGCGTCCACCTGACCCAAACTTTTTGTGCTGTTAAGGCACCGGCTCCAGAGACCACTACGGGTGTGCATTTGCTGAACTTTAAAGTCCATATCCTCAAACTGCGAGGGCATGGCCTGCACAACCCGCTCAAACGGCTTGCCCATAATCTCGAGCTGCGAGTTGGTAACGATGCAAGCTACTTGAAGGATCTTGCTCCGCAAAAAATCTGTGCCTGTTGTCTCGAGATCAATCCAAACCAGCGGTTTTGTCCTCATCTGTAGAAGGGGTGAAAAAGGTTGGGCACGTGACTTGCCTTATCAGGCCTCGATGCACCAGCCTTTCCCTTTCAATGCACCTCACAAGTGTAGCCCAATTCGCGTTGGCACTCTGTGCCCAAGTCCCTCTAGGAGATTTTGAAGCCGAAAAAGCTCTCAGTGGGTACAGTATCGCCGCAATGCACCTCGGTACCGAGGCTCCCCAGGTCGAGGATATCCTCGACGAGCTGTACTTGAACGACCCCGCCAAGTTTAGGGCTCACCTTGACCCCAGCTCTATGCCCAGCACCTTTGCCAAACATTCGAATTGGGAACGTGTGGGTACGCACCCCGACTTCCCCAACTACCAGGTCCGGGTCAAGGATCCGAGCAAGCTGGGCGCCGATTCAGTCAAGCAGTGGAGCGGGTATGTGGATATTTTGGACGAGAATAAGCACTTTTTCTTTTGGCTCTTCGAGAGCCGCAACGACCCTGCAACGGATCCGGTCGTTTTGTGGTTGAACGGTGGCCCCGGCTGCTCGAGCTCCACGGGCCAGTTTTTCGAGCTGGGACCTACCTCCATCAACGAGAACCTTACCCTGAGCCACAACCCACACTCATGGAACAACAATGCCACCGTAATTTTTTTGGATCAGCCGGTAAATGTTGGGTATTCGTATTCCGAGAACCGCGTGCGCGACTCGACTCTTGCCGGCAAAGATGTCTACTCGTTTTTGAGCGTTTTCTTTCATGAGTTTCAAGAGTACTCAGGCCTTCCTTTCCACATTAGCGGCGAGAGTTATGCTGGTCACTACCTGCCCACTATTGGCTACGAAATTATCCAGCACGAGGACCGCAATTTCAACCTTACTTCGGTTCTTATTGGTAACGGGTACACTGACCCTCTGAACCAGGCCCAGTCGAGCATCGATATGGCGTGTGGTCTTGGTGGTTTTCCCAGCGTCCTCGAGCCCGAGGTATGCGCCGAGCAATATACTAAACTGCCGCGCTGTCTTACGCTCATGAACTCGTGCTACAAAAACTCCAATCCCCTGGTATGCTTTGGCGCCGGCTCCTACTGCGAGTCGCTCACTGCGCCCTACTATGAAACCGGTCGCAACTCGTACGATATGCGCGACGTTTGTTACGATGACTGCTACCCTCAAATCAACTGGGTTGAGCAGTACCTCAACCAGACTCATGTCCAGCAAGCTCTCGGCGCTGAAGCAGTTAATTATGAGGGCTGCTCGAGCAGCGTGTTTACCGACTTTATCTATGCCGGCGATGAGGGCGTTCCGACCCACCGCCAGGTGGCTGCCCTACTCGAGTATGGTATTCCGGTCCTTATCTATGTGGGCGACAAGGACTACAACTGTAACTGGCTCGGTAACCGCGCTTGGACCGACCACCTTGTGTGGTCGCAGCAGACCGAGTTTGCTGATGCCACAGTGCTGCCGTGGCACGTTAATGGCAAGCAGGCCGGCTCTACCAAGAGTGCTGGTCCGTTTACGTTTTTGCGCATCTTTGATGCCGGCCACATGGTCCCGTTCAACAGGCCTCAGGAAGCGCTTGTGATGTTGAATGAGTGGATCCAGGGCCGCGGATTTCATTAGCTAGTACAAAAATTAGTAGTAATAGCCTTTAGTGAGTGATAAAAATCTCTTTGGAGTTGGAAGGGAGTGTATAGCGATCTGTCTGCGTGTGCGGATTTGGCACTGCATCATGTCCAAAGCACATTTTTTGGCAAAATTAAAAGCCATTAAGCACAAATTGAACGTTTGGGCCGAATTATCCTAGATGCAGCTCTGTAGACTTGAAACTTGAGCCCTTTTAATGAATAAAATTGCTAATAATATGTATACGATAGGAGGCCTTACCTGGCTTGGTTAGAGTCGCCTCACAGCACGTCTTTGAATTTCCATTTGGAGAAAAGGACCTTGAGTGCTGGGGTGACTCGAAAAACCAATCTAAGGCAGTCTCAAATGGACTCGCGAACCTATTGACCCGCGTGAAAAGATGCATTCGAGAGTACAATCCATAATGGTTGACACGGGCAAGACGCAACAACTACCCCATTGCTGGGGGTTGACCATGAAGACCTAAACCGTGAAGCCATTTATTGACGAGGATCAAGGGGATTTCAATCCCGTTTGAGGCTTGGCTACGCAGCTCATGCTGATCTCGAGGGGTAGCATCATGAGGGGGGCGATTATATAGAATTTGGGCACATTACATACTGTGAGGTCCTGCATGAGGCGCAGGCATGAGATTCTGGGAATCTGAGCCTTCCAGGGGCACAGGCGAGCCTTTGACCTTTGACCAGGGGGTATGACTTGGGGCTCATGTGCGGAGCGATTGGGCCCAAAACATGCAAGGCTCGGGGAGATCAAGTGCCTAAATCCTTATGAGGCGCCCTATTCTGGCGTGCGTGTATACAGCTCAAATCAGCAGGGACAGTTGTGGGTAGCTGGTCGGTGTCTCGGGTTGGTAGCCGCTGTGGCCAAGTTGTGCCTCCAGGCGGGGCCAATACAGTTAGTAGAGGCGCCAGGTTTGCATCCGCTTGATCAGTCACGTACTGGGTAGACGGCTAAGGGTTCTTTATCCCCTAACTCTTGAGACAGATTAAGCCTACATCAAGCGCGTTCTTGCGCTGGAGTGTCCCGAGCTGGACAGCGTTTACAACCCAGAGAGGCTGAGGACCAAGCTCATCGCGTTGTTTGGATAAAAGAATAAAAAAAAAAACTCCACAGCTGGGATGCAAGTGACAGCAGTGACTTTCCTAGCTGCTCGGTTTAATTCTTAAGGTCGCTGCCCCGGTGTTGGCCACGAACGGCAGAGCCATATAGATAGCTTTTAGAGTAGAGTTAGCGCAAAAAACTCTAGATTGGGTTTGACCATGTTTAAGCACACCGTTGGTAGTCTTAATTGCCTCCAACTGCCTCTTGCAAGACGTAGTGGAGCTCAGTGAAGTGAACACTTGAGCACCAGTTTGGAGTACATTAGGGGTACCTAAAAGGCCAAAAACTACAACAACTAAATACTTTACGCTCGGAAAGATTATTCTTCACAAAAT
This sequence comes from Wickerhamiella azyma, assembly GCA_022577855.1. Lineage (NCBI taxonomy): Eukaryota > Fungi > Ascomycota > Dipodascomycetes > Dipodascales > Trichomonascaceae > Wickerhamiella > Wickerhamiella azyma. The sequence goes on from JAKISA010000010.1 coordinate 253,939, forward strand.
AAGATCCTAAAACGCACGGTATGGTTCTCAAACACCCCAAAATTGGTAATCGTTTATAAAAATTCATTTGCTTGCTCGGGGGAAAACAAATGGTGAACAACAAATTGTCTCAATATGATACAAAACGCGCCATAGTATTTTTATAAAACACGGAAAAACCCCCATATAAAAGTGTCTTAGATAATCGTGCATAATACAAAAAAGGTGAAAGATCGCCATTTTTAAAGAGTTTCACGTGTAAAAAGCAAAATTTTGGGTATCCAGCATCGCTTGAAATAACATATCTGGCTAAAACCTTCGCCTGCGGTCATTTCAGCGACGAAAACACGATTTCCCGTCTGATCAATCATAGTTAAACGCGCTAGAGCCACATTCAGTATTACAGTGGGAGACCATGTGAGAACGGGTGGTACTGCAGGTTTTTTTTGCATTTTCTGCATGCTTATGCACGTATGTGGGTCTATGATGTACAAGCCACTTGGGGTACATTAAAAGAGATAAACACGTATTTTTGATACGACTAGGTAGTACAGAGGCACAAACAGGCCCTGGGAAGAGGTTGCACCTCGCAGATATGCGGCCGTGTCTAGGCTTGAAATGCTAGGTCAAGGCTAGCCAAAGCTAGGCCAAAGGTTAAGCCAAAGGCCATTCTCGGCGGGCACAATCAGGCTAGCCCACGTGCACCCACAAAGGGTCAATTGCATGGCCTGGTACGCCTAAATCTGAGCAGTTTCGGCTCGGTGCTACCACCACCCGATACCCCTCCCTAGGGGCGAAAAACTACGTTACTTCGGGTCCCTTAGGTGAACCTATAGCCATCTCAAAAAATCAAAACTCAATGCTTCGCCAACCTCGAGAACGCCCTACCCTTGCCCTTACTAGTCTGCTAATTTTGTAGGTCGTGCCGACACCGCCGCCAGCGTTTGTCATCATTCATGAGCGACAGCGAAAGTGAGAGAGCGTCCATCAAGCCCAAGTCGCGGAGGCCCCCCAATAACGCCTTCCGGCAGCAACGGCTCAAGGCGTGGCAGCCCGTGCTGACCCCTCGCACTGTTTTGCCGCTGTTTTTCGGCGTCACGTGCCTGTTTGCGCTGTTTGGCGGTTTGCTCATAAAAGCCAGCTCGGACGTGCAGGAATTGATTATCGATTACACGCAGTGCTCTGATCAAGGCCCAGACTATTCTGATATGGATGCCAGCTTGCTTGAGTACAGCTTTAAAGGTGGTGCAGAGCCGAGTCAAGTACAGTGGAAACAAGACAGCGGCACGTGCACTCTAAGCTTCAACATCCCTGTCGAAATGGGAAACCCGGTCTATATGTTTTACCGGCTCACCAACTTTTACCAAAACCACCGCCGGTACGTTCTTTCGTACAATCAGGATCAGCTCCAGGGCAAGGCCAAAACTGCCGACGAGCTCAAAAGCGACGACGACTGCAAGCCGCTGATTGTCAACGATGAAGGAAAGCCCTACTATCCGTGCGGCCTGATCAGCAATTCGTTGTTTAACGACACGTTTAGCGTCCTGCAAAGTTCCGCCGGAAACAGCTCGGGGTACACCATGACCAACTCGGGGATCGCGTGGTCCAGCGACAAAAACTGGTTCAAAAAGACCGAGTACAAGGCTAGCGACGTGGTGCCGCCTCCCAACTGGGCGGCCAAGTACCCGAACGGTTACACCGACGACAACCTTCCCGACATTTCCGAGTGGGAAGAATTGCAGAATTGGATGCGCACTGCGGGCCTGCCCACTTTTTCCAAGTTGGCGCTGCGCAACGACACCGATCCACTGCCTGCGGGTGACTACACGGTCGATATTGGCCTCAACTTCAACACGGCGCTGTACGATGGCAAAAAGATGCTTGTTTTGTCGACGCGCTCGGCGATTGGCGGCAAGAACCACTTTTTGGGGATCGCCTACTGCGTGGTTGCCGGCCTGAGCTGTGCGCTGGGGCTGGCGTTCCTCGTGCACCACATTGTGCGCCCGCGCCGCGTGGGCGACCACAATTACTTGAGCTGGAACCAGTAAATAGACTATTTATCGTATGCGTGTGAGGATGTGTGTGGGGTGGGTCCCTGGGGGTGACGGCGGTGACGACATGCGGGCAGCGTGACGCCTGGTGACGAGCAGCGTGATGGGGGTGGCGCACCGTGACAGATGTGTGACGGGGGCCTGGGTGACGGCGCCTGAGTGACGGGATACTCAAACAGTTCGTAACCAAACCGTCACCAGTGACCGCTAGGGTCACTCGCGCGTCCCTCCTCAAGTGGCTCTCCCCAAAGCTCACTTCAATACATAACTACTGCTCCTCAAATGTCAAACTAACACTATTCACACAGTGCCTCTCATTTGTAGGGTTCTTGAACCCTTCATCATAAAAAACATGGCCCAAGTGGCCATCGCAGTTTGCACAAACCATCTCGGTGCGCATCATGCCAAAAGTATTGTCCTTGTTGAGGGTAATTGCTCCCGGGATTGCTTGATAAAACGCGGGCCAGCCGCACCCCGAATCAAACTTGGTGGTGCTCTTGTAGAGCGGGTTACCGCATCCGGCACAATTGTAAATTCCGTTTTTGTAAAACTTGTTGTACTGCCCGGACCCCGCCCGCTCGGTGCCTTTGTTGCGCAGAACCTCAAACTGCTGCGGATTAAGAACCGCTCTCCACTCTTGAGCACTCTTTACCACTTTGGACATTGCTGTAAGCTGGGGAGAGATCGAGGCCTGCAGGTGTGCATAATGATGCAAGCAATCGCTTAAAAATAAATCTAGAAGTTATGTAGAATAATTGGAGGATGGGGCAAGGTTTTTAGAGGTACAGCGAGCGAACGCGGCTGGACTCGAGCGAGCGTCAACGGAGGTCTAGCTCAAATCCTCATCAGCCCGTTTGGCTTGGTTGTACGCTACCATTTGGCGCTCGATAACCGGCCGCGAGACCTTGATATTGGCCATTGCTCGGTCCAGGGGCGATTTAGGCATGAATTTGATCTGCCTTGAGCTTGGCCAGCTGCCACTCCTTCTCCTGCTTGAACCACCGCTCATCTTGTTCAAGAGAGGCTCTACCCGGTGAACTGTTTTGAGCATTTCACTCATCTAATCTATTTGAATAGTTCGGGGTTTGCGTGTGTGTCGAAGAGAGGCCCACAGAAATTTCAGAACGGACTTGCTCCCAATCAAGACCGACAACACTAAGAAGATTGCCCCCAAGACATCAAAGAGTTCAGCCATGATGCTAATGGGCTTACCCCGGACCATTTACACCCACAAGTGTCTCAAATATATTTAATTAGCATGATCAGGCATTCTATCTATCCCCATTGAGGATTGTCTCAAGTTATTTGATTGACATACCGAATGCAACTACTTTACGCTTGGTTTTTGGCAAAATAGTGTAGGTGGAGTAGCTAATCTAGCATTGATCAAGCGTGGCCAGGTAGCTGGACACTACCAGGGGTCTGGGCTAGATGGCCTATTGCTTCTTTCAAATTCTGCTTTGGCATGGCCTTAAGCTTCCCATTGACGCTCAACTACTCGCCGCTAATTTTGGGGTTGGACAGCACCCGCTCCATGGGTGAGATTCTGGCATGTCATTGGGGTCCATTTTCAGCTTGGCTAGCTGCCATTTCTCCCCCTGCTCGATTAACCAACTATTCTCGGTATAGGGGATCACAAGATTGTGGCCAAACAGACCTTGATATTCGATTGACATATAGTAGTATTCCCAATCTTCCTGGATCCATTCACGCGGAGTGTCGGGGTACTTGGCCAAACGATCGAGCGGCGACATGGGATGCCAGTCGAAATTCATATTGAGCTTGACCATGTGCTGTTTGACGAGCATTTTTTGCATCCATTCCGTGTTATGTCGGCCTGAGCCGCAGCAAGACCGTCACAAAAAGGTTAGAATGAACAAACATCCTATCAATCCCATACCAACTAGAATCCGTGGATCAATATAGTCTAGGAAGTCACCCATTTTGATATCGCTAATGGTGGCTGCAATGCTGTTGATCAACCTAGCCCAAGCCCTTTTATCCCCATTAGCGATTGTCACAAGTTTATTTAGTTAGCAGTAAATTAATACCAGGGGTAAAACTGAGCCCTTTTAAGCCATGCAAGCGACAATGCTTCACCCTCGCACCTTTTTTTTTGTATTTGGTATCAAATTCGGGTTCACGAGAAGCTCAAAGATTATACACTCGGACGCCTGGTCAATTAAGATTTCTTCAGGTGAACGCGGGAGCTAGGTAACACTTGTAACAGCTCCCGACTAGCATTAAGAAAACGAACCGTGCAACAGCAAAAAATTATCGGTACTAGGTCAAAGTCTAGTTTGGAATCCATGTTTACCCCCATTAGAATGAGCTGAGTTTTTAGACAGCTGGCGCCTTGTCTCAGATAAAAATATAGGCAGTTAATTATTGAATTGTTCTGGAATGGTTGATGCCTAGCTGACGTTTCTGCAGCTCGAGTTTTTGTCTTATCTCAAGACACACCGTGGGTCTAACTGCCTGCTAGGTGCACTGCTAGGGACAGGCTTGATATTGCTAACTACTAAACGTCAATCTCCCTTGCTCTGCGAAAGGCCTCCCAATCTGCCTTCACGACACTTGATGGTACATGTGGGTTCGCCATGTACTGCTCAGCCGGAGAAAGAGGCAAATGATTTGCGTCTGCAGCAAGTTTGGCACAATGCCATTCAACCTGGTACTGGTTCCAGCTCGGATCCCACGATGGGTCATTAGGTCTTCCTGGTGGCCTGGCGGGGAAAAAGCTGCGGATCAAGTATAAAACCCCCAAAAACAAAATCGCAATGGACAAGTTTGAGGAAGCGTATGCAATTTCACCAGGCATTTTAGTTCTTGCTCAATGGGAGACAAGAAAAGGGACGTGATAAGGCACGGCAGCGGTGACGAATCGTTCACCTGACCTTGAGGGATCACTATTGCATCTGCATGCAGCGAACCACAAACTTGAATGCCCCAACTTTCGTCAAGCCTAGAAACGTCACTTGGCATGCACAAACGAGCTCTTGGCGCTCAGAGCCCACATATAGTCTATTGATAGATTTTTTTTATTTGGTGATGGACGCTGCCAACAAACAACCCAAAACAACCCAAAGGGCCCGCCCCACCACCCTTCCAACTGCCGCCATCCAAGGCAAATGCCCTCTCCATCGACTGCGACTGCGTATGCCGAAAATACTTGACAGCGGTACTAGGAGAATGAAGATACCGGAGTACTCCATCAATTTTATCCACGCCTCTCTCCATGACACAAAAGGCATCCCCTACTACAAGAAATTCATGGGCACTGAATTCTCAATCGGCCAGGCGTTCGCCAAGGCGATCCCTCAAGCCCCATACTCTGCACTCCCACTCGAACCGGCGCTCATCGCCCTTTGGCATGACCTCAAAGGTCTCACTTTTAACCTCCCCAACCAACAAGACCCAGCCTACAAGGCATACTGGGCACAACAACCAGAGCTCCAGTTCGCTCCCCCCACGACGTGATCTTCCTCAAGACATCCGCCTTTGCAGACGACGTTGTGATTTATTTTGACAGCGCGGACCAAATACCTGTGATTGTCAGGCAATTGGCTCACTATCGCGCTCAGAAATAATCAGAAAGTTGATTTAGTTTGCAATTTCGGGCTGAAACAGCATCTCTGCTTCAGTTTCGCGCGATTTGCTACCTTAAAAGGGCGCAGCATCTCTCTTACGCAAAGACAAGCTTGTGATTTCGCCAATACTGTGCTATATAGACATATTTCACTTAATGTAGGTGTGCCGTGCGTGGTCAAAAGAAGGAACGCAAATCAAAAGAGTAGCATAGACGATTTTTGTGTGCCAATATTGCTGAAAAGTACCGAGAGAGATCAACTTTAATTTCGGCTAGATATGAGACCAAACAAATCTTTCAGAGCGTAGATTGATAGTTCAGTGCTTGATTTCTCTTATTTCTGCAGTGAACTCTACTTTGTTCTGCGGTCTAATTGCCTACACTTAAACCAGCCAAAGCGATCTGTGTGCAACTGCCTCCGCTCAAATAGCTGCACTCCCTGAAGCATAAACAAAAGCAACGTCTATGTAATCTGATCTGGATCTTGAAATGCCACATAACCTAGCCAGGGACCACGGGAAGCACTGCTCGTGCATGCGGATGAAAGCACGAGCGTAGCGCGCTCACCAAGCAGTGCACTTGATAAATAAACACTCAAAAGAAATAAATAGTAATCGCAAGTCGAAATCTCTTTCCAGACGTGTACTTTTGGCTATTTTAGGCGTTCACGTGTTCCACACCGGCTTCTGGCCTCCCTCTGGCCTGAACAAAACTGACCAAGAGCTTGGTGGACCAAGAGATATTTAGATCTAAACTCGAGAAGACCCAATGCGATCTGTGAGACCTTGCAGCGTACATGTACGGCGCCTCGCTGCACCCCAGCCAATTATAGACTATCCGTGCATATGACTGCAGAATAAGCCGTGGCATGACTCTTTGCCTGCTCCCTAAATACGAGCCACTCGACTAGCTTGATATTATGTTGCCGCTAGAAATTTGGCATAAAATCAGCGAATATATTCCAAACCCAGACCTCTTAGAGTTTGTGCACTTGTCCCAGGTGAACCGGGAGTTTCGCCAGGCATTTCTGAGTGACCTGGTTTGGGCGAAATTTGATGTGTATGGTGTGGGACAGCAAACTCCAGCACCAGTCTACCGCTTCAAAAACTACACTCTGAGCGGTATTGCTGCTCATTTCTTTAATCATTGGTTTTCATTCACCAAGTCGCAACAAAAGCTGATTCTTGCTGATGCCTCGTTTTGCAGTCTAGGCGCACCCGAAACAACCCAGGATCTCTACATGCAGCTGCACTTGATCTGCAAGATTTCCTGGTACACAAAGCGCAGAGAACAAAGGCGCATCTACAAGCGAGTCTTTGGAGGGGTCGAGCTTGACGTTTGGAAATTGTGGAGTACCCACTTGCTTGAGCCAGTTGAGCCCATACTTGGGATAGGCGTTTACGCGTGGGTCCCTAAAGAGGTGCAGCAAAACAAACAAGTGTGCCTGGCCTTGATCAAAACAACCATAGTGGAGCACTTATACCCCCTATTGGCAACCGATCCGGACATTAAGCTAGCCCACATCAAGCGTGGTCAGGTGAAAGATCTGGAGTTGAGCCGAGATTTGCTCAGGAACAAAGAGTTTGTGCTCGAGTCACTCCACCTTTTAGCAACTAGACCCGATAGATGGGATTATCGAGGAGTAAAAGAGGAGCTTTGCTCAGAGCTGAGAAATGACAGGGATGTTGTGCTCGCTGCCGCCTTGACATGGCCTGATATTCTAAAAACTCTGCCGGCCAATTTCTGTGACGATCGTGAAATTGTGATGGCAGCTGTTAAAAGTTTAGGCACAGCCCTTGAGTATGCATCCGAGACGCTCTGCGCAGACCGTGAAATTGTGCTGGCAGCCGTGAACAGCGGGGGCACAGCCCTTGAGTATGCATCTGAAGCGCTTCGCGGTGACCGCGAAATTGTCTTGGAGGCAGTCAAGAGTAACGGTAAAGCCCTTGGCTATGCATCTGAGGATCTTAAAGCCGATCGCGAAATTGTGCTGGCAGTCGTAAACAGCCAGGGCGCAGCCCTTGAGTATGCATCCGAGACGCTCCGCGCAGACCGCGAAGTTGTGCTGGCAGCTATAAAAAATAATGGCTACGCTCTTAAAATTATCTCCATGGAACTCCGCGAAGACCGCGAAATCGTGCTGGCAGCCGTGAACAGCCGGGGTGCAGCCCTTGAGTATGCATCTGAGACGCTCCGCGCAGACCGCGAAGTTGTGCTGGCAGCTGTGCAGAATAATTTTGTTGCCATCAAGTATGCATTTGAGGCTCTTCACACCGACCGCGAAATTGCAATCGCGGCTACACCCCGAGACAAGTGTGCTCTTGAAAATGCATCAGAGGCTCTCAAAGCTGATCGTGACTTTGTATTGGCGGCTGTAAAGCACCGCAGCTCCGCCCTCGGGCATGTACGCCAGAAGTTTTGCGCGGACCGCGAAATTGTCATGGCTTCTGTAAAGAATAATGGCTGCGCTCTCACTTTTGCTTCCAAGACGCTACAAAACGACCGCGAGATTGTATTGACGGCCGTCAAGGATCGCTGCATTGCCCTCAGGTACGCATCCCAGGCTCTTCGCGGCGACCGCGAGATTGTTTCGGCGGCTATCCAAAAGAGGAATAGCGGTGTGAAGATAAACGAGGGGCACTTATATTGGGAGAATGGCGGCGAGGCTCTTCAATTTGCGTCCAAGGCACTCCGCGGCGATGGAGAAATCGTACTAGCTGCGACGCGTAGCTACTACTCTGCCATGAACTATGCATCTGAGGAGATCAGCGGCGACGGCGAATTTTTCCTGAAAGCTATGCAAGTAAATCATACGTTTCTGGGGCGCGCACCAGTGGCATTGAGGGCTGACCGTGAGTTTATGTTGGCGGCTGTAAAGCTTCGTTTTTATGCCCTCCATTATGGACACCCAACATTATGTGAAGACCGAGAATTCATGCTAGCGGCTGTAGAGCAAGATGGCCTTGTTTTGAGGTATGCGGCGAAGGAACTCTGCTGTGACCGCAAAATCGTGTTGGCGGCTGTTAAGAGATCTGGTCTCGCCCTTCAGTATGCATCTGAGGAGCTGCGTGCCGACCGCGAAATTGTTTTAACGGCTGTTAAAAGGCATGGTATCTCTCTCAAGTATGCATCTGAGGAGCTGCGGGCCGACCGCGAGGCTGTCTTGGTGGCTGTCAAGAGATCTGGTTGCGCCCTTGAGTATGCATCTGAGGCTCTGAACAGCGACAATGAGGTCTTACAGGCCGCTGTGCATCGACAATCGTCCGCCCTCAAGTATGTGTCTCAAGACCTTTGTCGCGGTCGCAGATTCTATTTGAAAGCTGGCGGTCAAAATCGCGACTTGATTTTGGCTGCTGCCAAGCAGAGCTTCGTTGTCCTTAAATTTGCATCAGAGGCTCTCCGTAACGACCGCGAAATTGTTCTAGCATCTGTACGGAAACAGGGATGGACTATCAAGTATGCACCCCGTTCATTGCGTAGTGAACGCGACATCATGCTGGCTGCTATCCAGAGCCACGCGGCGCTTTTGGAGAACAGCGGTAAGAATCTCTGGAGAGACAAGAATACTGTTCTAGATGTGCTGATACAAGATGAAAAGCACGCACGCCATCAAAGAGTTGGACTATTGCATGATAGGGACTTTGTTCTCGCCGCAGTTGCCCAAGACGCTAGTGCGCTCAAGTTTGCGTCCAGTGAGCTCCAAGCCGACAAGACTGTGGTGCTCACTGCTGTGAAAGTCGATGGGTCGTCTATAGCATTTGCTGCAAAAGAGCTCAAGAGTGACCCTGATATCTTGGAGGCTGTGGCCGCTCCCGCGGACAATCTGTCGCGGAATTGACTCGCTCACAAACGGTATGCGTAACTGCTAATTTGTAGTGACTACTTTTTTAATCCTGGCGTAGCTTGCGCTGCAGAGCCTACACTCTGGCCTGGACCTGCTCCAACTCGTCCTTCGCGCGGCTCAATTCCTCGATACCCTGGCATGTATCCCAGCACATGTCCCAGCACAATGGCCAAATGGTAGCAGTAAATACCCCACACTATCTTCGAAAATAGTCAAAAGGCAAGTTTACAAACTTATACAAAAAAAAAAATCAAAATTCAACTAAAGGTACAGACAATCAACCTCATTCACATGCGCCAGAAAACGCCAAAAGGGGTGCTCTGCGCCGCTTATCGCCGCGCGCCCAAGGCACCCGTGATGTAGCTAAGCAAGCTCAAAACATCTTGGAGTGTCTTCATTTCAGCTAAAACATTGACACCACTCTTGACCAAAACATAAAGTCGTTGCAACCACGGCTGCAATCATGCTTGACCATGATTTTTGATCACCTACCAAGTCCGCACGTCTTTTATCCTAGAAAATATATGTCCAATGCAAGCGGCCCACAGCTGCAGGCACTTGAGTCTCCAGAAAAAAATTAAATAATCATCATGTCGAATCTGCAGTGGTCGAAAATTAGCGACGATTTCGACGGAGTCTATGATTTAGACGACGGAGTATTTTATGGGCTCGAGGAGATTGACGGCTACGATGTTGACAAGAGCGAAGGTATTCTCAAGTTTGTGAAATCCGAGCCTGCCAAAAATTCTCAGGCTGAAACCGAGCCAAAAGCCGCCAAATCCAAGGCCAAAAAGCCCAAAAAGGCTAAAAAAGAGCAGAAACCTGCTGAAGATCACATTGATTTTAATTTAATAAAGGAGGCACCCACAGAAAAGAAACTTGTGACCTCGCTGGGTGAATGGCCTCAGTTGAACCCGGTGCTCCTGACTGCGCTTAAGGAGTTGAACTTTACCAACCCGACCGAAATTCAAAAGCAAGCTTTGCCTCCTGCGCTCGAAGGTCACGACGTCATTGGCAAGGCCAGCACTGGTAGCGGTAAGACGTTGGCATTTGGATTGCCGATGATTGAGGCCTTTTTGGCGAGCGACACGCCCGAGATCCCTCAAGGTCTTGTGATTGCGCCGACTCGTGAGCTTGCACACCAAATCGGTGACCACCTCAATGCAGTTTTCGAGAAATGCGACGTGGGTGCCCAAACAGTCGGCTGCGTGGTGCTCACGGGTGGGCTGGCGTTCCAGAAACAGCTGCGCCTGCTCGAACGTAACCCTGCAATCATTGTGGGTACTCCAGGCCGTCTTTTTGATCTGCTGGACAAGATGCCAGCGGCTAAAATTGCCCAGTACCAGCAGATCCCCACTTTGGTGCTGGACGAGGCCGATCGCTTGGTGAAGAACCACTCGTTTGAGGACATGGACAATATCCTCAGAAAAATTGGAAGGTCGCGGCGCCAAACTTTGGTGTTTAGCGCCACGTTTGAGACTTCGTACTGGTCCAAGCTCGATTCGCACCGCAAGATGGCCGCCTCGGATATCCGCGAGGTGCTGCAGCAAAAGCTGTCTATTCGCAAAAATGCGCTATTTATTGATGCCGACCCTCAAGACGCAGTGGCAAGCGCCATTATCCAGAGTGTCATGGAGTGCCCTGCCCCCGAAAAGGACCTTTATTTGTACTACTTTGCGCTCGTGTACCCTGGCAAAACAATTGTTTTTGTAAACAGTATCGATGCCGTCAAGCGCCTTACGCCCATGTTTGTCGAGCTGGGCCAAAACGCCATTGGCGTCCACAGCGAAATGGTGCAAAAGAAGCGTCTTAGGGCCATTGAGCGGTTCAAGGAAGCAGAAACCGGTGTTCTCTTTGCCACCGACGTTGCCGCCCGCGGTCTGGATGTGCCTGCGGTCGACCACGTCGTGCACTACAACCTGCCGCGTACCGCCGATATGTACGTGCACCGCTCGGGCCGTACGGCGCGTGCCGGCAAGCAGGGCGTCTCGCTGATGATTGTGTGTCCTCAAGAGGCTTCCACAGCCCTGCCGCGCCTCTGCAAGCTGGTCAAGACCAAGCCGCGTTCGTTTGAGGTTGAGTACGACGTCATTGACGGGATCCGTGACCGCGTTGCCCTGGCCAAGAAAATTGCCGATTCAATCAGCAAAACCGTGAGCGAAATTAAGGCCAAGAGCTGGGAGAAGCAAGCAGCTGAAGACCTTGGCATCGATGTGTCGGATGAAGAACAAGAGACAAAGTCCGACAAGCGACTGCGTGTGCAGCGTGCCGAGCTGCGCTCGCTTCTTGAGCGCAACATTGGTCCTCGCCGGCGCTACTTGACCAGCGGCAGCATCAATTTGGCGCGGGAAATGACCAACAACCCTGATGCCGTTGTGGCTGGTCGTGCCTCAACCACTGCGCTCGAATCGCTCGGCAAGGGCAAAAAGGCCAAGGTTAAGGAAGCAATGACCAAGGGTCAGATGCAGCAGGTCAAGGAGAAGGCCAAGAGCCAAAAACGTCAGCTCAGAAAGGAGCGTGCCGAGGACGCAGGCGGTAAACGGATTAAACTGTAATGTGTAGTAGATTTATATGCATATTTGGGGTTGAAGTGGGATTTGTGTGACGATCTAACCTACTCAGGGTGCCACCATTGGCGGAAACCGCGGCAGCTACGACTTCCCTGTCGTGCATCAACAGCTCACACACCTCGCTAGTTTTGTTAAATCCGAGTTCGCCGTACTTTCTCATTTCAGAAATGGCATATAGGACAAAGCGCTTGTTGCGTTTGAGCTGCGGCGAAACGCGCAGCACAGAGGAGGGAAATAGGGCAATAGCGACAACTACGTCCCGGTCATCTCCAAACACGGGGTCTATCTCGTCCAGAGCGAGAACCCTGAGCACCCCAAGCAAGATATCCTTGTCCATGAGTACCAAGTGGGAACTGGCACGTGCGAGCCCAGGGAACTCTTTAATTTAGGAGATACAATCAAGTGTGTGGTAGCCCAGAGTTTCTAAGTATCCATTTCAATATGTCTAACGGCCTCAAAACACTCGTTTTCCTCACCACACATGGCGGTGTACCCACTATAAGGCACAATGTGGCAGAGTGCATTGATTTTAGAGTATAGATCGTCCATTTAAACCATCCTCTTCAGGATATCTGTGTCTCATCAACCACTTTTGGTGCCAGACGGGGCGCTTGGCGAGATACCTCAAGTAGCCGCAACGCCGCCAAGAGTATACCCTTTGTCAAGTCGAGAGTTCTAGTGGCGAGCAAAGGTTTCAGTTCACATCAGCAGGGGTCGAGCTCTAGGGCCTGATCGAGGACAGCATCAAGGCCAAAAATTACGTTTTTAGATAGAACAAAGTTGCCACACTAGTCTATAGTTTGATGTTCAGAAGCTCTTGGCCAGTTTATTTTGGGGTGCGGTAGGGCCAGTGGTTACTGAGGGGTGCCACAAGGTCAAGGGTGACGAAGGGCTGCGGGAGCCGCAGGGGTTATGGAGAGCCGCTGTAACCTCAGGGTCATGGATAAAAGTAGCTGCTGATAAAAAGTGTAAGACGCGGGCAACCCAGGGAGCCGCGCTTACAACTAGTCTTTGTGAGCCCGTCACTGAAGGGATTGAACCCCAGGAAAAAGTGAAGAATAAAAGCAGCATGCGCAGCGTGCGTAGCATAGCATAACATTTAGCTCTCCCATCTATTAAGCGCTGCCCTCGGCACGGACCCACATGCCCTTACCCTAAAACCACCCTCCAAATGAAATGATCAAGCAAAGCAAAAGCACAACTACTTCTTTACATAAAGCTGGACATAATCATCCACATCCAACTCGCCCACATCCTTGCCTGAAGCCTTGAGGATATCCTGGACTTGAGCCTCAGGCAGGCGGCCCCGCAGGTGGCGCTCAAATTTCTCCAGCAAAACAGGAGTACCTTCGTCGCGGCGCTTGCGGTGGCCAATGGGGTAGTTAACCTCGACTTCATCAATCACAGTGCCATCATTCAGAGTAATCTCCAAAGCGTTGCCAATGTAGCGCTTATCGGGGGCGTGGTACTCGCTGCTGAACCGCTCATCCTCGACGCAGTGCATTTTATCACGCAGCGCATCGATACGGGGATCGGCAGCAACTTCGTCGCTGTAGTCGTCGGCGGTAAGGCGGCCGTGGATGAGAGGGATGGCAACCATGTACTGGATGCAGTGATCACGGTCGGCGTAATTGTGGAGGGGGCCCTTTTTGTCAATGATGCGCATGGCGGCTTCCTGGGTACGGATGCGCACACTCTTGATATCGTCGGCGGTCTTGCCCAGGCTGTTGAGCTTGTGGTGGAGGGTCAAGGCGGCCTCGGCGGCGGTCTGGGCATGGAACTCGGCTGGGAACGAAATTTTAAACAGGACATTCTCCATGACGTATGAGCCGTACGGGCGCTGGAACTTGAACGGGTTGCCCTTGAACAGCACGTCGTAAAAGCCCCACGTCTTGGCGCTGAGGACGCTCGGCATACCGCCTTCACCGCCTTTAACCAGCAAGGCCAGGTTGACGGCGCGCGAGCACGCATCGCCCGCGGCCCACGATTTGCGGCTCATAGTGTTGGGGGCGTGGCGGTACGTGCGCAGCGACTGGCCGTCCGCCCACGCCTGCGAGATGGCTGCAGCAGTTTGCTCGCGGTCGAGGCCAAGCATTTTCGACACGACGGCAGTGGATGCCACCTTAACCAGGACCACATGATCGAGACCCACGCGGTTGTACGAGTTCTCGAGCGCAAGGCAGCCTTGGATCTCGTGCGCCTTGATCATGGCCTCGAGAACGTCCTTGACTTTAAAGTTCTTGCCGGCAGAGCCTCCAGACGACTTGTAGAGCTGGGTCTGCCAATCGGCCACGGCCAAAATACTGCCCAAGTTGTCGCTGGGGTGGCCCCACTCTGCGGCCAACCAGCAATCGTTGAAATCCAGCCAACGAATAATGGTGCCAATTGCAAGCGCGCCGCGCACAGGGTCCAGCACGTGCTCGGTACCGGGGACGCGGGTACCATTAGGAACAACAGTACCTTCCACAACCGGCTTGACAATGGCATTGGGCTGGGGGTACTTGAGGGCTTCGAGACCACATCCAAGCGTATCCAAAAAGCACAGGCGCGCTGTTTCCCAGGCTACAGGTGAATCGATCTTGTAGTCGTGGACATAGTCGGCGATATCCTGGACTTCCTTGTCGATGCTGGGGCGCGCATTGTCGGTGATGATGGAGGCCATGCGTTTGGGAACAGTGGGGCTCAAGCTAGCAACTCGTTTGAGCATAGCCATGGGGGGGTGGGCAGGCGCGGTGTTTTATACTCATGCATGAGGTGCGGGGAGGGTTAGGGCCGGGCCGTAGTCGGCGCGGGGATGCATGAAGGACATGTGTGAAGGGGGCAAGGGGGAAAGGTATATACGAACTAATTGGTTGAGGCGGAGGTCAGACCGAGCGAGACCGAGCAAGGCCGTGGAGGGACCCCAGGAACCCCCCTTGGGGGCCTTACCCCGGGCATTGACCCCCGAGGAATTGACCTGCAGGTGCAGGCATGCATGTGCCAGAGGCATGGGTCGAGGTGTTGAAGGTGCCTTGGGTACATAATGCCTAGTAGTTCAATGGGTGCATAATGCCTAGTTGTAGTTCTAGTCAGTTCAGTTACAGACACACCGCTTACATGCTCAGCACAGGGCCAGCAGTCGAGCTGCTCAAGGGGCTTTTGAGGGACCGGCCCGAGTTGTATAGCGCGCTTATTGCTGATAATGATGGTATTTTGTTGGTCCAGGAGGATGCCCCGGGCGAGGGTGCCCAGGAGAGCCCGAGCTCGGCCGCTGCCTCGGACGCCGCCAAGCTGGCGCTGGTCGGAGTGGCCGCGTACCACCGGGCCACCGAGGCAGTGGGCATCACGCTGGAACAAGTTCGAGTTTATACTACAAAGGCTGATGCCTACTTTGTTGTTTTGGTCGGGCCGCGCGACCTTCCCTGGGGGAAATATGTGGTTAGTTTGTAGATAAGGCAGGGCATGTGATCTGGGTGGGTTCAAGGGTGAGTTGAGGGTAGGGGTGCGCGCGCGTACAGGGGTGTGGGCGTGCACCCCCTAGCACACATCCCCCTGGCACCCATTCCCCTGGCACCTCGCTCGCCCCATGCCCCACCCTACCACATTGGCCTCTGCAAATTCACATCGTCGGCCTCATTATCATCGGCAAATGGGTCGTCATCACGAGCAGGGCTGCGCGGCGGGCTGCGCGCGCGCGGAGGAGATGCACTTTGGCGGCTCGGGGAGGGACTGCGTGAGACACTGCGCTCCCTGCGCGGGGGCTCCCTGCGCGGGGGCTCCCTGCGCCTGGGCGAGGGGGGCGCGCGCTCTGGCTGATGCACCTCAAGTGCCTCAAACGTCTCGCGCTCCTGCACCTGCGCATGCGCCTTGCAGGCATCCTCGTACGCCTGCAGTGAGGCCACGAGCTCCTCGTTCACCACCAGCAACCGGTCCAAAAACTCGTGCACTTCCTCGCTATCTTTGTGAATCAAATTAATCACTCGCTTTCGGATCTCTTTGGCTTGGTTAAAGTACCCGCGAGCCTCGCGCGAGCTGCGGATTTCGGGGTGCGTGATGACCGCTTCGCTGAGACGCGTGGCGATTGTGTGGGAGGTGGCAAGGGTGGAGGCAATGCTTGCGCCGCGCACATTGATGGGTGAAGGTGACCGGGAGGCGGGGCGCCCAGTGGAGCGGGCGGCTGAGGTGCCCCGGAGGACCGAGGGGCCTCGAGGGGAACGTGGGGCGTCATACGCCTCGTCGTCGTAGGCCCCAGGGCGGCTACGGCTGCGCCTTCCGCTGCGGCTCATGTACTCGTCGTCGTAGCCCCCATAGGCGCCCCCGCTGGTACCGTGGCCCCCCTGACCCCCCTGGCCCCTCCTGGCATTGCCGCTCGCCGTGGCCCCGCTGACGCCGCGCCCGCGGAACTGGTCGGTCCAACTCCTTAGCCGAATGTCGTCGCGAGTCTCCCACCCTCTTAGCACACTCTGGGCAGCCGCTTTGGGCCGTTTTTCGCCGGAGCGCGCAAGCAGCACCACCTGGTCGCCCAGCGCCGGATCATCGAGCATGGTGGGCATTTGTTTGCCGCCATTGTCCACAAGCATCTCAAGAAGCCAGAGGGCGCGCGTTTGCTGCTTGGCGCTGCCGTGTTTGAGCTGCTTGCGCAGCGCGCGCCCAGCCTCGGCCGTTCCTTCGATTTTGGCGATCTGTATCGTTTCAATGAGCTCAAGAATGTCGCTAGCGTCTTCAGCAGAGCTCGAGCGCCCGCTCATGCGCTCAATGGTCGAGGTTACAGCCGTATACGGCTTATCGCTAAACAGGCCCATGCGTACGTACGCCCCAATTGGGAAGTGAACCCATTGGGAATCTGGGGTGGTCACGTGTGCTTGGGTTGGCGGAAGGGTCGTTGGAGGGTAAGCCTTGGGAATGCAAGGCTTGTAAGCTTTTACATAGCCTAAGGCTCATAAGCATTTACATAGCCCAAGGCTCATAAGCTTTGACAAAGGCTCACAACGGGTAGTAAGCCCTTTGCCCAAGCTCCCAATCCCTTCACCGCCCAAGGCTCCCTTCGGCCCGACTACATTGCTCCGTTACGTCACATGCTCGGCAAAGTTCTCCAGCCCCTCGTGCAAAAGCCACTGTTTCTCGCAGTGAAAACCACATGCCCCTTTTGCAAGAATGCAATTGCGCTCGCCCAAAAGCACCGTATCGAACCAGAGATCCTTGAGCTCAATGCCCACAAAGACGGGCCCAAGCTCCAGCACGAGTTGACTGAGGCCACAAAGCAAACAACTGTGCCCTATGTGTACAGCAATGGCAAGTTTATTGGCGGTTTCACCGAGCTGAACAAGCTGGACAAGGAATTTTGGAATAAGCTGGAGTAAGTGGGGTGTGGGGTGGTGGGGGCCAAGTGGGCGGTGGGCCTCAACCCGGGTGCGCTCAGCTCAGCTCAGCTCAGCGCGTGCGCTACACGTGCTCAAAGAATTTGGGCACCCTTTCATACCCATGCCCAGACCATCCCCATCCTGTCACCCCAAGCTCCCTCCTCTCCACCCTTGCCCTAGCCTCGTAATACCTGCCGCGGCCAAATATCTAGTTTAGCTAATTTTTTTCAGATTGAAATGTCCAGCGAAAAAGTGTACCTCAGCTATGAATGGATCCACAAGCTGTGCCAAAGATCGGCCAAGGAAATTTTGCCCTTCAATCCGGACGTGATTGTGGCTATTGGCGGTGGTGGCTTTATTCCTGCACGCATTTTGCGCACTTTCCTCAAAGAGAAAGGCTCGAAAAATATCCCTATTCAGGCGATTGGGTTGTCCCTTTACGAGTCTTTTGGCACTAATGCATATGAAGAAAAGATTGGCAAGGAAGTTGTGCGTACGCAGTGGCTTGATTTTTCGAGTCTCAAGGAGCACAAACTCGAGCTCATTGGCAAGCACATTTTGATTGTGGATGAGGTCGATGATACCCGCACCACCTTGCACTATGCTGTGAATGAGTTGCAAAAGGATTTGGACGAGCTTGCCAGGCAAAGCGGCCGCGAGGGCGAAAAGACGTTGATTAGCGTTTTTGTGCTGCACAACAAGAACAAGCCTAAAAAGGCTGATCTGCCCAAGGCCATGTTTGATGCTGGGCTCTACTTTGCTGCCGAAACAGTTGGTGATGAGTGGTGCTGCTACCCGTGGGAGGCCATGAACATTGACGAGCACACCCAGTTGGCTCGCGAGCAGGGACATATCTAGGTAGTTCTGGTGGTGCAGATAGTAATTTTTATATTAAGGGCGTGCCCATACCCATGTACGTGCCGGCGCATGCTCATGCACATACCGCTGCACATGCAGCCCAACCCACAGCCGCATAACCCACAGCAGCATAACCTCTGCACTTTACTTGACGTCCAGCCCTCCCCTATCCTTGCCATAAATAAACTAGCTAGCCCTACCTCCTCTTTAACTTTTCAATTTCCCCCACCAAAGCCTGTACCTGCGTCTGGTACATCTCCTTGAGATCGCTCACATCGGCCCGCAGTTCCTCCACCTGCTCACTCTTTTGGCCCAGCTTGCGCAGCAGCAGCGCGTGCTGCTCCCGCAACCCAGCCAGCTCGGTCTGCGCGGCCTGGCTCGCGGCGCCCTGGGCCATGTGCTGCAGCATCTCGCTGTATGCGGCATCCTTTTCACGGCGCGCCGAAGCCAACGATTCGCGCGCCATGAGTAGCTGCGCCTCGAGCTTGCGGTTCGCCTGGCTCAGCTTGGCCAGGATATGCGTGTCGCCTGCACCCACGCCTGCACCCGCACTCCCCAAACTGGCAAAACTGTCGTCGCGGTCAATGGGACTGGCGGGAAACGAGTCGAGCGCAGGCGGCGTAGTTTCCTCAAAGGGCACGAGCGGCGGTGGGTGCGGCAGGGGACTCGAGGGCGCTGAGGAGAGCCTGGGCGTAGGTGTGGCGCGGTCGCTTCTGGGGCTCGGCATGCGCGGTGTGTGAATGTGCAGCTGGGGGGGAGAGCGGGGAGAAGCCGAGCTTGTCCCTGGGCTTGCCCCCGGGCTCGCTCCCGGGCTCCCACTCGCATCCGGACTGACCTTGCGCTCATTCACCCCCTCCAAGGCCTGCCCCAGCTCCCTGATCTCCTCGTCCTTGGCCTCCAATTGGTTGCGCAACGCGCTCAGCTCGGCGTCCTTGGTCGCTCTCAGCTCATCCAGCTGGCGCTTCAGCTCGCTGTCCCCCTGCTCGAGCAACTCCCTCAGTTCATGCGACTGAGCCTGGGCAGCATCCACACGCTGCTTGAGCCCCTGGAGGTGCTGCTCGCGGCGCTCGGCAGCGCTCTCAAGATCGGCAATTGTGCCAAGGAGGGCACTCTCTGTAGCCTGCCACGACTCGCGCGCCTGTTCATGTGATTCCAGCGTGCGCGCATCCACGTCTCTCACTACGCTCGATGGCCCTGGACGCGCCTCGGCCTCGAGGCGATAATGCTCGCTACGGGCCTGCGCCTCGACCAGCTGGCGTTCGAGCTCCGTGCTCTTGGTCCGCAGAGCCTGTGCATCCATGCGCAAAGCGTCGATGGCCGCCGCGTGGCGCTTTTCTGCCACCTCGAGCTGGCTGGTGGCCGTGGTCGAATCCTCGCGCGCAGACTGCAGCGCCGCCAGCTGCCCCCTCAGCTTTTTGATTGTGGTGTTTAGTTTGAGTTCCTGAACGCTCAAGCGGCGACCCTCGTCCAGCAGCAAGTCGATTTTCTTGGCGTTGGCGGCCGCCTTGGACGGCGGCTGTTTGTCGAGCAGCAGCACGTTTTCCTCGGCAAGGTGCTTAATTTTGGACGCCATTGGCTCAAAGCGTGCCCTGTAAAAGTCCAAAAATGCTAGCTGGGCCTCGGGCAAGTCAAAATCTGCAGTGGTGGTGATTGGCGTGGGGTCCACTGCCGTGGGGTCTTCAACGTCGGTTGTGGCATCGCCCATGGCCTGGTCGAGACGCGAGTCGAGCGAGGCGATTGCGGATTTGAACAGTCCGCTCCATTCGCTCATGTAGGTGGTTAGCTGAGACGCAGGGTCTTTGGCCTGGTGTGCCTGGTCTGTGCCCAGGGGTGCCCAGGGGGATCCAGTGGGAACCCAGTGTGCCCAGAGGCGGATGATCTGTATGTTGTATATGCTTTACTATGCCCCTTGTGCTCAAATGCACTTTTATATGTACTGCAGATCGCTTCATCTAGATCCCTGGGAAACCATCTCAGACATCCCTGAACCTAAAATTGATTTTGTGACCTGAAAAATATCGCCCTTGGAGCGCAAATAGATTATCTTATACCTAGAGCTAGAGCTGGGAGCTGCTGGCCCAGCGCTGACCCGCGCGCCCTCTCCACGTAATCACCCACTCCATCACTCATCTCATGCAGCAAGTGGTCCAACCGGCGGCTGCAAAGCCGCGCGAAAACATCTACGTCAAGCTCAAAACGCTGGAGCGCGAGCTGGAACTGCTTGGGCTACAAGAAGACTACATCAAGGACGAGCACCGCCACCTCAAGCACGAGCTTTTGCGGGCCCAAGAAGAAGTCAAGCGAATCCAAAGCGTTCCGCTCGTCATTGGCCAGTTTCTCGAAGCTATTGACAACAACACGGGCATTGTGAGCAGTACAACCGGCAGCAACTATGCGGTGCGGATCCTCAGCACGCTCGACCGCGAGCTGCTCAAGCCCAGCAGCAGCGTTGCGTTGCACCGCCATTCCAATGCGCTCGTGGATATTTTGCCTCCTGAGGCTGACAGTAGTATTGCCATGCTCGGCGCAGACGAAAAACCCGACGTTTCGTACGCGGATGTGGGTGGTCTCGATATGCAAAAACAAGAGATCCGCGAGGCGGTCGAGCTCCCCCTAACCCAATTCGATCTCTACAAACAAATTGGTATTGATCCCCCGCGCGGTGTACTTCTTTATGGACCCCCCGGCACGGGTAAAACCATGATGGTCAAGGCGGTGGCAAACTCGAGCACTGCTTCCTTTATCCGCGTTGTGGGCAGCGAGTTTGTGCAAAAATACCTTGGCGAGGGCCCCCGCATGGTTCGTGACGTTTTCCGGCTCGCGCGCGAGAATGCACCGAGCATCATTTTCATTGACGAAATCGATGCCATTGCCACCAAACGCTTTGATGCCCAGACCGGCGCCGACCGCGAGGTGCAGCGTATCCTTTTGGAACTTCTCAACCAGATGGACGGCTTCGACCAAAGCGCAAACGTCAAGGTGATCATGGCCACCAATCGTGCCGATACGCTGGACCCGGCCCTAATGCGGCCCGGGCGCCTCGACCGCAAGATCGAGTTCCCGAGCCTCAGGGACCGCCGCGAGCGCCGCCTGATTTTCACCACGATCGCGTCACGAATGAGCCTGGCCCCCGAGGTCGACCTCGACTCGCTCATCATGCGCAACGAGCCGCTGAGTGGAGCCATCATTGCCGCCATCATGCAGGAGGCCGGTCTTCGCGCTGTGCGCAAGAACCGGTACGTGATTTTGCAGAGCGATTTGGAGGAGGCTTATAGCGCCCAGGTCAAGACTGGTTCGGATATCGACAAGTTTGACTTTTACAAGTAAAAGTATTTATGTAGAGCAG
Source organism: Wickerhamiella azyma (assembly GCA_022577855.1). Lineage (NCBI taxonomy): Eukaryota > Fungi > Ascomycota > Dipodascomycetes > Dipodascales > Trichomonascaceae > Wickerhamiella > Wickerhamiella azyma. Next base: position 275,515 of record JAKISA010000010.1, read on the forward strand.
TCTTGCAGGCGTTTGAGCGAGTGCGATCCTGGCATTTCGGTGAGGGGGTGGGAGTGGTGAACAGGCAGCATGCAGGAATATGTAGCTAGGCGCGCGGCGCACACGCACACGCGCCCACGCAGGCACATATGGGTAATAGCACACATCAAATATTTTAGTTTATAAAGGTTTTACTGCCGCGCTTCCGTGAGCCCTCAGAGAGGACATGCATGAAAGACAGCATGCAGCCAGGGCATGCAGAGCGTTATGCGGGCCAGGCAGGCGCACACGCTCAAGCACAAGCACAAGCACAGGCACAAGCGCGTAAAATTCAGTGGTTTATTTTACATGAATTCCCATTTAGACCAAAATGGCACGAGTAACCCCATTAAATGTGCATGTACACCTCAATCATTACCTACAAGGGGGCTCTCTCAGAAAGATGCTTGCTTTCACATTTATTTATCTAGAACTGCTCAATTGGTATAGAGACCTTTTTTAGGTTTCCTTGGGTGCCCCCTGGGACCCCTTGGGACCCCTTTTTACCCTTTGAGGCCCCTGGGACCCACTGCTGACCCAGCCAGAGCCGGGCCTACTAGACTGAGGTGCTCCCGCATCTCCTCCATATCTCCAACTTAGATATATACTCCACATATCCCCCTAGCTCCCCACCCGGTGCGCACCTACCCCACTCCTCATGCTCAAAATAAATAACCCTAATTCTACAAATTAAAATGCGGCCTTGGTGACCAAATCGCTGGCCAAAATCTCGTCCAAGTTACCACTGGCAGCAGCAACAAGACCCAAAAACGGCAGCGACGGCTGCAACACGCGGCTCAGGTACTCGGGGTGGTACTGGCACCCAACAAAGTACTTGAGGCTCTTGATCTCAAAGCACTCCATGCGCTCGCCCGTCTCGTCCTTGGCAACAAACGTCATGCCGGCACCTTCAAGCTCATCAATCTTGGCGGGGTTGACCTCGTAGCGGTGGCGGTGACGCTCGCGAATGGTTTGCTTGCCACCATACAGCTTGCGCAGCACACTCCACTCTTCAGTTCCGGGCTGAAACTCGGCAGAGCGCTCGCCAAGGCGCATGGTACCGCCCATCTGGGTCTTGTCGACCTCGGGCATGTACACAATGAATGGCTGCGCCGTACCCTCGTCAAACTCTTGCGAGGTGGCCTCGGGGTGGCCGCACGCGTTGCGGGCAAACTCCATTACCGCAACCTGGAATCCAAGGCACACGCCGAGGTAGGGCACATTGTTTGTGCGCGCATAGTTTGCGGCGCAAATCATACCCTCGACGCCACGGTTACCGAAACCTCCAGGCACCAGGATACCGTGGGCCTGGCAAACGCGGGCCCACGCCTCGTGGTACTGCGCCTTGCTGGCAGTCTCGTGCTTGGGCTCGAGGTGCTCAGCATCGACCCACGAGATGCGCAGCTTGCGCTTGCAGCGCAGGGCGCTGTGCTCGAGCGACTTGACCACCGAGATGTACGAGTCCTGCAGGTCAATGTACTTGCCCACGAGCGCGATCTCGAGCACTTCTTGCGAGCTGTCGTGGTCCACGGTCAGGCTCGTCCACTCGCTGAAGAGGGATTCGCCGCGAGTGCGAGCAGCTTCGGAAGGACGCACCTCATCAAGCTTGAGGCGGCGGTCAAAGTATTTCATCAACTTGAGCTTCGAGAGCATCACGGGCACGTGGTAGGTGGAGTTGACGTCGTGGACGCCAAGCACCTGATCGGGGCCCACGTGGCAAAACATGCTGATCTTTTCCACCACGCTGGGGGCCAACGGCACCTCGCAACGGCATGCAATAATATCTGGGGTCAAACCCAAGCTACGCAGATCCTTGATGGCGCTTTGGGTCGGCTTGGTCTTGAGCTCGCCGTGGATCACAGGCACAAGCGAAACGTGAATCAGGGCAAAGTTGTCAATGCCAACCCGGAACTGAAACTGGCGCAGCGCCTCCACAAACGGAGCACTCTCAATGTCACCCACGGTACCGCCGAGCTCAATGATGCAGACCTCGGGAGACTCGCCGCTTCCATCGACCGAAATGTGCGCAACACGCTCGATCCAGTCCTGAATGGCCGTGGTCAAGTGCGGCACAATTTGCACCGTCTTGCCAAGGTAATCACCGCGGCGTTCCTTTTCGATAACGTGCTTGTAGATCTTGCCGGTGGTGATATTGTGGTCACGCGTAAGCGTGACGCTCAGGTAACGCTCATAGTTGCCGAGATCAAGGTCGGCCTCGCCACCATCGCTAAGAACAAACACCTCGCCGTGCTCAAGAGGCGACATGGTACCGGCGTCGATGTTCATGTAGGGATCGATCTTGATGCTGGTGACGCGGTAGCCAAGGGCTTTAAACAAGAGACCTGTGCTGGAGGCGATAACACCTTTTCCAATGCCGCTAATCACACCGCCAGACACTACGACGTACTTCATTACAAATTTTTTTTCGGTGAAATTTCATTTTGTGGGACCAATGGGGATGACAAATGGGTGAGGTCAGCGCGAACAGCGCCAGCGCGAACAGCGAACGACGCGTCGCGCACGTGACTGCGAAGCGAAATTGAGGCATGATCGATCGGCTAAGAGGGGTGGAGCGGGGCAGGGAGCGGCATGCTCTGCTCTACACGAATGCCCTACTTTATGAAAAGTAGATTGAATCGTAGACTGGGCAGCCCCATGGGCAGCACCAGCACTCGGGGCACCCCAGGGGTCACACCCAGGCAACGCTTCTGGCAACGCCCATGGCAACCCGAGGGAACCCCAGGCAACGCCTTTGGCAACGGTAGAAGCGTGTGCAGCGCGTGCGTACCCGTGCAGGTGGCCCGAGCGGGTGGCCCTGGTGATGCAAATTTTTGACGAGCTAAAATTTTTGGGTGCCTAGGTGAACGGTTGCAGGGGGGGGGGTGCATTGGGTGGCGACCGATGGGGTGGCGCAGTCGAGCAGGGCGCAGCGTGGTGTATTGCACGCCCCTTGGGTCCCTTGATTTTTCATGTGACCCAGCACATCAGGGCTGCATGTGACCCATCACACTAGCTCCCCATGGCCCCCAGCACGCTGGCCACCGCACAATGGCCCCCTCACTCATAAAACGCAATAAATAGTTAAAAATTAAGCGGGCCCAAAGGGCGCCGTTCCACAAATCCCCGCTGTAGCGAAGGGGTGCTCATGTTTGAGTGGCTCAGATCAAGCGACTTGGCCGGCAAGTGGGTGACCGAGCGGGACGCCTTGGCGAGGGGCCGCATTCCAGTGCGGAACCTCTCCATCTCGCGCTCGCACGTCACCTTGTAGGAGGTATCATTCATGCCGATATAGTTTTGCGGCTCGCACCTCGCGCGGTTACCCATAAAGAACCCGCTGTACCCTCCGTCCAAGACGGCAATATTGGGGTAGGTTAGGGTTGGGTAGCAGTTGCTTTGGCGGTCGCGTTGCCTGAGGTGAGTAGCCATCAGGGGGCCACGGTACGCGCTGTACTCGCAGTGGAAAACCACCAAGACCCGATCTTTGGGCGGGCCACCAAACGGCAACGCCTGCTCAAGCTGTTGCTTGCAGCTGACGTTGCGCGCGCCGGCAATGTGGCCACCGGCATATTCATATTCAAAGCGGCAATCGACGATTTGCACCGAGTCATAGTGTTGACGAAACTCCCCGTCCATGATGCGCACCAAGGTGCCAGCATCAAGACGCGGAAACATGTCGTCCGCAACACTAAAAGTGGGGACTCCGGGTGCAAGCGCCGGTGGCGCGATCGGCGCTGTGGCTGAGGGCGCGCTGCCCTCGAGGTACATGAACTGTTCTGAACTGGGAAACATGCTTTGAGTACGGCGCACTTTGCGCGCATCGATGCGCTGCGGCGAGCCTGCAAGGTGGCTCGGCGTAAGGGGCAGCCCAAGCAGGCCGGGCGTGCCGTCCTTTGGGGTGCTGCTGCCTTCCCTGAAACCAGCATCCCTGGGGATGCGCCAGTTGTCAGGGACGTGGGTACCAATCGGAGTGCTCGAGAGACTTGGAGAGGACTCGGCGAGGCGCAGGCGAATGCTGGGGAGACCAGAGACGGGCGCGGGCGCTGTGGGGGTTAGCGCAGGGGCGGGGGCGGGGGCACCCGCGCCCGCTGGGACCGGGGCACCTAGAGGGGCCAACGGGACACAAAAAGAAACCGAGGCAGGCTTGGAGGCAGCAGGCACCCCTAGGGCGGCCCCTAAAGAGCTAGCGCCCGCGCTGGTACCGGCGCTCACACTGGCGCCCATGCTGGCCACGCGGCATGCCTTTTGAGCCCGGCGTGGAACCGGCGTGCTGCTGTCCTCACCGGCCGACCAGTCAAACCCGGCGCGCTCGTCGCTGGGCGTCGTGGCAAGCTCAAGATCGCCAGCAAAGCTCAGCTTTGTTGTGGGAAGGGCTGGGCCCAAAGTAAAGTCTAGTTTGGAGGTTCTCGCCGTTAGCGTAGCACACTCCAACATTCAGTTCCACCAGAAACCAAGGAACGTAACAATCCGGGGTCGGGTCGTTTTTGCTATGTATATACAATCTGGCCTGTGTTTACGACTTTCCTAATTAGGTAACTAGCAATGCGGCAGCAGGTCAACCCTGCATGCGGGCTTGCATGCCTTGCATGGCAACGCGCACGCATGACGCCGACTTATACCAATAATAACTCGCTCAGCCCTTCAAACAGTAAATTTCACTCGCCCTAGCCTTTGCCTGCGCAATTGACTGGCGGTCTTGGCGCGCGCTTGTGAGGCGAGTGACCAGCTTATCACCTGCAGGCGGCCGATACACGCAGATTAATGTCACTAGCGGTGGTATTTAGCCGCATCAGGGGCACTTCAACCGTCTCAAAGTTACAGGCCTCTGCAGGGGGTCACGTCTGAACGGCCATGAAACGTCACAGGCAAATTGATGCGCGAAAAAAATGACGCCTAGAATCAAGGGGCATGTCGGCCGCAATGCATCTGCCGAACATTTTGAGACCACCAGTGTACTCGTGAGAATAAAATAAATATATAATTTTGATACTATCTGCGCCTCTACCCCTTTGATCGTTCCCGGGCAACGTTTGCCCCCGCAACTTAGAAAATTTTTTCTTTCCACCCCGTGTGCCGACAAAATCTAGTACAAAACCCCTAGAGTTGTCCCAAGCCGCTGGTCGCGAGTGCCAAAAATGCCCGTTTGGTGCCTCTTTGGCCCCTTGAATTACTTAATGCATTGCATGTAGCTCCTCATGCGCATGCAACGTGACGCACATAAACCCTGCCCCGTTAGTTCTCAATCTAGCGCAGGGCAGCATGGCACCGCATGGCAGCAACCGTGAGACAGAGGGTGGGGCCCGCGGGGCCCGCGGGGCTCGCGGGGTTTCCAAGGCCAAAAATAGAGTATTAAAAAAGATCCGCGTGGATTCGCCATGAGAGTAACAGCCGCGCATGCACATTTAGACTGCTACCTGGGGAACCAAGCACGAGCTTGCAGGTAGCCGCTGAGGGCCCTCCCCCCGGATCGTACGCGCCCGCGCGCGGACGCGTCGTGGTCGCGCCCTGCAAGGATTACGCGCTGGAGAGGTCGTTCCTGCCCCGTGTCTCAGACAGTTTCACATGGTCTCAAAGCGGCCCCCCCCTCAAAAGCTGTGTGGACCAAGTGGTTTGCGCCTAGTTGCATAGCCCTTGCCTTGATATGCACGTGTGCAGATCCCGGGTGAATTTTAAAATTAGCGAGAATGCCAAACACGTTTGGTAGCTAGAATCGAGGTTTAGATTCGAGTCATGCTTGCCCCCAGATTCCAAATTTGGCGGCATGGAATGTGGGTCAAGCCACCCTAGTCGGCAGCCACATGCGCGCTATGCGCGCGATGCGTGTGCGCGGTATTTTGGCAAGTCGTGCATATGCGGATATCTTATCGAAGTAGGGAGAAGAGGGAGAGGCGGGGAGATAGGGGGACACTCATGGGGCGCCCCATCTTCAGTGAATTATGTATTTTAAAACCAAGGAATGCAAGAAAAGCAAGTCAAATTGGCTGTACCTTTTGGCGATCAAGCACATTCCGGGGACCTCCTTTGGCACGCACCAGTGCAGATCTCCAGGTCAAAGGGCATGTCTGTGCACGGGCGTGGTGAGGGCCCGAGGGGATGGGGATTGGTGTAGTTTAGATAGTTGACGTGAGGGGACTGGGGTATGTGTAACGCGCTGGGGCGTGGGTGATCTGATGTGCGGGGGAAAGGTCGAGCCACATGTGCAGCAAATAATACTGATCGGCGGGGGAATGCCCAGGGAGGGCAGGCATGGGTGCCCAGGGCTTGGGGGGCATGCTCAGGGGAGGTTAGGCTGGGGCTGGCAGCGCCCAGGATATGGGGCATGCCCATGGCTAGGGCTGGAGGGCTTGGCGCCAGCCGGGTGACGAGGGCACTTTCCAACTCCTTCGAGCTCTGGAGAGATCCTCGAAGTGCCCTGTCACTTGGCCCCTCAGTGCTTGGCCCTCCCCCACTCTGCATAAAACATATTCACTACAAACAGCGACTACGACTGCGCACACACGCACCCTACAAACTCCTAAGATCCTGCTCGAGGTTATGGTTCTCCCAGGCCAAATCGCTCGCGGTTGGCATGGGCGCTTCGGCCGTTTGGACCGGGGGCAGCTTGTTGGTTGGAGGCAGGACCAAAGCGTTGAACGAGGACTCGACCGCCTTGGCCGAGACCAAAAACAGGTTCTCACAGACAAAGGCGAGGGCAAGCACAGCAAACGGGGTCACAGCAACCAAGGATTGGTCCTGGGTCCACTGGCGCTCGTTCTCGTACATGACGGTAATTGTGGGGATTGTGACTGCCGCGAGGCCGCTGAGGAACAGCAGGTTGGAGTTCCAGGTGCCGATAGAATTGACGCGTTTGACGTTGGGCCGTCTAAAGTCGTACGCGAGCTTGAACGCCGACGCTTTGGTGCGCAGCACAATGCCGACCGCCACGGCCACCGGGGCGAGCGGCCACACGGGAGCAAGCAGAAGAGCGTAGCCAATGAGCGAGGTGATGACCAAAAAGTCGCCGTCGACGTCGTAGGGCGCCTGCTTGGCCTGCAACTGGACCGGTGCCGCGTCGCCTTGGGGGATCTTGCGCTTGGCGAGCCAGGCCATGGCAAACGGCACGATGGCATCGGTGGCAAACAGCACCAGCTGGTTTGTGATGGAGTAGTACTTGGTCTGCTTTGTGAGGCGCAGCGTGTTGAGCTCAAACTCGGGCACAATGCGCAGGTTGTACCCAGCGACGGAGCTACGGATATTGCCGAGACCGTAGGCGATGTAGTGGCCAAAGGGGAGATAGAGGTATGCTGAGAGCAAAATGGGTGTGTAGTTCAAGAAAAAGGTCGCCCAGAACTTGCGCTGAGTGCGATAATAGTCCTCTGTCTCCTGGTACTCAAAGTCCTCAAACGAGAGATAAAACTCGAGAAACTTGTCGTACACAAGCCTAAACAGCTGGGCGAGCACTACGTAGCCGCCCGTGGGGGCCAAAGCCAGCACACTCTTGAACGGTCCGTCGTAAAGTTGGGTCATGAAAACCTCAAACGCGAGGCCGGCGACCACGGCTAGCAGGTACAAAAAGCACAGAAACGCAGCCAGCGGTACAAACAAAACACTGCGGATCTGGCGCGAGCGGCTCGAGGTGCCGTTGAAAGCTTGGCGGCGAGTCGTAACGTCCTGGACATTGTAGGTGCTCCATGCCTTGGCGTACTCGGTTTCCTGGAACCTCCAGAGAAAGTTAAACACGATCGACCATACAACAAGCAGGAGGCCACTAATTCTGGGACCAAGAACTCTTCCGAGGACGCCCAGCCCAGCAGGTACGGCCATGGCCTTGGCGGCGTAGCCGGCAAAAGCAAAGTAAAGGGCGACCTGGTCGCCGTAATGGACTCGCACAAAGTTCACATCAAGGCTCAAGACCCCCAAGCTCTTCTTGAACAAGCTCTCGTTGACCTGTTGGTGGCCGTACGGCCACACGGCACTGATGGCCTTGTTACGGTCGGGTGTGAGCCCATTACGCTGCAGTGTCTCGTAGGCGAATCGGTCGCGCAGCGCAGGGGTCAAATCCTCGCCGTCGAGGCTGATTGCGGGGGTGGGCACGCCAGCAGCCACGTCACGCGACTGGAGGTCTGCGGCGGCTTTTGCGAGCGCCCTGGGGGTCAAGTGGACCAAAAAAACGACGCCTGGGGGTGCACTGGATGTAACTTTCTCAGAGGTGCCCTGGGGTGCGCCCTTCTCCTTTCCCTTTGGCTCGCTGGGCATGGCCGCGACCGAGAACCCAGCGGCCTTGAGCTCGCGTGCAACGGTCGCAATGGCGCTCGAACCATCCTTGTGCTTGGCAACGCTCACCACATAGTCTGCCTGGTCGAGTAGCACTTGCTGTTTTGGGTCGGGGTGTGACATGAGAGAAAGTGGCTATGCATGGCTATGCAGCAATATAGGGTAGGGCATGCAGGGGAGGGTGTGGCGAGGGGGAAGGGGGAAGGGGGAAGCTTGGTCGACCTAGAGCCTGCTCACCGGACTAATAATTATTTACATATATTCAAGGTTGCCCATGCAGCGCACAGAGCACAGCTCGCCGGACTGTACAACTTACATGAGCAAGCTCGAATTGGCCTACAAAACGGTTCTCGAGGAAATCGCTCGCATTGCAAAATCCGCACAGCTTAAACCTCCGACTCTTGTTGCCGTTTCCAAATACCACCCGGCCGAGGAAATCGCCGAATTGTACCGTTTGGGCCACCGGCACTTTGGTGAAAACTACGTGCAGGAGCTCACGGCAAAGGCAGCTACGCTGCCCAAGGACATTCAATGGCACTTTATTGGCAACTTACAGTCCAATAAGTGCAAAATTGCTGGCGAGATCCCCAATTTGTACGCGGTAGAGACCCTGGATTCGGCCTCAAAGGCAACCAAGCTCAACAAGTACCGCACTCCCGACACCAAGCTGCACGTTTATATTCAGGTTAACACGAGCGGCGAGGAGCAGAAAGCGGGTGTGGCACCTTCCGAAGCCGCAGCCCTAGCCCAGCACATCCTTAGCGAGTGCCCCAACCTGCACCTCGAAGGTCTCATGACCATTGGTTCCTTGGGCCAGAGCACTGGCGCGGGCGCAAACAAGGACTTTGAGGTGCTTGTCGAGGCTCGCAACGCTCTATCTAAAGAGCTGGGGCTCGACTTGGGCCTGTCCATGGGGATGAGCAGCGACTTTGAGGAGGCAATGCGCCAGGGATCGACCAACGTGCGCATTGGCAGCACGATTTTCGGGGCCAGGCCGAGCAAGGAGGAGGTCAAGGCCAGCACATAGGGTACGCGCGCCCCTTTAATTCAAATAGCAAAACAGTAGCAACCCGTGGCACCTGCATATAAGGACCCACACTTGCATATGCTTGGTCATGCCCCCTCCCGAGCTGTGGTACAAAATTATCGAATACATTCCAAGCCCTTCAATGGAGCAGCTTGTACGCTTTGCACAGGTTAATCGCGAGTTCCGCCGAGTGTTTTTGAGCGATACGGCTTGGGCTAAATTCAATGTTTATGACGTGCGGGACCAAACCACTATTTATAGCTATGGCGACTACAAGCTGAGTGGAGTGGCGGCACACTTTTTCAACTATTTGAGTGGTCTGCCGTCCTCTGAGCAGGCGGCTTTTTTCCAACGCCACCGGGGCCATGGCGAGTACGTCTCGAGCTCAGACCTCTATTCTCAAATTAATACACTCAGTCTGATATGGCCCTTGCACGAGCTCAATTCAGCCTGTCTACAGCTAATCCAGCTCAGTGTCTGGAGATTGTGGTCGTCGACACATCTGGTTGAGAAACTCAAATGTGCAGATGGTGGCGGTTTGTTCCCCAGCTGGGCGCTGAACGACGAGCAAGTTTGTTTCTTTTTGGCCAAACTCGGTCTGTTGGGATTTACGCCTTTTGTTTTTAGATTCGACTGGGACATCAATCTGGCCGTGTTTACTTGTTTCCAAGCAGGCGGGAAAGTCGAGATCCTCCCGCGGTTTCTCCAAAATAAACAGTTTGTGCTGAGCGCTCTTTGGGAGCTGCAAGACATCAATCATATTTGGAGGGAAGAAAGAGCACTCCAGCTTGCCGAATTTTGGAGCTCCGATTGGGACGTTGTTGCAGGGGCTTGCAAAGTATTGGAAAATCCATCTTTTGCGATCCAATCAGACCGTGACAGTGTGCTGAGGGCTGTGCAAGATAGCAGTGTCCTAAAATATGCCTCTGAGAATTTACGCCGCGATCGGGAGATTGTGCTTGCAGCAGTAAATTATAATGGCAGCTCCCTTCAGCACGCTACCCCAAACCTGCGCAACGACCACGAGATGGTACTGGCGGCCGTAAAATGTTGGAGCGCAGCTCTCGAATACGCTTCAGAGGACTTGAGAAACGACCGCAAAGTCGTGTTGGCGGCTGTAAAAAGGGGCGGGTATGCTCTTGAATATGCTTCCGAGAACCTGAGAAATGACCGTGAGATTGTGACGGCGGCAGTTGCAGATTGTGGTTATGCTCTTGAACACGCTTCCGAGAAGCTGCGCAACGACCGTGAGTACGTGATGATGGTGGTGAAAAGATGTGGTCATTACCTCCGTTATGCCCCTCAAGGCCTGCGCAACGATCGGGAGGTTGTGCTGGCAGCCGTCAAAGATTGGAGCGCAGCTCTCAAATACGCTTCTAGCGATCTGCGCAACGACCGCGAAATCGTGTTGGTGGCTGTAAAAAGGGACGGGGGTGCTCTTAAATATGCTTCCGAGAACTTGAGAAACGACCGCGAGGTCGTGACGGCGGCAGTTGCAGAATATGGCTATGCTCTTGAGCACGCATTCGAGGACTTGCGTAGCGACCGTAAGATTGTGATGGGTGCATTGCACAACACCAAACATTCTGTAGGCGTCGGAGCCTTTGTACGCGCTTCTGAGGAGCTGCGCCACGACCGCGAAGTTGTGCTAGCGGCGGTGAAAAATTGGGGTGCTCTTGAGTTTGTTCCCAAAGACTTGCGCAGCGACCGTGAGATTGTGCTAGCGGCAATTTCGTGCAGTGGCTATGCTCTTGCCCACGCCTCAGAGGACTTGCGCAACGACCGCGAGGTTGTGTTGGCGGCAGTGCAAAAAGATAGAGGTGCTCTTCAGTATGCCTCAGAGTACTTTCGCAACTGCACGCGCCTGCGCTATGAGCGCAAATGGCAAAACTCTTGCGTCCACACCAAGCTTTCTTGATGGCATCTCACTAAATAAATAATTTACAGCTGATATACGTTCGACACGTTCTTGGTGAGGACCACACTGACGACCTTTTTAGTGCTCCGCACGCACACTGTCACGTTTTTACGGTCTGCATCTGGCTCAAGCCGCAGCAGGCACCCATAGTTGCCGCTAGCGTTTGTGTGGAGGATAGAGGCCCCCAGCACTAGGGAAGGGGTGGCGGCCACGATAGCATAGCCCAGGTTGGCCACGACCTCGGCGTCGTCATCGACAATTGCCTTGACCTTCGTGCTGCTGAAATTCTTGAATGTTTTGCGGAACTCGCCCTCGGGGCCGATCTGGTTCCAGCGGGCCTCAAACTCGTCGCGGGCCACCGAGGTAGGGAACATGAACCGCTCAATCACAATCGGCAGCCTGAAATTCATCTCGCTAAATGCCCCAGCAAAGTATTGCACGCGGCATAGCGGACTCACGGCAAACGGCTGGCGCGCCTCACACACCACGACGAGCTCGGTCGTTTCGCCTCTGCGGAGGGTTGTTTGGGGGATATTTTTCGTGGAGAGGCTCAAAACTTGCTCGCCCATGGGGTTGTGCACCGTTACACTGAGGCCGGTTATAACTCTGTCCGAGATATTGCACAATCTCAGGATAACGCTGCCCTGGCCGCTCGCGCGCGGGAACTCGTAATGGCACCCAACCTGGACGAGCGCATCTTGAAACAAGGTGCCCTGGTTGTGGGTGAGCATGCGGCGGAACCCGTGTTCCCAGTTGGTGGAGAGAACTGTGTCTTTTGTGAGGCTGCTAGAGGACAGCATTGAGGGGAGCGGTGGGCGTGTGGGAGGGGCGGTGGTGCCTGCAGCTGTGCCAGGTGCACCGCTAGTGGGCTCGCGTGCGGCGAGGGCCGTAGATGAGCCTGTAGCACCCCCTGACACCCCTGGCCCAGCGCCGAGAGCCCCAGGGGCACCAGCACCCGCCCTCCTTATACCCGTATTCTGCCTGGTCAGCACCACCTTGTGCTTGGCCACAGGCGCCATCAAACTCGACGGCTGCTCGCCATAAAGTGGCATCTTGTCCCACACAACCCTCATCAGCGCCGAGTGGTTCAGCAGCTGGCGGTACTCGATGGCGCGCTGGTGCAGCTCGCTGTCGCTTGATTTGGTGTACTGGGACAATGTTTCACCAATCTGAGCTCTCAAAGGGGGGTATGTATTTGCCATTTTTGCGTATGCAGTGAGGATATTTGCGTCTGCTGCTCCCCCCAGCTTGTCCAGCAAAGCCAAGTACTGATCCTCGGGTGAGTGCTTTGGTTGATGCGCCACCAGCTCGCCGTACTCCCCAAGCACGTACGCCCCAACCTTAATTGTTTGCGTCGAGCACTCGGGTTCGTGCAGGTACTCGAGCACCGCCGAGGCCGCATAGCCCTGAATGTCGGGGTTAGCCATGACGAACCGCACGAGACGGTGCCAGATTTGCGCCGAGACGCTCGACCCGCCAATCATTAGCAGCGAGAGAGTTGTGTCGAGGTACCACCGTTTGCTGGTGGCGCAGTCCTCAATGAGCTGTGCGAGCACGGTGGCAACGTCTTTGCGGATCAACGAGTCGCTCAGGGGGAGATAATCCAAGAGTTCCGCCGCGATGTGCTCGACGTTGGCCTTGTCGGTGATGTTGAACAGCAGGTCAATACACTTGCGGCGCACCGAGATATCGCGGTCTTTGAGGAGTTTCAGCAAAGTGTTCTCGAGTTCCTTGACTTGGGGGAACTTGTGGAGCGACACGAGGCAGTTGAGGCTGAGGAAACGCACGGTGGCCTGCTTGTTGTTGAGGAACATTGTGAGAGTTTCAAACACTTTGGACAGCAGAGACGGCTGCTGCGCCAGCAGCTGGTGGTGTTCCAAGGCGTTAATGACCTCAAACAGCACGGCGTTGCTCGCGTTCAGCCGCTGCGCGGCGTCGTTGCTCGTGCTGATTTTGTGGATGCTGGCAGTCACCTCCTCCGCAACGCCGAGCAGCACGCCCCCCAGCTGCATCTCGAGCACGTCGGCCTGGCCCGGCTGCGTCTGGGCAAACCCCGGCGGGTACAGCTGGACAATTTCTAGCAGGCGCACAAGCAGCCACGGGCACGGAACTTGATAGTAAATGTAGTCGGGACTGATTTTGTGCTTGAGAAAGACCGCGCTAATGCGGTTGAGGGCCGCGCTGAACGCGTTGGGGCACCGCCAAAAGTTGTCGGCCACGATGGCCTTGACGAGGGCCGCCGCGCACAGGGCCACGCCGATGCTTGATGCGTCGAGCAAAGCCACAATGCGGTCCACCCACGAGTCCTCTATGGATTCAGGCACTCGACGATAGAAATGGAGCAGCACGAGGGCGGCTTTTTTGCGTACGAAATCGGTGCTCGTGGGGCTGATGAGCAGTTTGTACACTTCTTGGGGCGCTCGTTGAAAGATGGTCTGCACGGAGCCGAGGTAAGACAAAGCCAGGCACGTGCAGACATCGTCCATGGCGGCCAGATCGCTAAAAACGGTCGGGAGCGCCAAATCCATCGCATCGCCCTGCGTGTGCATCAGAGTCATTGCCAGGTACCCAATCTGTTTTTCGGCAAAGGCGGGCATTTTTATGAGTGCAAGCGCCTCTGATTTTCCCATTGTGACCGGGTACCCCAAGATATAGACGTAGCAGAGCTTGGCAACATATTTGCGCTTATTGTAGGCATTGAGGCTCGGGTCGGCAAATTTGTCGCGGATATTTTGCAGTTCCTTGTTGACACGCAGCTGTTCTTGCTCGTGCGACCGTGCCCCGCGCAGGTCGGCGATGAACTGCGTCAACCCTTTCATGCTCATCTGGGTGGAGGTGTGTAAGCGGTGGGAGACGTTCGGTGGGAGACGCCGGAGCGTTGGACTCGTAAGCGGTGGGAGACGATGGACTTGGACTTGTGTAAGCGGTGGGAGACGGTGGGATACGATGGACCTCGACTTTGAAAAATAATTTGTCAGTGCACCCTCTTTCAAAAAAAAATGGAGCAGTCAAACAAGCCGCACCGGGCTGCCAAAGATGCGGAAAAATCAACAAAGAAAAAATTGCACCAAAACGGCGTCAATCACAAGGCGTTCGGCGTGGCCAACCCTGCCAAACTCGCCAAGCAGGCCCAGCGGTCAGCCGAGATGCGTCAAAAGCGGCTCGGGCCATTGATCCACGACCGTACGCCTGAAGAACCGCCTCCCGTAATGGTTGCGGTGATGGGCCCCAAGGGAACAGGCAAAACAACCCTGATCAAATCGCTTGTTCGCCGGTTCACAAAGCACACCCTTACCGAGATCAATGGCCCAGTGACGGTAGTTACTGGCAAACGCCGCCGCGTCACCTTTTTCGAGTGCGGTACAGACCTCAACTCGATGATTGATATTGCCAAATGTGCTGATCTTGTCCTACTCATGATTGACGGCAATTTCGGCTTTGAGATGGAGACCATGGAGTTTTTGAATATCCTTAATCCCCACGGGTTCCCGCGCATTCTGGGAATTACTACCCACCTCGACCTGTTTAAAAACGCCCAGACTATGCGGGCCTCGAAAAAACTCCTCAAGCGCAGGTTCTGGACGGAGGTGTACCAGGGCGCCAAGCTTTTTTACTTGAGCGGTGTGATTAACGGGCGCTACCCCGACCGCGAAATTTTGAATTTGGCCCGGTTTATCTCGATCATGAAGTTTAGGCCCCTTAAATGGCGCAATGAGCATCCTTATTTATTGGCCGACCGGCTCGTCGATATTACCCACCCCGCTCGCATTGAAGAAAACCCCAAGGTGGACCGCACCGTGGCGTTCTTTGGGTACCTTAGGGGTTCGCCCCTCGCCTACAGCAACGCGCGCGTCCACATCCCGGGTATTGGTGACCTCACAGTCAAGGAAGTGGAGCGGCTGCCGGACCCGTGCCCCACGCCGCATGCGCTGCGCCAAGAGTCCAAACAACAGGTCGCCGAGGGAAAGAAAAAGGCGCACCGCCGCCTCGACGAGAAAAACAAGACTATTTATGCGCCCATGAGCGATATTGGTGGTGTGATGATCGACAAGGATGCCGTGTACATTGACGTCGGCACCTCCAACTTTAGCGAGGGCCAGGAGCGTGGCGTGGGCGAAAAGTTGGTGACTAGCCTCCAAAGCTCGGGCAAGTTCCTCGGCGGCCAAGAACAAGACCTTCAAATCTTCCACGGTGAGGACGGAGAGGACGGCGACGCCGAGGAGTTGGGCGCGCTCGACGCCGACGAGGAGTCTGAGCTTGCGTCTGAAATTGAGGAAATCGGCGAGGAGCACCCCGATTTCGGCAACACCGGCCGCTCCAGTATGCGTAGCGGCCGTGCCGTCGCCCAGGAGGAGGATCAAGAAGTGGAGCAGGCTGAGGATTTTGCCTATGCCGAGTCTGATTCTGACCTTGAGCTCAAGTGGATGGATAATTTCGAGAAAGCCGAGCGCCGCCTCGATCTTGGGCGGCTCATCTACGGCTCCACACCTATCAAAACGGTGATGGCCACCCTGAGGGGCGAGGAAGAAGATATCGAGGACGAGGACGACGAAGACTTTTTCACCCCTAAAAAGCAGACTGCCGAGATCAAGAGCGGGACCCTGAATTATCCCAGCGACCTCAAAGAGTGGAGCGATCCCTCTAGCGTGGCCTCCATCTCGGGCGTGTTTTACCGCGAGCTCAAGCTCAAGGATGAGTCTGAGGATGAAGTTTTTGATGATTTCGAGGATCTCGAGAAGGGCGAGGAGCAGGAGGAGGCGACCCCCGAGCCCACCCAGCCCAAAATCAAATCGGTCGAGGAGCAGCGCGCCGAATCCGCAAAGCGTAAAGAAGAGCTGCGCCTGCAACTCGAGGAGAATGACGACCGCGAGGCCAACGCCGAGGACCCCGAGGGCGAGTACAACGCTGATGATGCCTGGTACGAGCAGCAAAAGGACAAGATCCAAAAGCAAAAGGAGATTAACCAGTCGGTGTTTGATGAGATGGACGATGCTACGCGCGACCGCCTCGAAGGGTTTAGGGCTGGAACATACGCCCGCATTGTTTTTGAGGGCATTCCGTGCGAGTTTATTGAGAATTTCAGCCCCAAGTACCCCATGCTAATTGGCGGGTTGCTGGCCAACGAGGACCGGTTTGGGTTCTCGCAGGTGCGCATCAAGCGCCACCGCTGGCACAAAAAGATCCTCAAGACTAATGACCCCATCATTATGTCGCTTGGTTGGCGCCGGTTCCAGACTTGCCCCATCTACACCACGAGTGATTCGCGCACGCGTAACCGTATGCTCAAGTATTCGCCCGAACACATGCACTGCACTGCCACTTTTTACGGTCCGCTCGTGAGCCCCAACACTGGCTTTTGTGCTGTCAACAGCGTTAGCGACAAGGACAAGACCCCCGGGTTCCGTATTTGTGCTACCGGTACAGTGCAGGAAGTTGATCAAGAAGTCGAGATTGTCAAAAAGCTCAAGCTGGTTGGGTACCCTTACAAGATCTACAAAAATACCGCCTTCATCAAGGACATGTTTTCCTCAAGCCTCGAGGTGGCCAAGTTTGAGGGTGCTCAGATCAAGACCGTGAGTGGTATTCGTGGTCAAATCAAGCGCGCGCTCGCCAAACCCGATGGATACTTTAGGGCAACGTTTGAGGATAAGCCGCTGATGAGCGATATTATCATCCTTAGGGCGTGGTACCCTATTCAGGCTCGCAAGTGGTACAACCCCGTGACTTCGTTGTTGCTCAAAAACAAGGATGAGTGGAGTGGTATGCGTCTCACCGGTACTGTGCGTGCTCAACGCAACCTCGAGACTCCCGCCCCTGAAGACTCCAAGTACGGCAAGATTGAGCGTGAGGAGCGTCGCTTCAACCCGCTCAAGGTGCCCAAGAGCCTTCAGTCGCAATTGCCCTTCAACTCTCAGTTGCACCAGATGAAGCCGCAGCGCAAAAAGACATATATGCAAAAGCGCGCTGTTGTGGTTGAGGGCGAGGAAAAGAAGATGCGCGATCTTATGGTCAAGGTGGCCACTCTGCGCAATGAAAAGGATGCCAAGCGCAAGGCCAAGAAGCAGCAGCACCGCGAAAAGGTCGCTATTGAGCAAAAGAAGGTCGATGAGCGCCGCGCCGCGCGTCTCAAGGAGGTCCGCAAGGAGTACTTTGCTACTCATGACGATAGCCGCGACGCCAAGAAGCAAAAGAGATAGCATATTTAGCATATTTATAACATTTCCCACCAGCTACATTCCCACTACGGCGATGTGCGCCCCATCCAAACACTCGAGCCGGCCCAATTCGCCATCGAGCGCACTGGGCTGTGCGAGATCCATAAAACACAGGCGACCATGTTTGCTGGGTGCCTCAAACGAAAACGTGAGCATTGAATCCTTGCCCTGTTTTCTCGCCACTTGGAGGTCCTTGAGGCACTGCACAAATACTGTTTGGCTCGTGGCTGAGCGGCACACGCGGCTCGCCTTGACAATCATCTTGGCGCCACAGCGCTCTTGCACATTGAGGCGTACCACCCGACGCTGGACCCTCAAATAGTCATGGACAATGGTCGCCATGCCGGGATCCTTGATACTTTGGCCCAAAAGTACCTCAAAAGCACCAAAACCAATGATACACACTTTCTCGTCCCCGGTAATAAACTTATCGATGGTGGGCTGGAGGTATTGAAGCACATAGCCTTGTGAGGGGTCGACGTCGACGCACAGTTTGGTGCATTGGGTTTGCCCGTGGTTGATGGTCTGGAGATTGTCAATCGAGCGCAGCGCCATGCGTGTAGGTAGCATGTTGTGTTTAACTTTGAGGAGGTCTACGGTGGTTTCGTGCTTGCATGGCCGCAGCAACTACAGGGGTGGATGTTGCGTGGATGTTGCGAGGAGCCGTGGGTTCAATGAGGGCGCAGGAGGTGCTGGAAATTGCTGCATTCGCTATAAAAAAATTACACCCTCACAACCAAGGTCAGCTCTCCCAGAGGCTTGCTCAAGCTCCTAAAAAGTAGCTCATGCAATTGTATGCGCTTGCATGCACACGCATGCATCGCTTGCATCGTCCCAGCATCACATAACAAATACGACAAAACAAACGCATATATATATCAGATGTCACCTCAATACGTAACATGACCACCTCGCTCGCAGTATACTACAGCAGACCGCAGTCGACCCCCGAAGTCAAGCAGATCTTGTTGGAGGGCGCGCTGCGTCCCTCTGAGATCATGCTCGAGACCTCGATGCTGGAGATCACTCATTTGGACGACAAGATCAAGGCGTGGAGCAACGTCACTCGCCGCAAGTACATGGGCCGTGGGTTTTCGGGCATCATTCGCGAGACGGGCGGTACCGACCGGTTTGTCCCTGGCGACCGCGTGTGCGGCTACCTGCGTCCCCTGACCCTCGACTTTATTGGTACCGCCGCTGTTGTTGACATTGAGAAGCACACTGTGTTCAAGGTCCCTGCCTACATGTCTGATGCTGAGGCGTGCACCTTCCCTCAGGCGTTTGCAACCGCTTGGGAATTGGCCAGCCGTGCCCCCTGTATTAAGCGCAGCGACCGCGCCCTCGTTATTGGCGGTACGCCCACTGCTCTGTTGTTGTTGCAGCTTCTTCAGGACTTGTACGCGTTGGAGAACCTCACCGTGGTTTGCAACGAGACCGAGCAGACCAATGTGGCCGACTATGATGTGACTGTGGTGCAACAGAGCGACCGCCTCAGTGATGCACTTGTCGAGAGCATTGGCGGCACCAAGTTCACCTGTATTTTTGACTGTGTTGGTGGCTATGAGGCTCTCAAGGTGTGGCCCTCTATCCTCAAGACCAGTGATCAGGGCGGCCGCTACCTCACCATCCGCGGCGACTTGAGCAACAACAGCACCACCATTGAGAGCGCCCGCAAGCTGCCCAAAAACCTGGCACGTGTTGCGTTTGGCCGCTTCACCGGCATTGACTACCAGTTTGTTGTTCCTGTTGGCCTCGACTCTAACGCCATTGAGTATGCGCACAACAACCCGCTTGAGATCGCCGCCCCTCGCACTTTCTCGCTCGATGAGGTCAAGGAGGGCTATGAGTACCTTCAAAACTTGGCAACCGGTGGCCGCATCGCCATCAACATGGCTCACCGCCCTCGCGACATCCAGGAGTATGGCCCCGATTGCAACGAGAAGCGCCAGTACTCGAGGCTCAGTGCCCCCGGTTATGCCATTCAGGCCAGCAAGGCTATCTTTAGGCGCTCGCTCGTGTTGTTGCAGTCTCCCATCAACAGCATTCCTGTGATCGCCGACTTCCCCTCCATCAAGGACCTCGACGGCGCTGCGCCCGAGCAGGCTCAAGCTGGCGCTGGTGGTGAGCAGGGCATTGGCGAGCCTGCACCTTTTGCCGCTACTGCCGAGGATGATTCTACGCCGTCTGGGTCACCCGAGCCTGCCACCCCCCAGGATGCATCTCCTCCTCTGCTCGAGGAGCTGAGTTTCCCTGATGCCCCCTTTGTCGCTTCTGGCTCTGAGGAGTCTACCCCCGGTTCGAGCTCGCCCGCATTTATCAAGGTTGTTGCTGCCAAAAAGTTCAAGGCATGGCTCGCCGATGTCCAAAACGACGTCAAGAACATCTGCAAAAAGAAAAACAAGAGCGCAAGTCCTGCCGTGAGCATTCCTGGCCAGAGTAGCAGCTCCGACTCGAGCCCCGCCGGTAGCGGTAGCGACTCCTCCCCGTCTTCCAGTCCTGTTGTTGAGATCCCTGGCGTGACCGCTCCTGCCACTGGCTTCTCCAGCTCGAGTGTAACCCCCGCCGCTTGCTCTGGCTCCGGCTCCAGCACCTTCACTCCTGCTGTCGCTACCCCTGGCTCTGACTCTGGCTCCGAGTCCAACTCCACGTCCTCGAATGCCACCCCTATTATCACCACTCCTTCCACTGGTTCCTCTAGCTCCTCAGGCTCGACTGCGAGCCCTCTTGTACCCGGCATCACCATTCCCTCGACTGGCTCTGGCTCTGCCTCGAGCTCCAAGGCTTCGACTCCTTCTGCCGGTTTGGCCGGTTTGGAGGTTGTCAAGGAGGAGATATAAGTATATTTGTAGTATTAATTAATTTATTTGAAACCGAGCATGTGCCCACGCGCTTCTCATTGCGTAGGAGGGCATTAGAGTTTAGGTATAAGGCCAGCCAGCGCACTGACAAAAACACGATGCTTCCTGAACCCGCCGTATTCCTCATCCTAAATTCATACCTAGAATCCCAGCATCAAACCAAAACTTGTATTCGAATAGCGCAAATCAGCCGGGATTTCCGCCGCCACGCTCTGAGTGACTTTTTTTGGAGCGAATTCGACGTACACCAAGTAAAAGACTCGCCTGGCAACTTGCACATATACCGCGGCTACCAATTAACTGGTATCACAGCACTTTTCTCAAGTTACCTCGCCTCTTTGAGCCCTGGTCGCCGGCGCGCAAGCCATTTTGTCCATCCGCGCACTGCCCAGAGTTTGACGTTGACAAGCTCTATGACTGCAATGATACTACTATGCTTGAGTAGAGAGGCGCGCGTGTAGGAATTGCAGCTTTTGGGAGCATGTAGGCGTGGGCCCTGCCAAGCTGCATGCGCCGCTGCATGCGCGGGCTACACTCACCCACCTCGGCTAAAATAAAATATACGCTCTGCACTATAAATTCAAGATCGTGCCGCCCGCGACCTCGACATTGTTGCCCGTGCGCAGCGCCGACAGCCGCGTCGTGACACTCTGAAACGCATTGACCCACTGGTCGCGCTCGACGCGCGAGCGCGCCATGCACACCAGGCGCCCAGCAAACTGGCCATGGCGCGCTGATAGCTTGACCAGCTTGCGCTTCTCACTCCACAAGACAAAGCAGCAGTCGTCCTCGCGGTCCTGGATGATCCAGTCATTGTTGTAGATCCGGGGCACACCGTCGTACATTTGAGCGAAATCAAAGCTATCCTCGTTCTCGCGCACCAGGTACTCGCGCGCAGTGGCCCCCGTGTAGCAATAAGTGTGCAGCAAGTCGTACACCGAGTCCTTGACGTGGTGGGTATCAAAGTGCTCTGTGTCTTGGGAAATATTGAAGGCGGCGCCTTCGGGGTGGTAAAGAATTAGCGAGCAGTTGGTAAGGACCGCATAATACTTGTAGAAGAAGCTGTGCTTGTGGGCTTTTTTGTAGAGGTACCCTGCATGAATGATGGGCCGCGTATGCACGGTAGTCTCAATGGGGAAACTGGCCATATCGGGGATTGTAAAAGTGCTCTCAAGCTTGCTGCGCAGGATAAAGTTTGTATTCTGCAGCATGTTTTGCTCATAAACCCGCTTGGCCTCGCGCAACTGGTTTTGGCGCTGGGCTTTCCAATACACCGCCAACTTTTTGAGTTGGAAGACCCAGGCGTCGCGCGTCTCGCGCTCGGGCGTCCTGAGCAGCAGGCGCTGATCACCCTCGAGCACGAGCTCCAACATTTGGGGGTTGGACACCGCGCGCACGCTCGTTATAGTGCTCATGTCGAGGCACCCGTCCGAGGCCTCAATGTTGGCCGTGAGCCGCGAGTGCTCGTACACGGCGCGCGCGTCGTTGATGCGCAGATCCTCAGCATCCTGGGAGGTCCTAACCCACGAAATGTGGCCGTCAGCGTCTAGGGGGTACGGCGTGATATCGCTCACGAGCGGCAGCCCTTCAAGGTACGCGCGCACAGTCTCGTCAATGTTATCGCCCTCAAGCAGCTCGGTATGGTTGTGCTCGTGCCCTTGCACAGTAAAGTTGGGCATGAGCACCCGCTTGGTGTTGATGTGGAACAGCAGGTGGTTGTGCGAGTGGAGGTATGTGCGGGTCACCAGCCGCTGCTTGCGGCCCTCGCCGCGCCACGTGGTGAGTCGCCAGCAAAATCCTTCGATTGCAGGCGGCTCTTGGGGGGTGGTCAGAGTGTGCACTTGGCGCAATTCGAGGTTGTGGTGGTCGAGCAGGGCATTGGCGCTAACGGCGTGGAGATCGTCTTCCCAGAGGATCGTACGGACGAAATCCACGCGACGCCAGCCTAAAAAGTATTTACGCGGGTGCGGTGGGGGCAGCGTGGTGGGGGACGCGCTGGGGGCCAGGGGGGCCACCCCGTTTGGAGGAAGAGGGATAGGTGCCGAGGCGGGTGGAGCAGGCGCCGGGCGGGTGGGGTGAGGTGCAAGATGGCTTCTGGGGTCTTCCCTAGGATGGGAGCTCCCTTGGCATTTGTCCCCCTCGCCCGCCTGCGGGCCCTCGCTCTCCCCCTGGCCCACCTGGCACTCACCCGTGCACTCGCCCGTGCACTTCCCCCCGTCTGCAATCCCCTCTACCACTTTATGCCCAAACTTGAACAGCCCACTCACAAACTGCGAAGGGTGCGCAAACGGCGAGCACAGCTCGCTATAAGCCACGCGCGGCTCGTCGGCCCCAGTGCGGGCTTTTTCGACAATTGAGCGCGGTAACTGCAGCGTGGTGTCCACTTGGGGAATCTTCATTTGTAGTACTGGGGGCAACTCGGCGCCAGTAGCACTTAGGAGGAAAAACAGCCACGAAACTTGGGCATTGATGCTCTGACTTGTAAACAGGAAAAAGTGGACTTCGTTTTCGTGTTTTGGCTCCCAGAGAGCAACACTCATATCCAGCGTATCGAAAAAGGTCGCTCTTGTGTTTTGCGTGAGCAAAATCTTGTGCTTGCGGGCGCGCGACCACCGCTGGTCCAAGTGCTTGGAGACTTGTTGCGAGGCGTAAAGATAGATTGCCACGGGCGCCCAGGGCTTGCCAGTCCACCGCGCGACCGCAGTGTACTCCTTGGCCCGTTCTTTTACCGTAGAATTGGGAATTTCAAACCGGTCAATCTGTTTGGCGTCCGTGTGGGCGATGCGCACCTGTACCGAGAACTGGCGCACAAACAGGATATCGCCGCGTTTACGGTGCAGGAACCGGCGCCCCTGGGGTGTTTTGGCCATGAGTCGCCGCCAGTACTTGGCGTGAGAAGCTCCAGGAGCCGTAGCAGTGCCGGTGGTGGTGGTGGCCAAAGTGCCCAAAGTGGCTGTTTCGTCGATCGAAGGGGAGGGATCAACCCCGTGGTGCATCTGTTCTGCCTCCTTTGGGTCGTTCACTTTGTGCAGCGGCCCGCCAAATTGTTCAGAATGGCCTTCAGGAGGATGCTCCTCGGTGCCCAGTGGGTCCCCCAGTGGGTCCCCCAGAAGCTCCTCGCTCTCTGTATCCGAAATATCGGGCGGTGCCGCGCTCGCATACACCTTATCCTCGCTCTGACGACTAAACAAGCGCGTCAACCGCCGCGACGGGCTCGAGAATTTCGAGCTGCGGCTCGTGTGGGTCTTTGGGGAGGAAAAAGTCCCTTTGAACTTGGTGCGCTGGGTGTCCGCCTGTCCCCCCGGAAGTGGCCCTAACGTATCCAACGAGCTCACACTGCTTTGACTCGAGCGGCGGCTCACGGGCTTGTCAAACGCCATGGGTACTTTGGGGCTGGCTTCCTTGTACAACTCGAGATCGCGCGTTATTTGGCCCATGAGCCGCTGTGCACGTGATCCCCACTTGGCGCCAAGCTTGAGGGTATTATCCTTTGAAACAAACGCGCGCGCCGTGTCGCGCCAGCGGCGGTGGCTGCGGACGAGCCAGTCGGTGGGGGCGTGCCCAATGAGCAGGCGCGAGGTGGCGTGGTGCAGCAGCGTGGGCGACATACTGTAGAGCTGCCGCGCCGTGAAGCTGTGCTTGTCAAATTCCATCAGTCACCCCTTGCACACGACCTCTGCTTGGGCTGCTCCTAGGCTTAGCTGGGTGTTTACATAGCCAAACTGATGTTTACATAGTCTTCAAGGCTTCACTTGGGACTTTTCCTTACAAATGAACGTGGAGGAGATGCGGCGCGTGCTGGGCGAGCGTCTTGCCGCGCGCGAGCAAAAGTACACCGATTTGCCGGCACTCGCTTTAGAGCCCTCATCGCCCTCGGCTCGCCGCCTAGACCGCCTTAGGGGCTCGCACGACATTATGGAGGAATACTCGCGCGAGCTGAGTTTACAGCCGCTGGCTCTCGAGCAGGTCACAGTAAACTACTTTGAAAAGTACTTGGAGCTGTACAGGGCCAGCCTAGGCGCTCCTGACGACGACGAGAGCGAGGACGATGACCCTTCAGACGGATCGTGGGACGCCTTTTTCTGCGCCTTGGCGGTGCGTTCAGTCTATTTCAGCGATGCAGGTGAGGCCGTGTGGCGTCTTAGGGACCTGCTCGAGGTTGTGGACGGCCAAATAGCCCCTCAATTACCTCGAAACGCCCAATCGGACGAGTTCTGGGAAATCCTCGAAAGCCTTTGCTTGGGGCTCCAGCTCGAGCAGGCAAAGCAGCTTGTGGATAACTGCGTTGATGGGCACGAATTCTTTGAGCAGTTGAGCGCTCTGCTGGGCAGTTACCCCGGTAACAAACCTCAGGGTACACCAGGCGCCCTTCCCTCTGCACCGGTCTCGCCCGCCCCCCGCGCCGACTTTTGGGCATGGCGCAGAGCTGTCCTAAGTGCGGCCCAAGTTGTGCAAGGCCTGCCGCTGCCGTGGGGCCCTGCCCTGTCGCGCGTCTTGGCCATCCTTAGCGGCCGCAACGACCACACACAGCACTGGCTGCGGGCGGCGGTGGCCCAGTTTGCGTACTTGGACCCCGATGCCGCGCAATGGCCTGCCTATATCGGTGGCCACGAGGCCCAGCAGGTGCTCGAGGGCAACGCCCCCGACTGGGAAGTGGCCGTCGCTAGGGCGATGGACGGCCGCGTTTACAGCGCTTTGTTTAGTCTACAAGATTTGGACGCCTCGTGCGCGGCAGTCCTTAGCGAATTTTTGTACCGCACAAACAAACTGCGCACCCCGTACACCTCGGTGCCGAGCCTGCGCGAGTACCTCGGCCTAAGCTTTTCTCTCGAGTGCCTTCAAAGCCAAGACCTCAGGCTGATGGGGATCAGTATGCTGCGCAACATGGGCACCCCGTACGCGCTCGAGATCCTCGCGAGTGCGCTGCCCCAGCTGGGCCTCGAGGCGCGCGAAACGCGGCAGATGGCGCTCGAGTTGTGCGCCCAGTACAATTTTTATGACGCAACCAAAGCCCTCCACAATAAAATTGCAGAGTACGAGCTTCACCGCAACGCTTTGCAGTGTCTCTCGCATTTCTACTTGGCGTCTAATTTGAGCGGAATGGTGGACGCCGTTTGGGCCATTTTCGAAAAAATGTTGATTACCGGCGATCCCCTCAAACTGCCGCGCGTCCCCCCCGCCACGCTCGAGCCCACAGTCGCCGAATGCGTCGCTCCGTTGGCTGTTTTATCCTCGGTTATCCTGCGGGCACCCGGGGCAGACGAGGAGCTGCGCGAGCTGCTACGCAAGCTGCCTGCGCGCTACACACCCCTCCTTGTTGCCTACGCGGCCAGCTCGGCGGAACAAGACGCCACCGTCGTCGCTCTGATGCGGGCCCTGGCCGATTGGGTGCCTACGCCAGAAGGCCTCGAGCTGTTGCGGCGCGCGCGCAAAGCGCCCTGGGCAAGCGGCATTGATGAAGCGTATGATGAACATGAGGTGCTCACAATGCTGCATCGCCGGTTGGCCGAGATTGTTTTTGTGTTGGGCCCGGAGGGCTGTGAGTGAGCCCAGGGGGCGGGGGTGGTGAGCTTCCTGGGCTCCCTTGAGCTCCCCTCCTCTTTGTACATGTATTTAATCTAATTTTCTTTCTAGCTCAGCACACCCTGGGATCCCTCGGCACCCCTCCCCGGGGATCGCCCCTCCCCTCCCGCGGGGGTCAAAGGGGGAACGCCTAATGACCATGAGACCCATGTGCATGTGCATGTGTATGTGTCCCATCACATTTTGTGCTGCAGCATTTGACAGGGGGGTATGCCAGGGGGGGGTACCCTCACGGCCCATGCCCCATGGCACCTCGCCGAGGCTCCCAAGAAATTCCCCCTCGGCTCGGCTTAAGGGCTCACCAAGGCACCCCCCGGCACCCCATCCCCTTTCTCTAACGAAATATTAAATAGCTACGGAATCAATCCACTCCTAATTACTAGGAACCTGGACATTGACCACCGAGTTGGTAGCGATAAAGTTCTTTTTATCGCCCTTCAAAAAGTCTTGGGCACCATTGCACAAAATGATCCACAGCATGAACGACTTTTGAATGCAATCTTCGCTAAAATTGCGCGCCTCCAGCAGCTCCCGCAAGCGCGAGCGGCCGTCCATGATCCAGTCGGCCTGCGACCAGTCAAGACTGAGTTTAGGAGCACGGCAAATGTCTAGGTGCAAGTAACCATACAGTTCACGTTTAAACACTCCGGGATCAACCTCTTCCTCGTGCTCAAATGTGAGCCGAACCGGCTCGAGATCGCCTACGCCCTCACAGTTTTGGGTCCATTTGAGGCATTCCTGGCAGAAAATCATGTAAAAATCTTCATCATTTAGTAGGGCAAACAATTTGAGCAAGTCGCGCATCGTGTATAGTGTGTCTATCGGGAGGAGTTGTTGATGCTTTTAATCCCTCGATGCAGGGCCCTTTGTCCTCGACTCTTATGCAGCAGGGCTAGGGTCCATAGAGAGGGTCAGACTGCGAGACATTGGGTAGCCCTTCTACATCTAAAGATCTGGGACGCAGAGCCGGGAAAGCGAGAAATGAGGGGCTCCTTCAACCCTTAAGGATACCTATCGCCCGAAGATCAAGCTCTAGGGCCAGTGCCTGGCTTTGTTTCGACAGCGTGCAGGCCCAATTAACAGTTGCTAGGCAACGCAAAAATCAATTGACAAGACATACACTATATGAATAGCGCATGAGGCATCTTCCATCTATACAAGCGGTGATGTTTGGTAGATGCTGCTGCAAGATGCGCTGCGCTGTGCGCTCGCGGTGCGCTGGCTGCCGGCTGATGCGGCTTATGCACTACTCCTAACCCTAATGAGATTCCAATTTTTCCCTCAGAACAAGGCCCGAACTAAGGCGAGGGGGTTGGGGATGGGGATGGGGATAATGAATAGTTAATAATGATAATACTTGATATTAGGTCTACAGCTTTAGATTTAAAGCAAGAAGGCGGCAAAGCCGGCGGCGAGGGCGCCAACACCGGCGGCAGCGACCTGGGCACCGTTGGCAGCAGCAACAGAGGTGCCCTCAGCGGCAGAGCTCTCGGCGACACCAGTGGACGAAGCCTCGCTGGAAGCAGCAGTGGACGAAGCCTCAGTGGACGAAGCGTCGCCAGAGCTCTCGGCGCTCGAGCTCGAGTCGCCCGAAGAGCCACCGGCAGCGACCGAGGGGAACTCAACAGCAGAGGCGCTGAAGGCAGAGATGGCGCTGGAGAAGGCAGCAGCAAGGCTGTTGGCACCGTCGGCAACATCCTGGGGAACGTTGCCAGAGGCAGCGTTGACAAGGTCAGAGATAATCTGGGCAGAGGTGGCAGAGAGACCGTTAATGTCACCAGTAACAATGCTGCCGGCACCGACGCCAGAGAAGTCAGAGGCCTTCTCGGTAAGGGCGTTGAGGAGGGTGGTCACCGACGAGGCGAGGCCCGAGATGCCGTCAGTAGCACCCTCAACATCGCTAGAAGAGGCAGAGCCGGCGCTGTCACCAAGAGCCTGGACAGCAGAACTGAGGGGAGCGTACGACTCCTGGATGCCAAGGGCGCCCTGGAGACCGTCACCAGAGCTCCAGCCGGACACAAGGCTGGCAAGGCCAGCGGCGTCGCTGGAGACGGCAGAGAGGTCGTCAGAGAGGGCGGCGTAGGCAACGGCGAGAGCGGCAACGTAAACAGGAGAGATCATTTGGTACTGAACATGGATGGATCGCTCTGGCTTTATACCGCTAGCAATTATGCATATGCACGTTTTGCATGCACCTACATGCAGCTCGTTTTTCCCAATTGGGATCCGACCCCACATATACTCACGTCACGTGGTCAGCGTATTCATGAGGGGCGAGTCTAAAATGGGGATTGAGGGCATTGCCTCGGTCTCTTGGGTCTCGGACCTATTGATTCGGGGTTTTAAGGATTTTTCTATAATGTATATACACTCGAAAGCGCCTCGCAACACCCCCTTTTGCCAAGCATTTAAAGTGCAGAGTGGAGGGCTTGCATAAATTATGCATCAAACACGGCACAAGGTGGGAGGGCGGTTGCAGCCAGAGCGTTGAAACGAGCTAGGCTAGTGTAAACTTTACAATTGCGGGCGCCCCTCAGCCTCTCTTAAGCTTAATTTTGGGTTCAACTTCGCCCCGCTTGGCCCCTCACATCCGCTAAATGTGCAGCAGGTACCGCGAGGGGCATATCTAATTTTAGTGAAACAGGGTGCGCTGAAAACGCATGGCCACATTTGCCATAATTCTCAAACAGTCGCAAAAAGTCGGCAAGCAAGTCTCGAGTTAATCTAGGCAGATTCTGCACGGCTAATAGGATTTAGCTGAGACTGAATTGGAAAATGCTTTGGTCCTTTAGTGAACCAATACGCCACTCCCTGCAGGGGTGACAGGTGCATCCGTCAGGTGGGGTATTGGTGGGTACAGGCGGCGCCAAGCAGCATCGGCTGTGCGCCGGTGGTGCGCCGAGACTTGGAATCCAAAAACTACAAAATACATGCTTCGGGCCGCCTTAATTCCAGTTTTGCTCAATGAGGGGACTGCATTGTCCTCGGGGGAGATCCCGGGATCTGCGGGTGCGCGTGGGGTAACGTACCCACGGTGCGCGTAAACGTGCGTGTGCGTGCGGGGCGGGGCAGGAATATGAGTAGAGATCTATTTTAGTATTTGAGTTGGCAATTGAGCGAGTTGCGTAGGTGCCCAGTGGGGAGCGTGCATCGGGCACCGAGGGAGCACCGAGGGAGTGCACCGAGCACCTTTCTCTGCACCGCTCCGTGCTGGCTCGGTGCACGCACGCAATTAAAAATTTAGGATTTTCGTGTTGCGTCGAGATTAGGTTAGATCGATTGTTGTGAGATTCCTTGTACGATTTGTGCTTGCAATTGCGTGCGCATGCATGTTTTTTTGGGGTCCGTTCTGCAGGGTGTGCAGGCGAAGAGTGAAGTGTATAGAGTGTAGAGTGTGTAGACTATAGAGCGTGGAGTATAGTATAACCTGTAGACTATAGAGTGTTGGGGTAGAGCTAGTGAGAGCTGGGCCCAGGAGCAAACATGCCCTGCACCTCTTCATGCACTTCCCTCTATCCATTTTGAGTTTGTGTCCCAGCACATTCCAGAGCCCCTGCAGATGATGAAACTGCTTTGAGCGCCGTGCCCCACGCCCCACGACATCCCACGACATCCCACGACATCCCACAGCCCCCACGTCGCTGGCAGGGCCTCTGGTAGAGCACCTTGCACGCTCCACGCACTGCACACTCTCCTATATACACTATTTGTTCAAGCCCAGCAACAAATTGTTGCCGCTGGCAGGCACGTACTGCACGTTCGAACCCGAGTTTGCCAGCTCTTGGGCGATATCCTTGGCGGCCTCGAGCTTGCGTACGGTAAGGAGACCATCGCCCGAGCGCGACAAAGCGCGCGAGATCAGGTCGGCAGCCTCGGCCTCACCCTCTGCCCTAATAACGGCGGCCTGGCGCTCCTGATCCGCCTTTTGGACCATGTACTGGGCGCGCTCGGCGTCCTGCTGGGCAATCTGCTTTTGCTCGACCGCTTTAGTAAACTCGCGCCCAAACGTCAGGTGCGTGATGGAGACGTCCTCAAGTTGGATGTTAAACTCGTTGGCACGGCGACGCAGGTCCTCGCGGATTTTTTGCGACACGAGCTCGCGCTGCGTAATGAGCTCTGCCGC
The DNA here is from genome assembly GCA_022577855.1 of Wickerhamiella azyma. Lineage (NCBI taxonomy): Eukaryota > Fungi > Ascomycota > Dipodascomycetes > Dipodascales > Trichomonascaceae > Wickerhamiella > Wickerhamiella azyma. Next base: position 305,507 of record JAKISA010000010.1, read on the forward strand.
ATCAAACTGGGCAACAATGCTCTTCAAGACCTCGTTACCAATTGAAGGGAGCACGCGCTCGTCGTAGTCTTGGCCGAGGCTCTGGTAAATGTGGGGCAGCTTGGGAATCTCGGGCCTGTGCAGCACGCGCAGGGTAAGCGAGACCATCTGAAGGTCTTTGGATCCGGTTGTAGTAGTGATATTACGCGGGCGCGTGCGCACGTCAAACATGACGGCCTTTTGGAGCCACGGGATCACAAAGTGGGTTCCCTCGCCCACGACCTCGTCCTTGACACCGCTGAACCGGTCAAAGATGACCGCGCGCGTGCCGCCGTTCACGTCGTACATGCTTTCTTTGCCAATGTACAGCGCGGTGAGCGCCGGAAGAAAGAGTCCACTCAAGTTGCGCCGGGCAGACATAATATTTGTAATGGAGAAAGTAGGCGACCGGTTTGAGGGAAAGGGTGAGGGTGGCGAGGGGGGTGCGCGCGAAAATTCGCACAACTTGGATCCCCCGAGTCTAAAAAGGCCGCTAGACAGCGAAGCTCACAGCGATACGCTCCCCACCCACCCTCACACTCACACCCCCCAGGACCCTTTCCCTGAGGGCCCAGAAAACCCCAAAAAAGAGCCTAGTTCTGGGTCCACAGAGCCCTCACAGGCCACCCCCTCCAACTCAATAGTGCAACTGCTTGGATCTGTGCGATCAAAAGCACCTCCAAAGTCGCTCACGTCCAGGTTTGGCCGGGGTACCCCAGGGGCTACCTCCGGTCCACCCGCCAAAAAAGCTCGCCCAGCGCCGCAACCGCTCGAGGGACCCAGCTATAAACTCGCCAAAGTACTTGTAGGGCACGCCGGATGGGTCAATTGCGTTGCCTTTGACCCCCAAAATGCCTGGTTCGCCACCGGCTCAAACGACACAACCATCAAGGTATGGGACCTCCAGGGTAGGGGCAAGCTCACGCTTACGGGCCATACAATGGCCGTGCGTGCGCTAAGCCTCTCCAATCGTGCTCCACATCTCTATAGCGGTGGGCTCGACCGGTCCCTGCGCCAGTGGGACCTCGCGACCAACCAGGTTGTGCACCATATGCACGGCCACCGCACCGCCATCACGAGCCTGAGTGCGAGTCCAACCTTGGACCTCGTTGCCGCGGGCACCCGCGGCGGCGCGGTGCACGTGTGGGACGTGCGCTCGCGCACCCAGGTGCACACCCTGCGCGCCACCGACCCCGTAACCCAGGTGCTCATGCGCGGCACCGATCCGCAGCTTTTGAGCGCGGGCGTCAGCGGCGTCAAGCTCTGGGACTTGAGGAGCGGCCACGTTGTCAACCAATTGACGAGCCACGTCAAGGAGGTTGCGGCAGTGGCCGCTACGGCCCAGGGCCTTGTCTCTGCTTCAGCCGATTCGGTGCGCCGCTGGACACCTCAGGGCGACGAGCTTGAGTGGTGGCAGTGCGAGGGGGGATCCGACGCGCAAGGGACCTCCTCCTCCCCCTCGCCCGCTGGGGGGACGTACATCCACTCGCTAGCCCTGAGCCCCCAAAATGTACTCGCTGCTACCCGGAAAGATGGACTCATTGCCCTCAGCGATCTCAAACAAAGCGTGCGGCCCTACTCGCTGCTTGCTTCGCCCTCCCTCCCGGGGTCTCTCGAGAGCGAGAGCCCCGTGCTGTGCAGCGCGTTTGACATGTCTGGCTCGCGGTTTGTGACTGGCCATGCCGATAAATCTGTAAGGCTTTGGACCAGCGATTAATATTTATTTTGTACACAAGTTGGCCCACATTACTCTGCTTTTGGATGATATAGGTTCCTCGCCCACCCTATCCAATTTATACGCTGGTGCTTGCCCCTTACAGCTTGCATACCTAGAGTGATAATTTCCGTTTAAAGTGATGTGGGCAATAGATCAAATGCCCGTGGGTTGGACAGACACGCCGCTTGAGCCATGTCCACATCTTGTTTGAGGCGACCGCTGGCATACTTTAAATCGTCCAAATCAAAATCATCGACTTTACACTCGTTCTCGCTATCAATAACCCATTCGCTGGCGTCAGGGATCACTTGCTCGTAGGTGATCACCTCGTCGGTACGGTCAAAGGCAACGGCCTTTTTGGGCGCCATGTACAGCATTAAGCATCATCCTATAATCGCCCCTTGGCCGCTCTGAGCAAGACTCCAAATTGGCAGGGTCCTTGAGGATAGCAACCAGACCAAGTTGCTGGTCGTCACGCATTTCTTCCGAGAATAAATTGAGCTTGGTTCCCCACTCTACGAGATTCATCAGAGCAATGCCTTTATCCCCTAAAAGTCTGTTCAAGCAATTTTCCACTGTAGCTTCACTGTGACGAACACATTTCAGCATAAATTCTTTATCGTCAAGGAGACCGTCAACTGCAACTGTAGATGCTATTCCTGGCCAGGTACCTGCACCTAAAGCATTCATCAAAAACTGCTTGTCGTGGGTTAGATTGATGATGGCAAAACTCGATTCTATTGTTTGGTGCTGCATGTAAAAGCAGGCTGGCATCGCCAATGTCCCTGAAAAGCTCCGAAACTACCACAGCATCATTATCATAGCCGACGTCTATCAAAATACATGCCTGGGTATAGAGTGATAAATGGTAAATTTTAGAAGAGCTGTGTTCCGGGTGCTCCCAAGCATTGCAGTCAAAGTTGCCACAAAATGCCTACTCTTTCGGGCCCGTTGAGCACGGCAGTGCCACCCCACCGGGGCACCACTGGCGCACCCACCGACACTCTTTCCCCGTCCCAATCGCATTCTAATCGCATTCTAATCGCACTAATAATAAATTAACTGTTGAAGTTACCTGACTTAACCAGCCGCGGAAACAGCTACGACCAGCATAGGGTGTAGCCGCGGAAACGTCCGGTACCTGTTGGATGTGTGAGGTTCACTAGGCGTGGATCTCTCACGGGTTGATGAGGCCGTGGGCGCCCTTGTTGCGCTGGTACCGCGCGCTAATGTCGTCGTAGATGCCCTTGAGCTTTGTTACGCGCTCCTGCAGCTGTGCATCGCCGAGCTCCTTGACCATATCCTTGAGCCCGAAACTCGAGAAAAACTGGTTGTTCCGGTTGTAATAATCTCGCGAAGGGTCCACTTTGCCGTGTTCGGGGACCTTGTGCAGCGCTTCAATGATTTGAATATCGTAAGGAGTGCCAAACTCGTCCATCGAGTCTTGATAGTCAAACAGGTAGTAAAAGTTGTCAAAGCCCGACCAGGTAATGCCATTGAGGCAGAGCGAGCACGGTTCGTGTGTGGCAATGAACACGCAGTCCTTGGCGGCGGGCCGCGTAGCTTTATCGAGCTCGAAAAACCGGTTGAGACAATTGATCTCGCCGTGCCACATGGGGTTCTCTACCTCCAGATTCGACTCGGCAACAACAAGCTCAAGCGTATCTTTGCGCAGAATAGCCGCTCCAAACAGTTTGCAGCCGAGATCCACGTGCTTGTTGGTGATGGGTACAATGTCGTTTTCAATCACGTCAAACACGCGATTGAGGAAGGTTTTGTGGTCGCTCTTGCACATGAAAAATTGCGAAGGAAAAGGTGTCCACTTATACCCGCGCCAAGCTAATCTTGGACATGCATAATCATGCACGTTCGGCGAATGCCGCCAGATCCGGCTAGGCCTCGTCAGCCCAATCATACTCTGCTGATGCTTGGCTGAGGATCGATCCGCTTGATGCGGGGCCCGCGGGGGCTGAGGTAGCGCTAGGAGGAGGGGGTTGGGCACCCCCGCTAGACTTGCGAGGACGTCTTTTGCGCGGTTTACGGGGCGAAGAGGTGGAAGGGGTTTGAGGAGTGCTCGAGGGGCGTGCGGGGCGTGCGGGGCTCGTGCCAGGTTTTTCGGAGCTAGGACTTGCACTCTCTGCCTCTGCCACCGCCCATCTACTAGGCAATGGATCGTTGCCGGAAATCGTTTGGTTTACCATGATGACTCGTTCTGACCTAATCTTTTTTCATAAATGAAGGATGACCCAAACGACGTGCCCAGCGTCCCAAAGCCGCCCAAGACGCTGAGTTCTAGCGATAAAGACACCCAACGGCTCATTGTGGTGCTTGACGGTGCATGCCTCGAGACCCACAAAATTTCAAACGCCGGCGGCGACCGGTTCGCGCTCCTGAATTGTGACGACCACCAGGGTGTCCTAAAAAAAATTAACCGGGATATTTCAGATGTCAGGCCCGACATTACCCACCAATGTTTGCTCACGCTACTCGATAGCCCCATCAACAAGGCCGGAAAGTTGCAGGTGTACATTCGTACCTCGCGCGGTGTCCTAATTGAAATCAACCCTACCGTGCGCATTCCTCGCACATTCAAGCGCTTTTCGGGCTTGATGGTGCAGCTGCTGCACCGCCTCAGCATTCGTTCCGTCAACTCGGAAGAAAAATTGCTCAAAGTGATCAAGAACCCCATCACGCAGCATTTGCCCCTGAAATGCCGCAAAATCACCCTCAGCTTTGATGCGCCGTGCACGCGCGTTCAAGACTATGTCGAAAAGCTCGACAAGGACGAGTCGCTTTGCGTTTTTGTGGGCGCTATTGCCCGTGGCCGCGACGACTTTGCCGACGAGTTTGTGGATGAAAAAATCGGTGTTTCAAAGTACCCGCTCAGTGCTTCAGTTGCGTGCTCCAAGTTTTGTCACGGGTGCGAGGATGCTTGGGGTATTATGTAGATAATAGGATGTTTTGTGTGGGTGGGGGTGGGTGCGTGTGGGTGTGAGTATGCGATAGTTGTGCGCCCATGCGCACCGGCGCGCGCGCGGTGGGTAGCCCTGCATGCGCCGACGGGCGCGCGCCGAGATACATGGTCGTGCATGCGCCGGTGGGTACTTATGCATGCGCGCGCGCCGCGCCTCAGCGCATACGCCCACCCACGTCATCTACTGTAATGATAAATATATAAACCTCCTCTTCCTCGTTCGCCCTACGGTCCTGCGGCTTCACGCGCCTACGGGCTCACCACACTCGGGCACCGACTACGCAACGACACATCGTCGTCAAAATCAGCCAAGTCGTACTCGCTCTGGTCGTCCAACAACGGGACCCGGTCCATATCCCCCAACTCACTAACCCTGATACTCACTGCATCCGGGTCAAGGGCGCGCTGCTTTTGCTGAGTCTCGCTCAAGGCGCCGCCGCGCGAGCGGTACCGCGCAATCGACTGATCAATAAGGTCAACTGAAACAAGCGAAGTTTGGCGGTAAAAGCGCGTGCTGCTCACCGAGGAGCTGCGGCTGAGGTCGCCCATTGAAGAATGACGCGAGCCGGTGGGAATGGAGCTGCGGCCCGTGGCGCTGGGCGCCGTATAAGGCCGTGGCTCGGGCTCGTCCTGTGCATCGTACAGCGGGTCCATAGGGTCCATAGAGCCTCTGCGCATGACCTCTGGCAGTGCCGCGGCGCGCGTAAGGTCTACTTTGGGTGCTGCCTCGAGGTTGGCGGCGCTGCCAAGACCCGCCGCCTGGGCGAGCCGCAGGTCCTCGCTGGGGGTCTCGACCGAAGTTGCAGGGGTCGTACTGCGGTCGATGCTTGGCACAGGCGTAGATTCTTTGTCGTCGCTCAGGGCGCTTTCGTCAAGATCCAGCAGGGTCGGCGTGTGGGCGCGAGGGTGAGCGGACGTGAGCGGCGAGGGGTCGAGGTGACCACCCAGGCCCATGCGCGGGCTCCTTCCGTCCAACGTAGTCTCGCTGATCCGCCTTGCGCGGTCCGCCGAACCCCGCAGGTAATCCGCTGGGCTCTCCTCCTCGTCGTCGCTCACGTGGCGTACATTCATCTGCGGCGTAGGAGTTTCGTCCTCCTCCCAATAAATTTCGCTAACGTGATCGCCGGCAATGGACCCACCATCACCCTCGGCAAACTGGCGGTACCTGCTCTGGTAACTTTGGATACTTTCGCCGGCCTTGTACTCGGGGGGAAACTCGTGCGGCGGCGCCTGGTCAGCGTCGATGGGCGGCGGCGCAAGGCTCGGCTGCCCGAAAAACGCAGCGGCGCTCGTGCTCTGCAGGTTGTGGGCCTGAAAAGCAATCGATGTCTCGATATTCTCATCGTCCTGGGGGAGGTACTCGGGCAGGGTCGTTGCCTTGGTTACGCGTGGGTCCACAAGCATGACGGGCGAATCGATGGAAATTTCGTACGTCTTGCGCGCATTGGGCGTGGTGGGGTGCGGCCGTGACAGCCTTAGCGAGATTTTAATCCAGTGGTGCACCTTGATGGCGTTGCTCGAAATGTTGGGCCTCAGAATGTCGCGGCGGTTGGGAAAGTTCTTGAGGATCTCGGCGCTGAGGTCCAGGCTCACGGCACCCGTTTCGAGCGCACTACCTTCGTTCAGCAAGTTGCCCTGGATACCGTCCTTGGGCTGCTTGTCGAGCAGCATAAAGCGGCGCGTAGGCTCGACACGGTGCACCTTGCGGTTGCGGCAATAGTACTCGCAATGCTCGGTAATGTAGACCCGGATCCGGTGGCACCCTGCCTTGTCGAGGGGAATCAAGGACACCGCCAACGGGATCTTGCCGCCAATGGGGAAAACCTTGCCGGCAACCACAATTTCGTACTTGAGGATATCTTCCCATGATCGGTCAATGACAATCGGCTCGCTAAATTCCAGGCTCGACACGCTCAAACCCCTTATAATCAGGACATCGCGGGTCCCGGTCAAATTGCTCTTGAACGTTCCCTGGCGCTCGATTTGGGCTTCAAGCATGTACCTCACAAACCCGAAATTGCACCGCGATGTCTCGGGAAGAATTGAGGGCAACGCAAGCTCGAAATTGTAGACATATTCGGCCGGGCTGAACAGTTTGTAGCTCTTATCGCTCATGCTTCCCGCACGCGAGCGGCTGCGAATTTGGGGGCTGTTGCTGCGGATGGTTGAAACCGCCTGGAAAATGTCCTTGACTTCGAGCGTGCGGCTGCGCCCGCGCCTCGGCATGTCGAGCGTGGACGAGCTGCTGAGGGTGTTTCCCGGGCTCGAGCTAAGGGTGCTGGTCGAGTTGAGGCCACTGGAGCCTTCAACATGAATCATTGGCGACCCCAGAGGCTCACTCAGGGGACTCGTATGGTTGAAAAACGGCCAGCCATGGTAAAACACATTGGTTGTTTCGTGGGTCTCTACCTTGAGCGGGGGGATGCCTTCTGGCCATTCTGTACGACAGGTCCCCTTGAATTCGAGTTGAATACTCTTTATTTTTGTTGGTTTGTGCACTTGAAGCACCAGGGAACCCCGGAGCATCGTGGGCGGGGCCTCGTTCTGCTCGGCGCGCCTAAACCCGCGCAATAGCACAAATGGTTCCGTCAAGACAATTCCCGCGGTTATAGACGAGGAACTAAACACAATCTCGCTGCGCTTTAGCTTGACTCCACCTCCGCCGTCAATCATCTGGATTGGTAATGAGTCGCAAGGCCCTGCGAGATTTTTACCGGCTGCAGGGGGAGACGGAGGGTGAATTAGCCTCGTCATCTACGCCCCCTCTGTCCCCTCCCCCGCGGCCCTCGAGCCCCGAGCTGCAGGTGCCCGAGGCCAACCTTAAGGGTGACCTTTTGGAGCTCGTGGCTACCCGGCGCCAGATCATCGCCCAGGAGCGCCAGCTCGAGTCGGAGCAGAAAGCACTAATTTACAACAACTACAAAAAGCTCATCAGGGCCTCGCAGCGGCTTGGCCAGATCGATAGCGACCTAGAAGTGCCCAAACTGACTGCAGATCTCGAACGGTTGGCCGGCCAATTGGGGGGTAGCCGGAGGAGAGAGTTGGCGGGTGAGCCTGTGGATTTTGCTGCTATGCGCGCCAAGTGGCAAGAAACTTCTTCCTAGGCCCTACACGGCCCCCTCCCGGGCCTATATTTATTCTTAATTTAGCGGATGTGATTATGCAGGTCGTGCATATGCAGATCTGAATCTGACAGCCGTGCAAGCAACGGCGGTTTGAGGGTCTAACGATCGTCGTAATATCGGGTCGGATGTGGGTGTAAGCTGATAGTGGGGTGATTCCGGAGTTGTTCCGGGTACCTGGGGTGCCTGTGTGGCCAGGCTCGAGTGCCGTGGCTACAGCCGCCTAGATTAGCTTTGATAGTGCTTGATTGGCTGTGGACTGGACTGCAGGTCCAGAGCGCCATGTGCAATCACAGCACAGTTATTCCAGTACGTATGCCGGCACCCCCACTCCCCTTGTGGCTACCGCCGATCGGAACCCCACACAGGAAGCTCGAGAGGAGCCCTGGGCTCCGCTCTGAGCTCCACCCTAGCGCATTCCGCGCCCCCTAGTCACTTAGAATATGCTATATGCCCGTATGTTGAATTGGGATGCTAATGTTGAATAAAAACGACGCAGCTCGCCCCTGCTACGCCGCCCAAAACTGGGTTTTCCCCAAAGAGCCGTGGCTCGTGCTCGCTCCCTGCGCGCGCTCACTTGAACAGCTCGTAGATAGCGCCAGGGCTCTGAAAGTCGTTGTGCACAATGTTCACCAAGAACCAGCTGTTGCTGATCTCACCAATGGCCGTATTGGCCGGTGAGCCCTCAGGGTAGCACGAGGCCCACTCGCGAGTCAGGCGGAACGCCTCGTCCTTCCATGCCAAAAAGCTCAGCTTTTCAACGACAGTGGGCTGCTTGATCTCAAGGCCAGGGAACACGCCCCACGTCACGGCGTTGGCGCTGTCGCTGGTGCTGTTTGTGTAGAGGCGCGACCCGCCGGAACCAACGGCAAAGTAGGTGATTTGGGGGTCGGCCTCGAGTTTTGCACGTAGCGGCTCAAAGTCTGCAGGCGAAACAAGCAGCTCGAGGTACGCCTTTTGGTAAACATAGCCGTTTTCGGGGCCCCAACCGTGCAAGGGGTCGCTCGACCTCACACCGTTGACGGCCGGCTGAGAGTTGACAGTAAGGAACCCCTTTTTGTTGATGGCCACAATCTCGCCCTTGATGCTGTTGATTTCTTCCGAAACAGGGTCGTCGCTCCAGGGGAGGCACCCGATCTGGCCGTCAATGTACTTGACAATTAGCTCCGAGATTTCGGCAGGGCTGGTCGGGGAACCCCACATTTGCAGCGCCTTATCTGCCGAGTGCCTCAGCAAAACACCGTAACGCTCCAACTCACCAAACGCGGGCGAGGTGGCATCACCCCAACGACCGTTGGGGAACTCGTCCCAGTCCTGAGTACGGGCAATGTAAGAGTGTTTACGGTTGCGCCAGTGGATCGGACGCACAGTTTCATTCTCGCGACCGCGGCCCAAGCTCTGGCGCCACGGCAACGGCGACTGGCGGCGCTCCTCGAGCTCGCCCAAAATCTGCATCTTTTCCAGCACCATAATGGTGCTCTTTTCGAGGTTCATTGTGTAAAAGTGCAGGTGCTTAATACCGTTGGCGATCATTTTGTTGCACATATCGGCCACAAGCTGCGAACCGACCTCACGAATAGCCGCATCGTCGTGGCTATGGGGCTCGAGCAATGCCAAGAATTTCGGCGGGATCTGGATCTGGCACCACTTTGCGCGGCGCAAAAACGAGGCCCAGCCGCTAATAGGCATGATACCGGGGATGATCGGCACGGTAATACCGGCCTCACGGCACCGGCGGACCCAGTCCAAAAACAGGTCCACATCGTAAACCATTTGAGTCACAATAAAGGTGGCACCTGCATCGCACTTTTCCTTGAGGTACGGGATCAGCACATTGGCATCCGGCTCGTCAGGGTGACCCTCAGGGTACGCAGCAACGCCAATATCAAAATGGTCGCCGTACTTCTTTTTGATGTACACCACCAAGTCCTTGGCATACTCAAACTCTTGACGGGGGCGCTTTTCGCCGGCAGGCACGTGCGGCGGGTCGCCACGAAGCGCCAAAATGTTTTGGCAGCCGGCGGCCTTGGCCTCGTCGAGCGCCCGGTCAATGGTCGCGATGGGCATGTCTGCACAAGTCAGGTGCATCACCGTGTCGACACCAATGGCACTTTGGGTGGTGTATACCATATCGGCAGTCAGATTTGAGCCAACTCCTCCGGCGTTCCAGGTGACATCGATGAACAACGGATTGAGGTTGTACATGCGCTCAATGCGGTCGTACAAGTTTTGCACACCCTGCGAGGTTTTAGGTACAAAGTACTCAAACGAAACTGTGGCCCTGTCGGATTCGGAATGAGCCTGCTGGATCTTCTCTGAAACTTTCATGGTGAGTCACTACGCCACGGCCTCGATGCAAGTTGGGTGTGGCGCCGCCTCGTGCATGCAGGGGCAGGGCAGGGTGGGCCTTGGCCCGCAGGGGGAGCCACAAGCGCCTCAGACTGGCCCTCAGGGGCTCTCAGAGTGGTCCCATTTGAGCCATGGAGGAGAGGGGTTTGGGTAACTAGGGCTTTTAGATTATCTAGATAAAGCGGCTTGTATGGGGTAGATAAGCTCCCTCGGCACCATGAGCCCGCCGTTGAAGCGTTTAGGACACGTTTCGCTCTCTTAAAATTGTACAAGCTAAAATCTTTTATAATTTTCCAGCGCTTTTCAAAAAATTGAGGCTCAAATGCCGTAGCATTCGCTACTTGGTCGCTTATTTTTTGCCACAGTTACGTCTGCACAAGCACTGAGGCGTGAGATGCACATGCAGTGATGCTCGATTATGGCGCTGGGAATTGCTTGATGCAAGCCAAAGTGGCCTGACCGGGGGGGGATCGTCGGGTCGGTTATCCGTTATCCGTGGTCCTGCACGACCCACCGTGCATGCCACGAAAACGCAGCCGGCTTCTCTTGCAGCTGTAGCCTTGTAGATCTAAAAATAACCTGTTTTCTATGAAAAAGCGCTCAAGCAATCATAACTAGCAGCTCCGACTTGCCCCGAGCCTATTTTGTAGCCACTGCGACCCTCAGATAGCCTCAGACCTCTGCCGATAAATCACAAGAGGCCCTCAACAAACTTTCTGGGAACGACGGGCGTCACTCTGCAGTGCTTATTATTCAACGGGTTACGGTCACCGGTGACGGTCAGGTGTGAGCGTAACGGGTAACGGCATAGGCGATTGCGGTAGGCGAGTATCAAGGGCGGGCCATGCGGTGGCCAGGCGAGGTGCCGCAGGACCAAAAACCATTGCACACCTCTAGTAAAAGCATTTCTGGGGTTTGAGGTATTTTTTCGGGTGGTTCTATTTCTGCATGCCAAGGCCAGGGACCCTAGCACACGGCACGCCCAGGAACAGGGCCAGGGCACAGCAGCGCACAGTAGGGCACGTCAGGGCACATCAGGGCAGCAAGGGTAGAAGCACAGCCAAGGCAACTGAGAGCGAGAGAGAATTGCAGCGAGACAAACCTTGCCCTAAAACAGATGTCCAAATTTTTGAGGCCTCAGCCAGATCATCCTTAAACTAATAAATACGCTAATAAATAAGTTCACGCAAACCGCTGCACAGTGTAGCCATTGTCATTGGGGTAGTGGGGGTATGGCATGGGTGCGGGTGCCGTCGCGATCCAAGGCAAGCGGCCATAGTCTGGCGGCGTGATGGGCCGCAGGGGTGGCAGTTGTGGGGGCGGCATCATGAGTAGGGGCTGGGGCACCGGTTCCGGGGTCATGAGCGGAGGTGACGGCGGAGCAATTATTGCCGAAATGCGCGGTAGGCGGACTTCTTTATTGTCCTTGTGAAGGATCCCCCCAAGGGTCATGTCCTTGGAAGGCTTGGCAGGGCACGAGTAGCCGCGCTGGTGTGAGACCAGCAGGTGATGCCACTTGAATGTCGAGCCGCAGTTGCACTTCCAAGGCCGCGCAGTACCGCCGTCGGGGTTTGTGGGCTTGGCCCGGTTCTTGACCGGGCGGCAGCTAAACACTTTTTCGTTGTTTGCATTGACAGTGACAATTTTGCGCTTTTGGTGGCTTGCCAAATGGTTGGACCTGCGAAATTTGGCGCCACACTCGCAGGCATACGGCCGTTCATCAGTGTGGGTGCGCCTGTGCTCAATAAAGCACCGCTTCACATCGGTACCGTAGCCGCACGCGCACTGGTATTTCCTCGACACGTCCATTGTTTGAGAGTCCAGGGAGCAGCCCAGACCACTTTTATATATAGTGCCGCTTGTACCTTTAGACTGCATAAAGCATGCATGAGCTGATAGACGCGGGTCGATCCTAGTGGTGATGTTTTGCATACATCGGCAGCAATCCGCGGTGCCCAAACGCGAACAACTAGCATTTGGCCGTGACCAAACGCTGAAACTCTATTCTGGACCCCTAAGCGACGCGTATGGGCCCGGTTGCCACGCGCTCGCTTCAGCCACAATGTGCCGTCCTTTATGCAATGCACAGTAATGTCTACTTTGACGTACGGCTTGCAGTGGCTTGCAGAGGCTCGCAGTAGCTTGAGCTTAAAAGCTTAATTCCGTGTGGGGTATATCAAGGCGGGTGCCCAAGTGCTGGAGAACTCAGGAGCTCAAGAGTGAAGAAAAAATCCCCACCAAACTTGAAACATCACATGCGCATGCAGACCGATGCAGGGACCACCCAGATGCCCAGATGACGGGGGGGTCCAAAATCAAAAAACAGGGCAGACCAGAAAACTAAAAAAAAAATTGTCTAGACCTAAAACACGCCCAAAGACAAGGGTTGTCGCAAACTGCTTACACATAAAAAGTGGTATGATTTCCCACCCTGCTTGTTGCAGGTGCATGCGATGCATGCATGGTGGCTGCATGTGCCGGTAGCCTCTTGACGTTCACCCTTGCAGGGCGCTGTGCAGAGCTGCAAAACGCCGAGAGGGCCGCGGGAATGGGTCCATGCAGTAGCCACTTGAAACATGCACTAGTATTTGTGAGGCCCGTGATTTAATATAACACTAATTCAATTTCTAAATAAAACAACCGAGTCTTGGCACCCCCGGTCTGGGCTCCCAGACGAGGCATGTGGCATGTGGCTCACTGCCCCGCCAGTTGGCCTGGTTTCCGTTCCTGAAAGGACCCTTGTCATGCAAGGGTGTTACAGGATGCAAGTGTATCAGGGCATCTTTGCATGTGCAGGGAATGCTTGCGAGCCCTTGCAAGAGCCGTGAGGGCCGCAAGGGTCTGCATCAAGGGTCTGCAGGTCGACGCCGTCTGGACGCCGGCCTAGGACCACACAAGCGCAAGTCTGTCTTGTTTATAATTGATGGCCAATTGGTAAGACACATACGAAACAATCAATAAACTCACAATAATCGGCGTATAATTGAAGTTTTTGAGTTGGTCAAACCTGCCGCTGGGGCTAAATTCTGTGCAAAAAATATCCGTGCCCAGCCCGGAAATAATGTAGGTAGATTCGTAGCCCACCGTTCCGCCAACAAGGAGGCTTGCATCAACTTTTAGATTGTGGCTCAAAATTTGTTCATGAGCCAGCTCGAGGCTAGCATTGGCGCGTGCCACAGCCCTCAACCTGAGGTGCGGCAGGGCAAGAACGCGGCCTGCAGAATCGGTCGCCAATATGCATTGCTCGGTGACGCCAAACTTGGAAGTGACAACCTTTAAACTGTGAATTTCGGGGGTGGAGACGCTCACCCTTTCCACGAAAATGCCGTCCGATCTCGTGTTGGGGGCCTCGCTCTCGAATATATACCACAGATGTAGGTGCTCAAATGAAGTAAAAGCCACCCAAAACTCGCCCACAACAAGCTCCTCAACTTCTTCAACCTCTCCCCGGTACAATACTGCACCGGTCTTGGCGTCCACCAGTTTAAGGTTTGTCTCCGAGACAACCGCTGCGAGGTTGGGGTTGATGTATTTGTACCGAAAGTCCTTGCCCTTGAGCGGCACGCCCACCGAGGCGCTAGCCTGCTCATCGCGTAGCACGACTTGCAGCACTTTTTCGGGACTGAGATCCAGCTGCCACCCGGGGCCCGAGATCACATGCTCGCCAAATTCGAGTTCATTCTTGGCATCAAACAAGGAAGTAAGGACCCCCTCATAGTCATAAATTCGGTTAGGGCCCTTAACCAAAATTTCACTCCCTTTGGCCTCCAAAGTGCCCCGTAAATCTTCATGCAGGCACCATGCAACTGAGCCATTTTCGGTGTGCAGTGCATACAACGACCCGTACTCGGTAAGAACAACAAGCAGGCCGCTGGGGTCTTCAGCACCAAGCTCGATTGAGCCGAACTTGGTGTGGCGGCGCACGCGCTCGCGCCAGTTGGCCAGCCAGTGGGTGTCGTCGACGGATGGTGCGGAGTGAGGCTTGGCAACAATGCAGGCGCTCACCGGCTTGCTAAGGCCTTCGTCGCGCGTCCACAGAACTTCTGTGTAATTGTACAAGGTTGTACGCCCGACCGCATCGACCTCTATCTGGATGCCATCCTCGGGGCACGGCGAAAAACTGAGAGCGCCAGAGCACGTATAAATGTGTTTGCCATTGAGAGGAGTCCACTCCTCGTCCATCCAAGCCCATTTGTCGGCGCGCTCCACCGCAACGCGCTTGGTAGACTCCTCCAAAGCAAACGAATCAATGTCGGGATACGTCCACTCGCGGGCGCCGCACGACAAATTGTACGCTTCGAGAGTGCCCCCATATTTCACTAGAGCCAGGCCGAGCTTGTCAGAGGCAACGAGGCTCACGCGTTCACCCTCCAATCGCTGCTTCCAGAGAATTTCACCTTGAGCACTCAGCCGGCTAATGGCTGTGTCTGAGACCACGACCGACCCATTTGAAATGGAGGCTGCCTCCTTTGCAACTCCCAGGCCTTGCCAGAGCCAACTTGTCTCTACATCATCCGTGTAAACTGCTGCTACCACAGCCGGCACCAGTGCACGCAGCCAGAGCATGATTAGTGGAGGGTGCTCTGGGTGCCCAAGGTGCCCATGTGCGAGGCACAATTGAGCCCCAAGAGTGCCCTGCTCAACCATTTTCAATGATTAAGCTATGCTATATACACTAGACACTTCCATCCCCCATAACCAACCCAGAACACGGATAAACAACCATGGTGAACTTGGACTGCACGCCCTCTGCCCAGCGATAAATGTCCTCAAATGCAAATTCCTCGGGCACGTCCACATCCAGCAGAGGAATATGGGCTGATTCCGAGGTTATGAGCGTGTTTGTGCGGATCTTTTCCAGCAAACCCCCAAAATGTTTGCGGTTTGTGTCGCGCACGGCCATGGTGACCTTTATGGCCTCTGGGCTCAGCCTGCGCACGGTGCGATTGCCTGCGCGCCTCACAAATTCCTCAAAAGGCACCGCCCTATAATTAAGAGGGCCAAACCAGTCTTCCAAAAGCGAGCTCGAGGGGTTCTTCCGGCGTGCAATTAACGCATCAGAATACCACGGATCGCTGCGCAAAATGTACCGCGATAGTTCCACGCCGGCACCAACCAGAGTGTAGCACCCGGCAGCCACTGTACCGGTGCGGATCAGGCGCCTAGCCCATTTGGGTTTCGAGGCGTTCGGCTTGCGACGCAAAAGCAGCGTTCCGCCGGCGAGTTGGAGGCCAATACAAATGTTGCGGCACCATAGACAATCGTTTGCAGGTACCAGCGGTCCCCAAATGCCCAGGCCCAAGCTGGGGTTGGCGTACCATCGGTCTTTCATAAGGCGAGAGCTATGGACGACTAGAAAGAAAGAGTAAAGCTAATTAAAAGTGACATCGCGCACGTGATTCTCGCTATCACAGATGCGAGCACTCTTGAGCTTGACAAGCACAATTTCCGCCTCGGCAATAAAACATTCGGCATCAGGATTGGCCTCGAGGGCTTGTTGACGGAACTTTTCAGCTTGAGCACCCTCTGCAATTGTGGCCGTACCGGCAATGGTAGCGCTGCTTTGGTGCTTGAGACTGGTTGTGTTGAGGCGCTTGAGGTAGTCGCTCAACCCCAAATCAGGTTCGCTGATGAGGTCGTGCACGAGCAAGCTCACGTTGGGGTTGGCCTTGATGTTTTGCAGCTTGACTGTATTGCCAGGAGTAGCAATCACCACCAAATCATCCACAAATGTATAGTTCATGAGCGAAACGCTCGGAATGTCCTTGCTGCAAGTGCCCAGGTGCAGGTAGCGATTGCTCGCCAGCATCTGTCTGACAGTGTCCATGATTAGGGAGCGTAAAGGGTGGGGTGAGGATATGTACTAAGTTCTAGAGTTGTTGTTTCGAGTTTGTTTTAGAGGCAGATCAGATTGCAGCTGTCAATGCGAACGGTGATCCTCTTGAGGCCAGTCGTGCCCTAGGGATCACCGGGGATTACCCAGCCCATCATTGGATGAGGCCCAATATCAAATGTGAGGGGCAAGCGCAGCACTAGAGAGCACTATAGAGAAGAGAAATCGAATTGCGTAAATTAGCGTAGTTACAGCCGCCTCTACCCGCGACGTACAACTCTACCCCCACATCCCACATCCCATGCACCATGCACGCTGCACTCTCACACCCAACTCAATCTCAATGCAATCTATACAGTCTACTATGCTAATCCAAAAACAGCCGCTCAAGCACCAACATGTACATGGGCAGCACTAAATTATCATTTATTGGCGAAACAGCCTCGAGCAAAGCCGTACACGAAGCAATCAAAACCGCTCGCTGCCAGGGCGCTTCATAAGTGGAAACAATCACAAGCGCAACAATAGTGGCGAACGCCGCTGTTCCTTCAAGGCTTTTGGGGCCAAACAGGCGCGTGCGGCCGTACATGTGCCCAATGCGTGAGGCTGCAGTATCTCCCAGTCCAAGGCAAATTACGCCCGCAGGGCTGCCGGCGCCGGCCAAAATGGGCGCCGCGATGCCCAGCAATAAATAAATGTGCGACACAACCAGCGGGCCGCGCTTGTCGCGGTGGTCAACAAACTCGCGAAGGTTCTCTTGAAGAGCGCTTGAGAACGGGGGGAGAGCTGCTGCGCGCGCCATTTCGAGAACAAGAAACAAGACGAGCACGCAGGCCAACGCTAAGGCTGTGAGTTCGTTCCGCGAAGTGCTGAGGAACATGGCGACCGTGCACAAATGCCACAATTTGCGGCGCGTGTCGAGAGTAAAACTCAATGAGTTTGCGGCAAAAACAAACGCTGTACTCAGGCAAAGTAGCCACCAGCACGCTGTGCGCCATTCGCGCGATAAAGCGCCGAGAATAATGTTCATGTTGAACCCCGAGAATGCGAGGAGCGCGGCAAATGTCGAGCCATACAGCGCGTAAATTGTGTAGGCCGTAGTGTTGAGAGCGCCCTTGTCTAAACCACGCTTTGCGTTTCGGACCATTTCGGTAGCTTTTTTGAGGTGCCATTGGCAGGGGAAAAACGCGCACAACGCGCTCATTAGAATCGCCCAAGGGGCACCCGCGCCGAGCAGTGCATAGACCGCGACCCCACAGCTCAGTAAAACTCGCTCATTTGCGTCTAGGGAAGCGCCCGAGAAGCCTAGGGCCCGAAAGAGCCAGTGCACCAAAAGCGGGCAAACATAGACAAATCGGGGCACGACGCGGGACCATGCTGCGAGCACAAGCCCTAAAATTGCGCCGTGTTTGTTGCGGGCGCCAAGCGAGGCAGCCATTGACGCCACTGCAGTGGCAGGACCAAAGGTCGCACCCACAATCACCGGCAGCAGCAGGGCATCGACAGTGGAGCCGTGTTGGGGCCGTGAGATCCACGCAAACAAGAGCCATACGGGCACAATGTGAAGCGTGGAAAATGACAAGTGGCACACGACGGCTGCAAGGGTGATCCAAAGGAGGCCCAGGTTGATGTACCGCGTGTGCGTGGGTGCAGCGCTCGGAATAGAGGGTGGCTTGGGTAATGAGGTGCTCTCGCTCTTGCGCTTTTTCCTCGCAAGCACCCTCTTTGTGACCTCGTCGCCATCCATTTGACTAGAGATGAGACTAAGCTTTGGCCGAAAAGAGCATGTGATATTTTGGTGTCGCGGATGTGTGGCGGTGTGTGGCGCGGTGGGTTAGGGTGGGGGAGTTGGATCCTGACCGCTTGGCGAGCTGGGAGCGCTGACCGCCAAGCTCAGTCGCTGGACCAGTGGCGGCCGTTGTGGCGGTGTGCGTCAGAGCAGGGTAAGGGTAGGGCATGGGCCAGATATGGGGCCACCAACGACCACTCAAGAGCCCGGAGATGGGAGGGAGTGGGGTGGAAGATCCACACAAGAGTCCCTGTAGGTATCGTCGCCCACAGCAGCACCACCCAAATCACACCCTCACCCCCCAATTGATCCCCCCACGACCGCTCACGATCGCCAATCAATTCCACTATCAAAATCAAAATGAAATGACTCATTTTTATCATTCTATAGATTCTTCAATAACAATGCAAAATCACCTCAGATAGTCCCCTCCTCACCCCTATCCACCCCTCTTCCTCCTACATGCTCAGGCTCGCAACCCGCAGATTGCCTCGCCTTGCAAAGCTTGCAGCGGCGGCCCCCAAGGCCGCTGGTGCGCTCAGCACTAAACGCAACTACTCAATTACTTCTAAACCAAAGAACGCGACTCGTGATACCGTGATCCAGCTGTTGGACAATATCGGCTCAAAGCGCGAGGTTGAGCAGTACCTCAACTACTTTAGCAGCGTCAAGAGCCACCAATTTGCTGTAATTAAGGTCGGTGGCGCCATCATCACCCAGGAACTACCCCAGCTGGCCTCTGCCCTCGCCTTTTTGTACCATGTCGGCCTCTACCCCATCGTGCTCCACGGCACGGGCCCCCAGATCAATGAACTGCTGGAACAAGAAGGGATCGAGCCCGAATATCACGACGGCATTCGCGTTACTGATTCGAAGACAATGGCCATTGTGCGCCGGTGCTTTTTGCAGCAAAACTTGAAGCTGGTGGACCACCTCGAACAAATGGGCGTTAGGGCCCGCCCCATCACTGGCGGTGTGTTTAGCGCCGAGTACCTCGACAAGCAAAAGTACCAGCTGGTCGGCCAGGTCAGCAAGGTCGACAAGAGCGCCATTGACGCCGCCATTCAGGCCGGGTGCCTGCCGATTCTGACCGCGCTTGCCGAGACCGCGGACGGCCAGATCCTCAACGTGAACGCGGACGTGGCTGCGTCCGAGCTCAGCCGCGTCATTGAGCCCCTCAAGGTGGTCTACCTTAGCGAAAAAGGCGGCCTGTTTGACGGCGAGGGCAAGCGCATCTCGAGCATCAATCTCGACGAAGAGTTCGACGGCCTCATGAAGGAGCCGTGGGTCAAGTACGGGACCAAGCTCAAGATCAAGGAAATTAATGAGCTGTTGACCTACCTCCCCCGCTCGTCGTCAGTGGCCATCATCAGCACCAACGACCTGCAAAAGGAGCTGTTTACCGACTCGGGAGCCGGCACCCTCATTCGCCGCGGCAACAAACTCAACCGGTTCGACTCTGTCGCGAGTGTGGGCCCCCTCTTGCAGCGCGTGCGCGACGTGCTCGAGCAGGACGTCGAGCTCCAGGAACAGGGCGAGTCTGTGTCGCAGTACTTGCGCCAGCTCGACGCCAAGGAGGTGGCCATCTACACTGACGAGTTGGTTGATGCGCTCGCCATCGTCGACAAGTCCGAGGTGCCCCGCGTGTCCAAGTTTGTTGCCTCGAAAACCGGCTGGCTCAACAATGTCACCGAGAACGTTTGGAACGCTTTGCGGTCGGACTTTGAGGCGCTGACCTGGGTCGTGCGCGAGAACGACGAGAACTCGGCGTTCTTCTTCGCCAAGGCCGACGGTTCGTTTGCTCACAAGGGCAAAATCCTGTTTTGGTACGGGGTCAAGCCCGACGCGGTGCCTGACCTGATCAAGGGGTTTGCTGCCGCCCCGCAGGCCTCGATCGGGTACACCCGTAGCGCTCCCAGTGGTTTGGGCGTGCGTGCCTACAGTACGCGCGCGCGCGCGAGCGTGGGCCGAGCTCCCTTTGCCCTTGGCCTGAGTGGTGCCCGCTTCTACAGTACGTCCCCTTCCAACCCCCAGCCGCCGATCGATGGCACAAACACAAAGCCCAGCCGCGTTGCCCTGATTGGCGCGCGCGGATTCACCGGTCAGGCCCTCATTGACCTCATCAACAACCACCCTTACCTCGAGTTGGCCCACATCTCGTCGCGCGAGCTCGAGGGCCAACCTCTCAAGGGGTACACCAAGGAGCGCATCACCTACGAGAATTTGCGCCCCGATGATGTGGCCAACCTCGAGAAGCAAGGTAAGGTGGACGTGTGGGTGATGGCCCTGCCCAATGGCGTTTGCAAGCCGTTTGTCGACGCCATCGAGGCCAACGCCAATGCCTCGACCATTATTGATTTGAGCGCAGATTACCGGTTTGACGATTCGTGGACTTACGGCCTACCCGAGCTCGGGAACCGCGCGTCGCTCGTGGGGGCCACCAAGATTTCCAACCCCGGCTGCTACGCCACCGGCGCCCAGGTCGCCATCAGCCCGCTGGTTGAGCACATTGCAGAGGGCCAAAAGCCCACGGTTTTCGGTGTTTCAGGGTACTCGGGTGCAGGCACCAAGCCGAGCCCCAAGAATGATATCAACAATTTGCGCGAGAACCTCATTCCTTACTCGCTCACTGACCACATCCACGAGCGCGAAATCAGCGCCAAGCTGGGCCGCGCCATCTCGTTTACTCCTCATGTCGCCCAGTGGTTCCAGGGCATTACTCTCACCGTCAACGTGCCGCTTGCCGCACCCATGACTTCGCGCGATATCCGCCAGCTGTACCAAGAGCGCTACGACGGCGAGCAGCTTGTCACTGTGACTGGTGAGCCGCCGGTTGTGCGCGATATCTCGCAAAAGCACGGTGTCGTTGTTGGCGGGTTTGGCGTCAGCGCCGCCCAGGACCGCGTGGTCCTGGTGGCCACAATTGACAATTTGCTCAAGGGTGCCGCCACCCAGTGCCTGCAAAATATCAACATCGCCCGCGGGTACAAGGAGTACGCGGGTATTCCTTTGGATAGTGTGATTAGGGGTTAGATATAGTCTTCTATTTGTTTTGTGGGTCACCCGCGTGAGCGCGCGAGGGGTGCTCTTGCGCGCGCATGCACAAATGTGGGTCCATAATTTCCAGTGCTTTTAGAGACATGTACTCCATTTGATCCCAAATAGAGACTCACTTGTCCAGGTACCTTGTGGGGTGTGTTTGTGCCTAAATGGCCGTGCACTTGAGCGTTCTCCGCCGAAAAATTGTCATGGCTGCAGTGTCTACCGCCAGATAGTACCGGATGCGGTCGAGATGCCATATAACCTGGCTGGACCGGATGTGCAGGGCGAGCTGTTCATCTTGCAGGCTGCCTTTTCTTGAATATCTCTGGTCACCAGTGGAGTATATGCAGTGCGATTTAGTTCAGCTCAAGGTTGGATACATAAATTGAAATAGAAAAAGGATTGGGCGCCATGTGCGTTTAGCCTGCTTTCACCTCACGCAGGCAGTTTCGGTCAAACGCACAAACCTCATCTTTATATACCTTGGACACAATCAGCTTAGATCAAGTAAACAAAGTCTAAATTTAGGAATCACAAATAGATCACGCCAATGACGAAATATTCACTGCACTTGAGGAAAACCACACCCTAACCCAGCTTGAACCATTCGAGGCGATATTTTTCGTTTTCTCATTTCGCAAAAAGACATCCGAAAAAAGAATCTGAAAAATAACTGGCAACAACTAATTGAGTCCGATTTCAGCTTTTTCTATCAATTGCCCCTTTTTATCTGGTCAAAGCGTTGCAAGACTATGCATGCAAAGTACATGCAGACGCACCTCGTTCGCATATATAGGCCATGGCCTTCTCTCTGCCAGCATGGCGACTTCAGCTAGCAGCCAAGAGCGCTCAGATCTCAAAAATATTCTCTCGCCAACAACAATCACCTCAGTCGTGAGAAACAGCGACTCGATTCATGAGGCCGGGGGTGACGAGGCCATCAAGTACGCCGATGTACAGGTTGAGTTGACTGACGATGTACGCAAACGCCTCGTGTTCAAATCAGACCTATATATCTGCACGCTCATGTGCTTTGTCTACGCCATCCAGTTTATGGACAAGGTCTCCAACGCCTCAGCGGCAATCATGGGCCTGCGCACCGACCTCAAAATGGAGGGTAACATGTATGCTTGGGTCGGCTCGTCATTTTACCTCGGCTACCTTGTATTTGAGATCCCTGTCAATCTTGTTTTGCAGCGGTTCCACTTGGGCCACACAACAGGTTTGTTTATTGCCATTTGGGGCGCAGTTCTCGCTGCTTCAGCCGGGTGCACGAGTTATGCTCCCTATATTGTTACTCGTGTACTGCTTGGTGCACTCGAAGGTGCCATCACGCCCGCATTCCTGAGGCTCACAACCCAATACTATACAAAGGATGAACATTATAGCCGCGTCAATGTATGGTTTGCCAGCAACGGTCTTGGCAGCATTATTGGTGGCGCAATTGCCTATGGCCTGTTTGATCACCAAGAAGCCTATGCAATTGCCGCGTGGCGCATTTTGTTTATTGTTTTTGGTCTCTTGACCATCGTGCTTGGCGTGGTCTTTTACTTTCATGTGCCCAACTCACCCGCTTCTGCGTGGTTCTTCAATGATTTCGAGCGCGCAGCTCAGACAGAGCGTATCAGAGTCAACCAACAGGGCTTTGGCTCGCACCAAATCAAGTGGAACCAAGTCAAAGAAACGTTTCTGGATGTACGCACCTACCTCTACTTTACAATTGTGCTGCTCACTCAACTCCCCAACGGTGGTCTCACCAATTTCCAGACTTTATTGTATAAAGGTATGGGCTTTAGCACAAAAAAGACACTCTTGATCGGTATGGGCAGCGGCGCGGTCGAGCTCGTGGGGTGCTCACTCACTGGTTGGCTGAGCTTGTACGTGCTCAACAAACATCGCCTCGTCTATGCAAATTTTGGTGCCTCGCTGGGGGTAATGTGCTTTGCTCTGCTGGCGTACTCGCCCACCAACTCAGGCAAGATCGCCGGTCTCATGCTAAATTCGTGGGTTATTCCTATCTCGTTTATTGCCTTGCTTTCGCTAATCAGCTCAAACAGTGCCGGCTCTACCAAAAAGGGGTTGAGCGGTGGCCTGTTGCTCGTGGCGTACTGCGTGGGCAACGTGATTGGGCCTCAAACGTTCAAGACCAGCGAGGCGCCCACGTACCAAACTGCCAAAGTGGTGATGCTAGCCACTAGCGCGGTGAATGTTGTTTTGTTTGCAGTTCTTTATTATGTGAATTGGGCTGAAAATAAACGCCGCGATGCGCGGAATGAAAAGTTGCCTGATCATATCAAGAATAGCGAGTTTGCCGACTTGACTGATTTCGAGAACCCCGAGTTTAGGTATAGCCTGTAGAAGATGGGGGTAATCAATAGATACAGAGATGAGTGAGGTGGCGATAGTGCCTGGGCATACAGGCGGCTGATGAGCACCCCCTGGGCCTGCTGGGCCTCACCCCCCACAAAACATCGCAAACGTCTACGTATTCTATCTAAACCAAAGTAACAATCTCCTCAGCGGCCGTAGGGTGGATAGCCACGCAATTATCAAAGTCCTTCTTCGTGGCGCCCATCTTGATGGCAACGCCGAAACCCTGCATGATTTCACCCGAGTTTTCACCCACAAGATGCAAACCAACAACGCGCTCGTTGGCACCTTCGCAAACAAGCTTGTACACGCAGGGTTCCTTGTCCTCCTGGGCGAACGGCGACCAGTACATATTGATGAACTTGGAGCGGTACACCTTGACGTTGTCGTACTTGGCGCGCGCCTCGGCCTCACTGAGACCGATCGAGGCCGCCTCGGGGTGGCTAAAGATCGCAGAGGGGATGTTGTTGTAGTCGAGCTTCGAGTCAGCCTGGCCATTGAAAAGGCGCTCGCTGAGGCGGCGGCCCGCAGCAATAGCCGCAGGAGTCAGCTCCACGTCTTCAGCCAGGTCGCCCACGCTGTAGATTCCGGGCACAGACGTGTTTTGGAACTCGTCCACAACGACCTTGCCTTGGGCGTCCAATTTGATGCCCACCTCCTCAAGGTTGAGGTGCGCACTCAGGGGATAGCGACCAATACACCACACAATGCACTCTGCCTCAACCACGGTGCCGTCCTTGAGGGTAATGCGGCCCTTTTCGATCTTGTCGATACAAATGTTTTTGTGGATCTTGACGCCGTGTTTCTCGTATTGTTCGACAAGCGTCTCACCAATCACCGAGTCAAAGTTGCGCAAAACCGTGTCGTGGCGGATAAGCAGGTTTGTCTCGGTGCCCAACCCGTTGAAAACGCCCGCGAGCTCCACGGCAATGTAGCCGGCGCCCACAATGGCCACGCTCTTGGGTTGCTGCTCCAGCTCAAAGAATCCATCACTGGTAATGCCAAACTCGGCGCCGGGCATATCGGGGAGCTTGGGAGCGCCGCCAGAAGCCACCAAAATGTTGTCGGCCGTAAAGGTCTGCTCGCCGCCTTCCCGCAACGCCACCTTGACCGTGCGCTTGTCAACAAACGAGGCCCAGCCGTAAAGGAATTCCACGCCTTCCTTTTTGAGGTTGGACTCGTAGATTCCGTTGAGGCGCTTGATGTATGCGTCGCGCTTCACCTTAAAGGCCGGCCAGTCAAACTTGACGTCGCCCACGCCGCTGAATTCGTATGCCTTGGCGTGGCCGAGGCGCGAGGCCAAATCCGAGGCGTACCACATGACCTTTTTCGGGACGCAGCCGACGTTGACGCAGGTGCCGCCCATACGCGCGCCTTCAATCAACAGGGTTTTGGCGCCATGTTTGGCCGCGCGGCGCGCGGATGCAACGCCGCCGCTGCCGCCGCCAATTACTAGGTAGTCGTAGTGAGCCGAGGGTGCCATTGAGAGTTGCCTTGCGAGGTTACTCAGCCGCATGTAGGGAGTGAGAGTGCGTGATCAGACCGGTGGGTGATGAACAAAAAAAATCCAAGAGTGGGTGTTTCATGTTTGGCTATTTTTAGGAGCTGGGGTCCCACTTTTGGAAACTTTAGCGCCTTCATCATCGCCATGCCAAGGCCGAGCACGCAACTTGTATAGGGTCTGGGTATAGACCCGAGCCTGCCCTGGGCCCTTGCATAGATCGACATAGTTATAAAATAGTATACTAAAGTGCAAAATGTCTACCAAAAATGCTCAATGGGTCAGGGACCGGGCAGACGCACCTGTGCGGCTCACATGCAGCGTGCTGCAGCGCGCCTGCAAAGCCCAAGTACACGAGGAACAGTATAGAGCGGTGCTACCTACAAAACTAGCATATGTGACAATTTCTCTTTTGTGAAGCAGGCACTGCGCGGGCATCTCGCGGTAGGGAATCCTAGTGTTTTCAGATAAACGCATTCTCAAGTCATACCGAGTTTAGTTCATATCCATCTCCCAAAACAAGTCTTCTTGATCCACAAGGATGCGCTCGATCTGCTCATAGTCCTCTTCATTGTCGACGTCAAACGGGAAAATGGCTGCCAGGCTCAGCAAAACACACATCCAAATAGCAGACTATTTGAAAAACAGGCAGTGTAATGCACTAGTATCCAACAAAAGCAGAACCAAGCGTCGCAAAATTTTCTTGTCCGACTGCAGCGCAAGTGGCATATAGTCAAAGTTGGGCAACCATCCAAACACAAAAATTTGAAGC
The DNA here is from genome assembly GCA_022577855.1 of Wickerhamiella azyma. Lineage (NCBI taxonomy): Eukaryota > Fungi > Ascomycota > Dipodascomycetes > Dipodascales > Trichomonascaceae > Wickerhamiella > Wickerhamiella azyma. Next base: position 330,994 of record JAKISA010000010.1, read on the forward strand.
ACATGGTCACGACGCTCGAGTATTGTCACCCACATAGAATCAAAACAGTACACCGAATAGCTGCCTCTAATCTTTGAGCCACCCCTTAGAGCCGCAGGGACAACCTCCCAGTCTGACTTGAACTGTCGAGAAACAAAAAGCAGCGGCATGGGCGGGTTGAACATCTCTAGTGCTTGAATGATAGTGTGGTGGTTGGCTTGGTTGCTCCCAGGAATAGCCTCGCTCAACATCATCAAAAAGTCGTCGCCACGTACGTCTAGCGCACCCCAACACCACGGAATAAACTTGGGCCAATTTTCCATAAAAGCCAGGAAAAACTCGTGGTCAAAGCGGAACTCCTCGCAAAGATCGGTGCGCAAAATATTATTAGCTTTAACCGAGTGCAAGGCCACTTCGCGATCGCTGAGCAGCTCCTCTGAAATCGACCAACCCTCATCGGACGACAATAAGGCAGCAGGATCCCTGATGCATAGAGCAGCATTGCGGTCAAAGCAGTAGCGGAAGCAGAGCCCCTTTGGATGAATCCCAGCCCGCAGTAGCGCATGCACCAGCTGCTTGTTCCTTTGGACCTGAACAGGCACATTCTAAAAGGTCATGGCACTCTGGGATGCTGCGCTAAAAGCTCAAATATTGGGGTGCGTTCAAAGTTGCCGCTGGCGGGCCTATCCCGCTGAGGCGCGCGGGGTCGCGCAGCCGCGCCAAGACAAAGTACAAATTGGCGGTTTTCAAGATCTCCTGCGGCTCGCACCTAAACTCTGCCTCCAAACTTGTTTTGCTGGTTTCTAGGTAATACTTGCGGATGTCAGTATTGACCCCATAAACGTTGAAGTGGGCCCACGCGCCGTCGCCACCAAACACGCGATTCCACCCGGGAGAGACGCCAGACACTTGCAAAAGCTGGTTGGGATTGAGGTAGGCTGCAATTGCCCAATACCCAGTCGTACATTTAATTCGTCTGCATAGGGTTTATCCCCGCACATTATGGCATTGTGATACGTTGCCAAACAGCCCACCTGTTCCGGAGGACTACCGTGGGCAACCTGATATGGTTCTGGAGGTAACGTCTGGCAGCTGGATAACTGGCTTGCCATGACGGGCACATATTGTTGGTCGCGACAGGGGTAAAGGGGAAAGCGACGTGGCGGGGGCGCCTATCAGAGCCTTGTCCAACCCTAGCCCCGCATGGCACCAGATTGTGGGTAGCCATCCCTTGTTCAGACGCATTACGCAGGCACGAGCCATATGTCGTCCAATCCAAGCAAGTCTACAGGTCAGCTCAGGCGGTGCTGTACAGGATATATATGAGTGTTGGGGTTTTAACTTCGAACCAGAATTAGACACTCGAGGCGCCGCTGCACCGTGCATCAGCTGGCCGAGCGACCGCCTAAGAAATGTATAAATGACCATAAAAGTTTGGCAATACCAACTGTTGATTGATCTAGTATGTAGCTAATACAAGTCAGTCCCTTCTGGGTTGCGCTGCGCTGCTGGGCTGTGTTCAGACTAGAGACCTCGAGACAACTCAAAGCATTGCTATCAGAATTTGTCAAGAATTCATATCAACATAAAAACTATGAGCGCGCAAGCTTTTAGCCCTGCGGGTTTAGACGTGTCCCCACGAGCCGCAGCCTCAATTTCGGGATCACTCCGCAAGTTGGTTGAGGCAAACCCGAGGGTAACTTCCTCACAGTACCAAAAACCAATTCTCTATCAGCTTTTAGGCGTAAACATGCCGCCTGGAGGGAGTCACCGTTCAAGGCAACTGCGCGGAGCATAAAGGCCTTGTCCTCGGCGTCATATGAATCAACGTCTGAACAATCCCGCTGAACTGCCCCCAAACAATTATCGGCAGTCCATGAAACGAAAGAACCTAAAAATTCCCCCATCTCTACTTGTTTTATGGCCTCAAGCTGGGCCCCAGGGTCCTTCCAAAGCGCGTCCGTGCGGGCATGGCGACGCTCATGTGCCTCATTTTTGACCGCTTGGAGCACAAGTCGGCGAAGGCTCCCTCGGAGGAAGCTCTGGAAATTGGGAGCCACATATTCCAATCCAACGCTTCCCTTTAGGATTACTGCCCTAACAAAGGCCGGGTCTGCGCGCAGGGCCTCACGTACAATCACCCGGTCGCTGCGCAGTACCTCGGATGCAAACTGCAACTCCGGGAATTGAGATCATTTGACGGCTACAACGACGATCTCGCGGTCATTTTGCAATTTTGGAGATACATGCTCAAGTACAAGACCCCAACTCTCGAGGGCCTTGAGCACGACATCGCGGTCACATCGAAATTCCTCTGCTACGTACTAGAGAGCACTGCCGACATTGCACACAGCGGCGAGAATAATGTCGCGGTCACTCCTCAGAGGCCGAGCCCAGAGCTCTGCTGCATTGATTAACGGCCGCCAGAACTGTCTCGCGGTCAGCCTTGAAATGCTGCGCGACTTTTTCGAGAAGTCTACCATTCAAGGAAACCACCGCAAGCACAATGTCCCTGTTATCCCATAGCTTTCGCGGAAGGTTGACAATGCCAGCTGCATAGTCTCCGGATGAGCTTGCAAGAGCAAGGGCCTCAAGCACAAACATCTTGTTGCCCAGCAGACGCTGAGATGGAAGGAGGTGGTCCCAGGGGAGAATAGCGTGTTTTGCCATTGCCAATTTTATATCCCAGTCGTCTTCACCAAAGGCACGCGCCATGGCAAAAAATCGCTCATCGTCATTTTTGCAGGCTGTTATATTCTGTTGAAGCATCGTCAAAAAAAAAACCTTCTTTCTTCCAGTTAACCTTCATGCTCAAGAATAGCATTATGCAACTCATATTGTACCCGTTCTCTGCTGGGCTCTGCTAACTCTGGGGACGGGCTCAGCGGATAGGTAGCCCAGAGCCTCCAAGCATCAGGCACAAGCAGACACGTGGGCCCTAAGCTCTATTCTTCGTCATTCAAGAACGGTTCACATTTTAAAATAATGTCATCTTCCAATGTGTTGTATATGGTAGCCAAACAATGGATCTGCGAGTACTTGTCAGTGGCGGTAACCCAGCGCGCATCAGAGGGGTCTTTGGCAAGGTAAAAAGCCTGAATATGAGGGAGGCAGTTGCTCAGGTAATTGAAGAAGTGTTGAGCTATACCGCCTCGTACATATTTGCCATACCGCTAAACTTCTGGGTCCTTGTCTCGCACGCCATAAATGTCAAACCTGGCCCAGGCCTGATTGCTCACAAACACGCCGCAAAATTGGCGATTGACTTTGGCAAGGCGTATATACTCACCCATTGATGTATTTAGTATGTTGTTCATGATTTCGATGATGATATCGGCAAGCATGGTGGAAGGGTGCCCAGTTAGAGGCCCGTCAGGCAGGTGGCCTGTCGCTCTCGATAGTGGATACAGAATGTATGTATGTAAATTTGTTTTGAATGGAGTACAGCCGTATCTCTTCAAGCGTTGGTCACCCCTAGGCACCCTTCTTCTCAGCGTCGGTCACTGCACTACTCTAGCTGCGATTCAAAAGGACACCCGGAAAATGTGCTGCATCACATGCAATATACATACCATGCACATCACAAAATAACGATATCTAGATAACCTGCACCTACTCTAATCGCTGCTCCGCTTGGGCTTCTTACTCTCGGCTTTTTCGGCGGCCTCCTTTTCAATTTCCTGCACAACTTGTTCCAATTGCTCAAACGGCACAATATGCATCGGCTCGCCAGGGCGCATGACCGCCAGCTCGATATTTTTGGCGCCGGTCTGCACCACCTCGAGCAGGCTCTCCACCGTCAGCTTGATGGTTGCGGCTTCGTCCATGCCCTCCTGCCAGTTCTTTTCCAACATCTCGCGCACGGTCTTGGAGCTGCGGCCAATCGCCTGGGCTTTCCAGGCGCTAAAGATGCCCGAGTGCTCGGTGTGAAACAGCTTTGGTTCGGCGTCATCGGGGTCAAACCCAACGACCAACGTGGCCAATCCAAAGGGACGCACACCACCGCGCTGCGTGTACTGCTGCTGAACGCCGGCAATGTACTTTGTGATGTACTCGACGCTAACGCTGTCCTCGAGGTTTAGGCGCGTGCTCTGGGCGTGGACGCGGGCCTTGTCGAGCAGGACGCGCGCGTCTGCGTTCAAACCGGCAAATGCAAGGCTCACGTGCTCATCCACGCGGCACAGCTTGCTCGGCATGGTGCGGGTATCGTGCAGCTTGAGGGCGCTGCGGCGCTCGCACCCGAGCACAACGACGCCCGCGCCTTTGACGCCGACCGCCACTGTACCACGTTTGACTGCTTCAGAGGCGTACTCGACCTGGAAAATGTGCCCATCCGGCGAAAACACCGACAGTGCTCTGTCGTAGCCGCTCATGTAAGTGGGATGTGGCGAGGGCAAAGCTCCGGGAAATTAGGAGGGTGGAATGCCTCAAGTGAAATTTTAAGAATTTTGGAGCAATTTAGGCGTGCAAACCGAAATTGGCATGATTGCTCTAGTTTGTTAAAGTGATTTTGGTGGGTCCAGGGGTACCAGGGGGCCACCCCGCCGACAAGCACCCTTACTGATCTCGGTGCTTATCTCTGAGCTTACCGCTGCTACTGCTATAATCACTTCTTCCCAGATCCGCTGCTCTACCTGCCATGCCTCCCTCCTCAAGTGGGTCCATCGTCGGCGTCAGCCAGACAAGGCCACACCTCGGCTCCCTATGCAGACCTTAAGGCTTTTGCGCATGCACATATTTTAATATCTACAGCATACACTCACTCTCACCTCCCGCTTATGAAAAAGAAACCCGCAAATGAACGGGTCGCATTTCTCGCTCAGGCCGCCCAGCTCGCGCCTAGCCCAGCTCTAGCAGGATTGTATGGACGCACCATGAACACAGTTGCCGCCAAGAGCGTGGTGCGCATCAACAACCACACCAAAAGACGGTTTTGCAAGGGCTGTGCAAGGCCGGTGCAGCGGTGGCGCCTGCGGGATAAATCAAAGGCTCAGGTAACACCTACGCTTGTCGCATGGTGCAAATGTGGGGCAAGCAAGAGTTTTGGGGTCCGAGAGTAAGGTATCCAGGAACCCCAAGCCCAAGGGCCCACTGGCGTCTCCAACTGGTTTGCGTGTGGTCAGACGTACCCCACCGATCCGCCTCCCCCGTCTCCAACCACCTTGCCCACGTGCGCAACGTCAGCCGCAACCGTCCCACATCCCCCACACTCAAGCGCACACCACACGATCCCCTTTTCCCATGGACGACGAACTGTACATTGATGCAGACGATATCTCGTGGATCGACCTCCTGAACTCGTTTTCGGTCTCGATAAGCGACCGCGTGCGCCACCACGTCGACAAGCAGCGCAAGAAGCTTAATCTCAAGGACAAGACAACCCGCATCAAGGACGTGGCGCGGCGCCACCAGGAGCGCGTTCTCGACAACAAGCACCTTGCCAAATTTCGCAGCGAAACAAGCTTCCAATTCAAGCGCCTTGAGGACCTGCTAGCCACAGATCTCGTGGTTTCAAAGACTGAAAAAGTCTGGTACACCATGAGCCTTCTCTTTTTGTTCTTTTTCGGCTGGGTTTGCGGCGTTTACCCAGAGTACGTGCACCTCGTGTACACGGCCGTTTTGGGCCTTTTACTGCCTGTGCGCTTCTACACTTATTACCGGCGCAAGTTTCACTACTATTTGGCCGATTTGTGCTACTTTGTCAACGGTCTTTTGCTGCTTTTCATCTGGGTTTACCCCGACAGCTCGTACCTCTGGGCGTCATGTTTTTCGTTTAGCTTTGGTACTCTGAGCTTTGCAATTATAACATGGCGTAATTCGCTCGTGCTGCACTCCATCGACAAGACTACCTCGACCGTTATTCACATCATGCCGCCCGTAGTGTGCCACACCTTGAACCATCGTTTACCCTTCTTTTTCAAGACTAGCCGGTTCCCTGCCACTGTTGATGTTGACCAATGGCGTGTAGGCTTTTCGGTGCTTTGCACCACAGTTGCATACTTTGCCTGGCAGACCCTCTACCACTACTTTATCACCTGGCGGTCCCGCGACAAAATTAAGGGCGGCCAGGTCACAAGCTTTGAATTCCTGCGCAAAGCCTATGGCAAGACATGGATTGGGCGCTTCGTCAATGGTCTGCCCGGGCCGCTGCCGGTGCTGGCGTTTACAATGATCCAATTTAGCTACCAAATGGGCACCATGCTGCCGTGCCCTTTGTGGTACAAACACGAAGCCCTAAGCAGTTTGTTTTTGGTGTTTATCTTTGCTGCGGTCGCCTACAACGGTGCAACTTATTATATTGACTTTTACGGCAACCGTTTCCGCAAGGAATTGCTCAAGGCCCGCAAGGAACTGGACGAGATGGAGGCCTCGCTCGAGGCCTTGTCGGGGTCCCTAAGTGGGGAAGAAGAGCGGATTGTCAAGGATACGTTGAGGAGTATTGATGATGAGGTTGAGAAGCGCGAGAAAAAGGACAAGTCGATGATGATTTAGAGGTGCTCCTGGGTTCCCCGAGGGGAGCCATTCGCTGTACTTTTCTGCAGTGCTCCCTTCATGCGCCTCGGCGGGCATGCACCTCAGCCTTTCTTGGCAGGCCTTGCAGCACCCTTAGCCCTGCACCCTCAGCCCTCAGCCCTCAGCATGCGCTCAGCATGCGCTTCGCCTCTTAATTAAAACTAGAATATTTATCTTTACCGTAGCGAGCAGAGCGCAAGCATAGCAGAATCGAGTTTGTACAAGGCGGCTTCCCCGCTTTTGCTCTCGCTTGGCCAATTTCTCCGTCTCTAAAATTGGAAACACCCGTCAATTTTCCCGGTACCACGTAACACACCTTGCCGCGTAACCGCGCGCGCGGGTGCCCAACCCTAACCCTGGCCCTGACATTGCATTTGTACCCCCCTGAAACCACGCGCACCCCGTCTCTCTCAGCTCTCTCCTTAGACTGTGCGATGGGTAAGGCGTCGAGCAAGCTCAGTAAGGAAGAACTCCGCGACCTCAAACAGCTCACGTACTTTGAATCCAAAGAACTCCAGCAGTGGTACCGGGGGTTCCTCAAGGAGTTCCCCTCAGGCCAGCTCACCCGCGAGGATTTGCGCAAGGTGTACAAGGGGTTTTTCCCGTTTGGTGACCCCAATGCCTTTAGTGACTTGCTGTTTAACATTTTCGACGGTGATGGCTCCGGTACTGTCGACTTTAAAGAGTTTATCACCGCCCTCTCCATCTCGTCCCGCGGCTCAAACGAAGAAAAGCTCAATTGGACGTTTAGGCTCTATGACCAAGACCGCAACGGCAAGATTAGCCGCGAGGAAATGTTGCAGATTGTGAGCGCGATCCACAAAATGGCCGGAAGCATGATGAAACTGCCCGAGGACGAGAATACCCCCGAGAAGCGCGTGCGCAAGATTTTTAGCCTGATGGACGTGGACAATGATGGCGAGATCACGATTGATGAGTTCCGCAAGGGTTGTGAGAAGGATAAGACGATTTTGGGGGCTTTGAATTTGTACAATGGCTTGGTTTGATGTGCGGTGCAAGGTGCCCCCTGCTCGCGCGTTGCAGCCGGAAAAAATGAAGATACGTAGGAGGGTTAGGATAGATTGTATGTTTTTTATGTGAGTGGGGTGCTGCATGGGGCGGTGACCTCCAGCCTGCCCTCAGCCTGAGCCTCATTCCCCCCCCCTGCCCTGAGCCCCTCAGGCCCGACCTCCTCCCCTGCGCGGTTCGCAGCTCGCGGCTCGCTCGCGCTGCGGTTTGTCATCCGGGTCCAATCATTTTGCCCTCCACTCTCACACCCTCCGCAAAATGTCACCCGACTCACCGCTGCGGCCGCTGCTCTCCCTGGCCGTTCTTGCGCTGGCTCTCAGCTACTATGTGACCGGCTCGGCCACTTGGGGATACGAAACCCGTTGGACAAACCCTAGGTACATTGCACACCGCTGGCATGGCCTGCGCAATTTCACAGAGTCTGAGCTGGCTCAGTTTGATGGTCGACACTCGAAGGAAATATATGTGGCTGTGGATGGCATGGTTTTTGATGTGAGTGCGCGCCCCGACAATTATGGGCCGCTTGGCGCGTACCACTTTTTCAGTGGCCGCGACGCCGCACGTGCCTATGCCACAGGCTGCTTTCAGCAGGACCTGACGCACGATCTGCGGGGTTTGACCGAACAAGACTTGAATGCAGTGGCAGGGTGGCAAAAGTTTTTCGAAAATCACATCAATTACTGGCACGTGGGCTATGTAGAGCACCCTCCTTTGAGTGGTCCTGTGCCGCCCAAATGTGAGGGCGCAAAGAGGCCCAGGTGATGTGTAGTCTATGTATATTTATTGCGTGCATGTGCACGTAGTCTATCCCTTAGCGCACACGCATACGCACGCTCGCGACGCTCGCTAACGCATCAACACGCAGGCACCCCGACCAGGAGCAGTCTCCACCAGTGCATCCTCAGGAGCATCGGGATACTTGACCGCATAGTACTCCTCACGAATGGCGCGCTTCACAGCATCCAATTTGCTGCGAGGCACAAGGTGGATAGTGCACCCACCAAACCCGGCGCCCGTGACGCGCGAGCCTACCGAGCCAGCGCGGCGCGCTATCGTGCAAAGCTCATCGACGTCAGGATGCGAATTCTCATAGAGATCCCGCGCAGACGCGTGCGAGGCGTTCATCAACTCGCCAAAGTCGGCCAACGTTGGCGAACTGGCGCCTTTCATCAAGCGGCAAAATTCGAGCACGCGCTTTGCTTCTTCAAAAACGTGAATTGCACGTTGGCGCAGCTTGAGCTTCTCAAACCGCACCGGAAATTCCTGCAAGTAAACGCGCTCAAACTCGGCCTCAGTGACCCCGAGCGCCTCTGCGGCTTGTTGGCGTGTATAGTCTGTGCTAGACAACAAATTGGAGCACAAGGCCGACATTTCTCCAAGAGTGGTGATACTCACCTCGGGGCCCAAAAAAGCCTCCATCACACCCCTCAGAGTGCCCACTTTGAGGTTACCATCAGGAACAATTGTGAGGTTGAGCAAGCGGGCCAAAATGGCAGCTGCAACACTCACCTCAACCACCCGCAAATTGTAGCATACGGGAGCAGTCTCGTGCTTGACTGCAGGGACCCACGAATTAGCCACCAGAAACGCAAATTCCTCGTCGAGCTCAGGGTAGGCAAGAGGGTCTGCCTTGAGCTCTGGGCGGAAACTAATGAGAAGGCAGTGGTTGAGCTCGCCAAAAATTGATGCAGCCTGGTCCATGCCGCCGGTGTTCATGCCCAGTAGCTGCTCGCAGGTGATGCTCAGCTGGGTCAAAAGCACTTTGGAGATCTCGGTGAGGCCGTTTCCGTGGAGAGTAGCGAGGGTAGCTGCCACAACAAAGGCGGCCGAGGAGCTGAGGCCGCCGCCAGCAGGCACGTTTCCACTCACAGCAACCTGCATGCCGCGCATCTGGGAGCCCTGCTTCTGGCTGTTCAAATGCCTTGAAGCCACCGTGAACCCCGACTTGAAGTAATTCGCCCACTCGAGCTTCGTGGGATCGATCGCAGGGGCGTTATTCTCGATGCTAAACGTCGTGGTAGCGAACCGCGAGTCCACATTGGCCACGGTCACCTCGGGCTCTACGGTCATACGAACCGCCATCAAAATGTTGTTTTCGATCGCCATGGGCAGCACGCTAAAGTAGCTATAGTCAATGTGGTCGCCAATGATGTTTGCACGGCCGGGCGCCCGGATATAAAAATCGGGTTTGTGCTTGAAGCTCTTTGTGAATAGAGCCTCCAGTTGCTCGAGGCGGGTGTCGTCAAACTCGCTGGCCGAAATTTTGGGTACAAGCGACATGAAAAGTTGCGGGGAAGGCGGGTTGGTAATATGGGGTCGCCTGCATGTACCTGCATGGAGCCATGGCGAGCCCTGGCGAGCCATGGGCATCGATGAGCATAGGCTGAGGGATCTGGTGCCAAGTAATTTGTACTCTTTTGAAGCTTTTGATTTTTATATACTTGTCTGTAAAAAAGACTAGAACACCTAGTTGGCATGTGTACGTGTGTACCAAGTCTGTTTGCTAAAAATAGCCACGGACGCACGAAAAAGCAGGAGCTACCACTACCTAACTACTGCAACTACAATGAGAATTACGCTCAATACCCGGTACATCTCCCACATACTTTGAGGTGTACTCGTCAAACGGCCTCAGGGCCATCTTGGCAACCTGCTCAAACGCGTCCCAATTGCCGTTCTGGGCCTCTGCAATCACATCATTGAGGACCCAGTTGCGCAAAACAAAGTTGGGGTTAACGGCAAGCATCCGCTTTTGGCGCTTGGTGTCGTCGCTGCCATCCTGCTCGAGCCGCGCTGCATACTGCACGAGCCAGTCGCCCACATCGCGTACCGCCTCGGCGCGAGACTTGAGAGGCCTGTCTCCACGATCACCAACAAACGATTCAGGGTCAGGGCTCTTGCCGTTGTAAAAGGGGGTGTTGGACAGCACCCTCAGGAACCGGTTGTAGTCGAGCTCGAGGGTGTCGAGCAATTTGAGGAAATTTTGGACGAAGTCGTCGTCATCTTTGCGCTCGGTTTGGAGCCCCAGGCGGCCGCGCATAATGCCAAGGTAGGACGACTTGTACGCAGCCTCAAACTCCTCGCCAACATCCATAATGAGCTTGGTGGCCAGGTCGGCAATTTCCTGTCTGTTGAGGGTCTGGGCCTCGTACTCGGGGCTATCAACTTGGGGGCCAGCACCAATGAGCTCGCCTAGAGTTTCGCCGAGCCGCACACAGTTCCACCAAATCATTAGAGGGGCATTTTTGAACCCGTACCGGTTCTCGCCGTCGTCGTGGTTGGGAGTGTAGGAGAAATTGAACGCGTCCATAAACGCAAACGGACCATAGTCGATACTGAGCCCTAGAATGCTCGTATTGTCGGTGTTGAGCACGCCGTTGAGGAACCCATAGGCCTGGGTGCGAGCAACCATCTCGGCATTGCGCAGGCACACGGCGCGCCAAAAGCTGTAGTAGCGGTTGGCTGCACCTGAGGCATACCCCTCAAGAGGGTAGAAACGATGAATACAATAGTCTGCCAGGCTGCGTACGCCACTGCGGTCGTTGCGCGAGTGGTACAGCTCAAACGTGCCGAACCGCACCCAGGACGGTGCAAACCGGGCCACCACGGCGCACGTCTCTGTAGTTTCACGGCGTGCAGTAGTTTCAGGGAGTTCAGTCAAGGCCAAAGCACGAGTGGTGGGGATCCCAAGCGCATTCACTGCCTCAGACGCAAGGGCTTCACGGATACTGCTGCGGAGCACCGCTTTGCCGTCTGCGAATCGCGAATAAGGCGTAAGGCCTGCACCCTTGAGCTGAAGCTCGTAAGAGCCTCCGAGCCCCTCCACCTCAAATAAACTGATGGCACGGCCATCCCCGAGCTGGCCGGCCCAGTTTCCGAATTGGTAGCCCGAGTAGTTTTGGGCATAGGGGTAAATGTCGGCAGTCTCCACCACTTGTTGGCCCGAAACAATGGAGCGCAACTGCTCTGAATTTTCAACTTGGAGGGTCGCCAAAGCATCGGGCGATACCCATCTCGTCACATACTTTTCGCGGGGTTCAGGAGCAACCCAGGTGAAGCCGCCTTTGACGATCCGCTGGTCGCGGACTTTGGGGGAGGTTCGAGCGGCCGCAATCGTGGGCACTTCGCTATCGGGAAGCAAGTATTTTGTGAATCCGCACGGCTTTGGTTTAAGCATGTCTTACTACAAGTGCTAGTGCTACTAGTACTACTACTAGGCTAGTAAGTGCTACTAGTACTAATACTGGCTGTCAATAGATCAATAGCAAGATATAGGACGGGATAGATCTATCGCGATTTCGTCCCTGCAAATTCGGTTCGCAATGACTCCCTGGGCCTCGAGTCACCTTGTCACCTCGTCACCTCTGACTATTATCACACTCCCCCATCTTCGATGCCGGTGATTTCGAGTTTACTAGACACCGATCTCTACAAACTGACCATGCAGGCCGTGGTCGTCGGCAAATACGCCGACGCACAGGTCGAGTACCTCCTCACCAACCGGTCAATTGGCAAGCACTTGACGGCCGAGGCAGCTGAATGGATCCGCTCTGAGATTGACTCTATGGAGGATCTGAGGTTCCAGGATGATGAAATCGAGTATCTACGCACCGCAGTGCCCTATCTGCCCGAGTATTACCTCGAATACCTCGGGAAACTGCGGCTCGCACCTCGGACCCAGGTCACGGTGAAATTTGACCAGGATGTCGAGATCGTAGTGCGTGGCCCCTGGAAGGATACCATTCTGTACGAAATTCCTATTTTGGCGCTTGTGAGCGAGGCATATTTCAGGTTTGTCGACACCGAATGGACCGCCTCTGGCCAATTCGAACAAGCCAAGAACAAGGCTTTGGCGCTTGCAGAGGCCGGCTGCGCGTTCAGCGAGTTTGGAACTAGACGAAGGAGAAGCAGAGACACCCAGCACACGGTGGTGCAAGGCCTGGTAGCCGCTGGCACCCCCGCCCTGATTGGTACCTCCAACGTGCAACTGGCGCGTGAGTTTGGGCTCAAACCTATTGGAACAGTTGCTCACGAGCTCATGATGGGTATTGCTGCCTACCACAACAATTACAAGGATGCAAACAAGCTTGCGATGGATGCGTGGCTCGAGACGGTAGGCAAGGCAAACGCGGGCCTTGCCCTAACCGATACATTTGGTACGCCCAACTTTTTGGATGTTTTTGTCAAACCTTATACAGACAACTATGTGGGCGTGCGCCAGGACTCGGGCGACCCTGTGGAGTACACCCGGTTCATTGCCAAGCACTATGAGTCTCTTGGGTACCCTCGTAACAGCAAGAGGATTCTGTACAGCGACTCGCTGAATTTTGACTTGTGCAAGCAGTACAAGAAGGCCGCTGAGGATGCTGGGCTGCTGCCGGGGTTTGGGGTAGGCACATGGCTCACCAACGATTTCAAGGGGCTGGACGGCTCTCCCTCCAAGCCGCTGAATATTGTGATGAAGTTGAGCAGCGTGAATGGCCGCGCATGTGTCAAGCTGAGCGACAATATCGGTAAGAATATGGGCGATGAGGAGGCCTTGGCTGAGGCCAAGAAACAGGTTGGGTATAGGGCCTCAGATGAGGCCATTGATGAGGCTCAGAGGTGGTAAATGCAGGCTAGGCTAATTAGTGCTAATAGATGAAGGTATGGTTATACGTTTGTGTATGGAGTTTGGTACATGTAGCGGGTCCCTTTGGCTCGCCTAGCGCTTGGCGGGGTCTGCCGTTGGTGCCACTTACCATTGGCAATTGCCATTGGAGTCTATCATTGAATACATACAAAGACAATTTGCTTCACTCTTGTAAAATGTTTCTAGTGGGTGCATCACCCGGTGTTTACCTCGGGTCCCTTTTGCCTCTTTGGGTTCCCTTAAGGTCCCCTATGGGTACCTTCGGGAGACCCCCCCCCCCGCATAGCTGTTTTGGGAAGAGCTGCATGACGTGAGTCAGGGGCACAAAACGCACACCCAGAGAATTCCAGCTTTTAAATAGCCCAAACGGTCCCTGAAGGCTCGTTAAACGCCCTCAAACTACCACCCTAACCCTTGCAACACTTCATTTCTTTTGGCTGATTACGACTTGCAACCCTCCCAAGAAGGCCGCACCTACTAATCACAACACGCCGCTACCCACACACACACAAATGAGCATGATGTCGTTTGGATGGGACGAAGCCATTCGGCCGCAGCGCACAATGAGCGCTACGAGTGCCGGCTCGAGTCCGGACCTCAAGCGTAAACGGTGCGAGCGCAGCGAGCCCTCGGTGGCGTCCGGACCCGCCTTGAGCTCGCCCCGGCGCATCAAGAAGCAACGCGCCTCTCCTCTCAGGGCAAGCGTGCCCATGCGCCGCCGCCTCGAAGGTTTGAGCCACGCACAACTGTTTGAGCTGGTCGAACAGCTCTGTGAAACCAACCCCGAGTTTCACTCGCAAATCGCGCGCTGCGCCCCCGCAATCACAGTCGAGAGTGCCCTTACGTCTCTAAAGCATTATTTGGTGAGGGCGCTCGAGGCGTTGCCGTTTAGCGCCGATGCCAAACCCTCGGACTATGGCTACCTCCGGGTCCAACCTCTTTTGCACGATTTCTTTGCTGCGCTGGCCGATTACACTTTGGCGCTGTTGCCACCCAATGAAACAAGTGCCCACCGCTCGTTGGAGTTCCTTGATGGCGCCACAGAGCTCGTGCACAAAGTCCCCGAGTGGGACAACCAGCTCAACAACTTGTACAAGACGCGGGCGTACGAGGACCTCAATGGCGCCTGGGCCGTGGCAGTAACATCCCTCAAAGGCCAAATCGTGCGGTTCGATACCGAGGGCCGCCTTCAGCACCACGCCGCCGCCAGCGGGGGCCGCGTCCAGGTCCAGGTCCCCGAGCCGGTGCTCAGCGTCAACGGAAACAACGTACTTCCGGTGCTTGGCCAGGTGGCGAGTATGTAGAGTGGGCGCATTGCATTGCATCGCATTGGCGCATGTAGCATTATTTAATTTTTATTTTAGAGAGCAAAGGGGTGGGGAAAAATATGGAGACCGAGAAAATGTGATGCAGCATTTTGTGGCGTGTGGCATGTGGCGCTCTGCATGGCGCTCTTTGGGTACCTCTGAGGGCTCTTTGGCTGCCCTTTGGGGAGCTCTGGCTAGCCCCCCGGCTGGCCCCGGGCTGGCCCCTGGCTGCCCCTTGAGTGGCCTCTGGCTAGCCCATGAGCACATGGAAACTCTGCAATAAAGGAATAAATAGACAAGCACTGCTTGTAATAAATATAAAGGTGCACCTTGGCCTCTTCAGGCACCCCGTGGCACCCCAATAGAGAATCTTGCCTCTGCGGCCATGGGCCCAGAAAAACAAGCTGCTCACAAAAAGCTGCCCTCACCAGGCCCTCACCCATCCACATGCTATTATTTTAACTATAAACCATACACCACCAGAAAAATTAACGGTAAGACTTCTGGAAGCGAGCGCGGGCACCGGGACCGCCGAACTTCTTGGGCTCAGTGCGGCGCGAGTCGGCGATGAGAAGAGTACGGTCGTAAGCAACGAGCTCCTTCTTGAGCTGGTTCTTGGACTGCTCGTCGACAAACTTCTGGTAGTAGGCGATGAGACCCTTGGCAATAGCCTGGCGGATGGCGTAAAGCTGCGAGACGTGACCACCGCCAGAGACGCGGACGCGGATGTCGAGGTCGGCGTAGTAGCCAGCACCAACAACGAGGAGGGGCTCAAACACCTTGAGGCGGAGGACCTCGGGCTGGACGAGGGTGATGGGGACACCGTTCAGCTTGAGGAGACCTTTACCCTTGTTGACGTGGGCAACGGCAGTGGCGGTCTTCTTCTTACCGAAGGTCTGAACGCTGGGAACAGCGGATTTCTTCTCGTCCGACATTATGGAGAATCGCTAGTGCGTGGGTGAAGGTGTAGTGAAAAGATGGAGCCCTAGTGTGTTACGTCATCAATCACGTGAATGGAATTTCTGGCAAGAGGCAAGCGGTCCAAAGGCGCCTAGGGAGGGCAATTTGGGCGCGTTTTTGGAGCGGTTGCGCGCAGTTTAAAGCACTTTTGCGCACCTCTCCCACATGTAATGATGTCGTCGATTAAGTATGCTAAACTATCTAGTCAAACAGACCCATGCCCATGTCCTCATCGGACTCGGACTCCTCGGCGGGGGCGGCCTCGGCAGCGGGAGCGGCCTCACCAGCAGCAGCGGCGGGGGCAGCAGCACCGGCAGCGGGGGCAGCACTGAACGAGCTGAGCAGCTCCTTCAAGTTCTGGCCCTCAGTGGCCTGGGCGAAAACAGAGGCCCAGATGGGCTCAACGGTGATACCGGCGGCCTTGGCAAGGGCAACGATCTTGTCGGCGGTGATCTCGATCTCGGCATCGGCCAAGATGAGGCTGGCGTACGAAACGGCGGTTTCTGTGGCGGACATTAGAGAGGAAGGAGGGTGTGAGTGGGTTTTTTGAAGATGAGTAAATTTGGGACTGCGGTTAGGGTAGGGCGCGCCGGGCACGTGACAAATATTTTAACTGCCTGGGGCTCCTGGACGCGCACCAAACCGGTTGGAACCACGCGCCTCTCTGCAAACCGGTGGGAGCCCCTGTGCTGAGAGACAGCTTCAAGGTTCGCCCAACTCAGCAGAGCTCATGAGACCGTCGTTGACGCTTTTTATAACACTAAGACCGTACCAATCTGAATGTCTCGAGGCGATTCTCCAGTCTTTTAGCCGTATAAAGCGTCCAGCAGTATCCCTTCCCACCGGCAGCGGCAAAACAGTGCTCTTTTCAAGCTTGATTCCTCGCGTCAAACCGCTGCCCAATCAAGGCAACAAGTGCCTCATTGTTGTCAACCGGCGTGAAATTGCCACCCAAACTATTTCTACGTTGGCAAAGTTGCACCCTCACCTCGCTGTAGGCCTTGAGCTCGGCCGCCAAAAGTATGCCGAGAATAAATTGGTCGACATTGTGGTGGCAAATATCAACTCGCTGGGTCCCCGCCTCGAGGAGTATGATCCAAAGGAGTTCAAGATGGTGATTGTTGACGAGGCGCACCATGCCGCAGCCCCCACATACCGCGAGGTGTTTGACCATTTCGGGTTGTATCAGGAGGACCCTCCACTGTACCTTGTGGGGTTTAGCGCCACATTGTTTCGACGTGACCGTAAAGACCTCGGGTTTGACGACGTGGTTTATCACCGCGGTGCCGAGGAAATGGTCGACGAGGGCCATTTATGTACAGCTCGAGTCAACATGTATGACTTTGAAGTACCCGAGCCATTTGACGCTAAAAAGGGCAGCAACAATTATTTGATGAGTTCTGAAGGATGCGCACTTATTGTCAAGGTCTATGATGAACAGTACAAGAGTACAGTGGTGTTTGCCATCAACAACCAGCACACGGATTTTTTGGTGGAAAAGTTCCGAGGGCAAGGGATTGATGCGCGCGCTGTATCTGCCACCATGCCTATTACACTGCGTAGCTCAACTATTGAAGCGTTTCGTAACGGAGAGTTCCCCGTGCTCGTAAATTGCCTCATCTTGACCGAGGGCACCGACCTGCCAAATATCGACCAGCTCATCCTTGCCACGCCCGTGGGCTCACGTGGATTGGCCTTGCAAATGATTGGACGCGGCTTGCGCACTCATCCCAACAAGCCCCACTGCAGTGTGGTTGTTTTCAAGTGCCTGCAAAAGTGGAATACGGGTGATTTGGCCCCGAGCATCAGAGGTATTGGAGCAGATGTGGAGGAAACCAACCTTCGGATTCTGCTCGAGGGTGCTCCCAAAGTTGTCCCAGACACCCCCAAGCCTGCGCAAAAAGAAGGTACCGAGATAAACGAGCTCGACCTGGTCCAGGTCAACCTCAAGGCTGCCTTTACAAAGGGCCAGAGATTCACCATCAATGCATGGCTGAGGTATGGCGGGCAGTACTTTTTATTTATTAGCGGCGGTATTGCGTACCGTGCGACTGCGCGTGGCGGCAAGTGGCACGCAGAGGCCCTTTATCGGACCGAGCCTGGTGCAAAGGCACGGTTCCGCGTATTCAAAATCGCAGAGTGCTCGGGACCGCTTGAGGCGCTTGCAGAGTGCGATGCCACAGTGGCAAGCAGACATTTCATGCAACAAGGCATCTACAGCAAAAGGGCTCCATGGCGCAAACAACCGATAACGGAGGGTCAGCTCACCACACTCAAGAAGCGGCTGCCGCGTGACCTCGTCGAGAAGCTCGACAAGGGCCAGGCGTCGAGTTTGATTTCCTTGATGTTTTTGGGATATAAAATGGACGAGGATAAGGTCAAAAAGGCGTTCAATATAGAGTCGTAACCAGTTATTTATTGCATAGAGTTGAGGGTCGAAAATAGAGTTCTGACTATTTATGTTTGATGGCAACTCGTAATTGTTTCACCATGATTGCTATGAGGGACGTACTTGAACGGACTTCAGCGTTTGGCCTGCAACCAACTGGTCTTGTTGCCTACAATAACCGCGCAGGCACCTGGGAGACAACTAGGCACAGCTGGAGGGGGTACTGTAGAGAAAAGTGGACTTTCTCACTATCCCCAAGACAAATTATGCTTGGGTGCGGTACGCGGGCCGCTGGTTTCTTCCTGTGGATAACGCTGGAGTTCAGCTTGATTTTGACTCCACGATGCGAGACAATCGAGGAGCATGAAATTCATCAATACCCTTGAACAAGAAGAGCAGTATGTACAAGTACTTGCAGAAAGGGTACGAAATGTGGCCTGATATCACCTACAGGCTCAAAATGGGCGAAGTGAGCAATCTGGTGGCTCACGACGCGCCCGAGCGTGAGCGGCATTGGATGATAATGAAAGCCCGAGAAATTAAGGTCTATCAAATTGATACTTTTGCGAGTCTAGAGTCTGCACGGACAAGTATCGACCACAGTGTGAGCACTCGCAATGATCCTCCTGGCGCACAGCGTCCAAACTATTTTAAGCGCAGCGCAGAGGGGAGAAGCGAACAAGCTCCCAACTCACAGCGACGACAGCTTGGATTATGGCTATCCAAAGATAAGGTAGAGAATTTCAACAGGGGCGATGCAGAAGATCTTTTGATTTTGCGCGCGTTGGTTTACGAATTGACTGACGCCAAGGTTGAGGCTGCCGAGGTTGTGGACTGGAGACAATTACGAGCAATTGGTGGCAAAGCTCTAGATAGGTATTGAATTAATGAGGACAATTTAATGGCTATCAGATTGGCTTTGTGGTGTGCTGGCGGCTCTAAAACCCAGCAGGAGGCTATTTAGGCTAGCCCGTAAAGGGGCGCAAATGTATTCACCAATAACGCGACACAAAACAGTTGAGCCCTACACGCACATAAAAATGATATTCGTTGCCGAGAAAACGTGCTCGACGCATGCAAGCGCCACGGTTTGCCACGGTGGAGTGCAGGACCTCGAGGGAGGCCAGATTGTTTTTAATCATGGCCAGCGCAAGCCTCTTTGATGAACCAGAATACCACAAAATGATGGCCGGGCAAAATTTTGATGCTCGTGTGCCCAATATTCTCAAGGCAAAAGTGGAGGTAGTGGACAAAATTAGCCAGCTGGGGACCATCAAGCGATCACAATTTAAATCTCTGGATGAATTTTTGGCAGCGCGCCAAGGTATCCTACAGACTATCTTTGGATCAATTGGCCCTGGTGCACAGGTAGGCAACTCGCTCAGTGTCGATTTTGGGGTCAATTGCAAGGTTGGCCGCGGGTTTAGAAGCGGGGACAACCTGACGATTTTGGACTGCAACACAGTTGAAATTGGCCACAACTGCATCTTTGAAGATAGCGTAACTATAACAGCGGCTACCCACCCTATTGGGGCCGCCGAGCGCGTCAGCTGGGCCACGCGAGTGACCTCGACGCCGGTGCGTATTGGCGACGGCGTAGTACTTGGAACGCGGTGTGTTGTGCTCCCAGGGGTAGAAATTGGAGATGGAACTATTGTTGAGCCAAACAGTGTCGTGACACGCAGCATCGATGGCGGCAAGTGGTCAGGGGTGCCAGCCAAGCGGGTGCCATAGTGCCCACTGAGATGCCGCTGTCAAAAGCTATTGGTGTTGATGATACACTTCTATAAGCTTATTTCCACTTGAAGCTATAAAATGGCACATGGTACCAATCAGCCACGGCTATTCAGGATGGGGCCTCGCTCAGACCACCCCGAGACACTCCAATGTATGCCCATTCCTCAATCCCCCTAGCAAAAACAGTTCTGTGTCCCAACCTCAAAAGAGTAACGCATGATGATTATAAGAGATAAAATTCTTGTTTCATCATCTTGTCACTGAGTGTCTCACTATGTTTGGTGTGAAGGATTCGTTGGCGCGGCCCGCTGAGTCGAGATTGCGGCAAAGGGGGCTCCTCAATAACTGCAAAGAGGCATTTAGACAGGCAAGAAGAGAGTATACTTTATTGAAAAACTCGAGCAATCTACGTTTTTTGAAATTTGGGTTGAATGAATTCGAGTTGAGTGAACTGCCATTCGACTATATTGCCATTCCAACGTCAAGAAATGCTTGGGCATGGTACTCGGGCCGTTGATACCTTCCTGTGGGAGACTTCGCCGTGCAGTTACAGTTAATTCCAGAGCTTCGAGAAAATTTAGGCAGCTGGTGCGCAGCTGGTGCGCATCCGTCCTATTTCAAAAGAACAGTTATCCCTACAAGTGTATAAGGGAAAACTATTTTCCAATTTTGAATATCCGCACAAGCATCTCAGTAGACAAGATAGTCCTGCGTACTTTCTGGTTGGAAATAAAACCGGGTTGTATGCAAAATCCGAGGAGGTAAAACTGGGGCGTAGATCAGTCCTATACAAAAACGGCAAGTCCCAAAAAGTATCCTGGGCTATGGACTGAGCATGACGACTTGAATTCAGAGACCATGCATCTTGTGGAAGCAGAACCGCGACACTCGTTGGAGAGTAGCGTTAAACTAATTCACAGCCAACCGAGCCACGGTACACCAGAAAGCTTTGTTGAGATTTATGTACTTTTTCGTTTGCACCAGCTGGTGTCCGCTGTCGACGCAGCCATGAGAGAGCGGGGTACGAAGGTCCAAAAGAACAATGCTTGGCGTAAATGCCCTGCTATGGTCGGACAGCAAAACCAATCTCAAAAGGGATTCATCTCCTGATGTGATTTCAGTGCTCACGCGTGGACAGGCGAGTACCCTTATCACGCTTAGCGACGTTGGTATTGAACTGATCGATGAAGCGGTCAAGAATTCTCATTGGAATAGCACCGAAAATAAGCGAGTAAGCTTGGAAGATTTGGAGGATGATGAGTATGAGATTGGTGGCGAGTGGCATGTGCAATGCATACTACTGTGAACCGTGCACAGCGCGAAGGCCAGGGCCAGGGCACCACGAGCAGTTCCCGCGTGGCCCTCAGCTTTCAAGGTAAACCAAGCGAAATTAGCAAACAGCGAATAGAAATTCCTGGATTCATAGCCTCTACATACTCAGCTGTATACAAAATTAACTATCTCAAAGCCACAACGAGACTGGGCTTTTTTACCCAAGCTCCTTGGCCTCAACAGATATCACAACAGCGCAGGCCGCCAGGGCAGATTTTTGCACACTGATAATCTGGACCTTGCAAGACTTTGCGGCGGACTAGCGGCAAGTTGGAGCTTGTGAATTTGAAGTGATAATATCATGCCTTAGCGCGCCCTCAGAAGAGCCGGCGCGCGCACTCAACTATACAAAATCAACTAGACATTATAGACAAAATGGTATCAAGCCGAGGGCTCCTTGGCCTCAGCCTCAGCGGCAGGGGCCTCCTTGGACTCGGCAGACGAAGGAGCAGACTCGGGAGTAGCCCCCTTGCCCTCAGCAGAGGCACTCTTCTTCTTCTTGCTCTTCTTCTTCTTTTTGGGCTTGGGCTCCTCCTCCGGCTTCTTCTCGCCGCCAAACTTGGTCTGCCACTCCTCCACCTTGGCCTTGTCGATGCGCACAAACAGGTACTGGGCGGGGCCGATCTTTGTTCCGGCGGGCACGCCAAGGTCAAACTCGTCAGGGATGGTGCGCGCGGGCAGGTTGAGCTGCTCGAGGATCTTTTGCGAGGTCTCGGGCATGAACGGCGCGCACACGGCGCTCAGTACATAGATGAGACTGAGGGCAACGCCGATGGTGGCGTGGCAGCGCGCGGGCTCGTTCTCGAGCAGCGAGTTGTCGAGCTTGTTGTCCTGGAGGAACTGGTTGCCGCGCGACGAGATGCGCATCATTGTTTCGCAGCCCGAGCGCAGCTCGCACTTGGCCATGTGCGAGTTGTACAGGGCGAGCAGGGTCGAAATGTCGGCCTTGAACTCGTTGTAGCCCTCGAGAATGGATGCATCGTACTCGGGAACCTCCCCATTCAGCTTGGCAATGCCAAACTTTACGACGCGGTTGACCAAATTGCCGAAATTGGCCAGCAACTCCGAGTTGTTGCGGGTCACAAACTCGAGCCACGAGAACTGCGAATCGGCGGTCTCGGGGCGCACGCACGCCAAATAATAACGCCACACGCTGGGGCTGACGCCAATCTCCTGGGCATTGTTGCCAAACACGCCCAAATTGCGGCTCTTGGAGAACTTGCCGCCCTCGTACTGCAGGTACTCGGTGGTGCTCAGGGTGTCGAGCATGGTCCATTTTTGACCGGTGGCGATCTGCGTCGCGGGGAAAATCACCGAGTGGAACGGCACATTGTCCTTGCCCATAAATTGGTAGAGGGAAACATCCTCAGTGTTCCACCACTGCTTCCACTCTTCGGTGTAGTTTGCAGTGATGCTGGGGTACCCGATGGGGGCGTCAAACCACACGTACAAAACTTTGTCCTCGTAGCCTTCGACCGGCACGGGCACGCCCCACTTGAGGTCACGCGTGATGGCGCGGGGAAGCAGCCCTTCCTTGAACCAAGCGTTGGTGATTTGTTTGGCGTTATTCGACCACGTGCGCTCATGTGCGCGCACAAACTCCTCGACTTGGCCTTGCAGCTTGTCCAGCGAGATGAAAAGGTGCTTTGTCTCGCGCTTCTCGGGCTGCGCATTGTCGAGCTTGCACCGGGGGTTGATCAGCTCAAACGGGTCAAGCAACAGGCCGCACGAGTCGCACTGGTCGCCGCGCGCATCGTCATAGCCACACTTGGGGCACGTGCCCTCCACAAACCGGTCGGCAAGGTACCCCTTGTGCTCAGGGCAATACAGCTGCTCGGTGCTCTTTTCCTCAAGGTAGCCGTTGGCCTTGCACTGCAAAAACATTTCCTGGCTGATCTTGGTTTGTTGAGGGGTCGAGGTGCGGCCAAAGTGGTCAAACCCGATCTGGAACCACTCGTAAACTTGCTTGTGGACCTCGTGGTATTTGGTGCACAGTTCAAGCGGCGTGACCTTTTCTTCAATGGCCTTGGTCTCGGTGGCAGTGCCGTACTCGTCAGTGCCGCAAATGTACAGCGAGTTGTAGCCGCGGCCCTTGGTCCAGCGCGCGAAAAAGTCGGCGCTGAGGGTGCTGCCAATAATGTTGCCGAGGTGGGGCACATTGTTGACGTAGGGCAGGGCCGAAGTCACAAGGTAATTCTTTTGGCCCTTGATGGGCAGGATCGGGTGCTGGGGGGTCTTGAGGAGCTCAACAGGCTTGGCAGTGCTGATGGGTTGGATCGAGATGGGAGCCTCCTTGGGGGTCTCTTTGGTCTCCTCAGTCTCGGTCTTGGGCTCAGCCTTGGTCTCCTTGACCTCAGCAGTGGGCTCAGCAGTGGGCTCAGTAGCCTTAGGCTCCTCCTTGGTCTCCTTGGGGGTCTCCTTGGCCTCGACCTTGGGGGTCTCCTTAGGCTCAGCCTTGGCCTCCTTAGCCTCGCTCTTAGGCTCAGCCTTGGGCTCACGCTCAACAAACTCCTTGGGCTCGACCTGCTTGGCCTTGACGCCCTCGTGCTTGGCGTCAACCTCGACGCGCTGCAGAATGCCCGTGGCAAGCTTCACGCGGCTGTTTCCAATCAGGCGCTGGTACCACATGGTCAACTCGGCAGAAACACTCAGGGCAAGCTTGCCCTTGGTGGCCACGAGCGCGTAAAGGTCGCCAAAAACCCACGCGGCGTCATAGGAAGGGGATGAGGCATCGGGCAGCAGGGGCACAATTTCCTCGGCGCTGGCGCTAAGGCGCTTGCCAGACTCGACAAACGGGTGCAAAGCTTTGGAAATCGCGTGCGCATTGGTGAGATCCGCGCCGGAACTGATCTTGGCAAAGATCTCGGCGCTGCCGCTAACGCCATCGAGCTGCGGCTCGGCAACGTCGGCAACAGTAACGCCAATGTCGCCCGCGAGCACAGCGGCAAACACCGTGCGCGCCGTCTCGGCAAGCACAACAGTGCCTGTCTTTTGGGGGACGTCGAGTTGCATGACAAAGGGAACAATGACGCGACAGATTTTTCAGCATCCAAGCGCGCCGGTGGGTTGGTGTGGAGATACAATGTTTCAGGTTTGTTTTGGGTCCGAGTCGGGTGAAGCTCGTGTAGAGCTCGTGATTTAGTCAAAATAGAATGTACCAGTCTATGTTGAAATGTGGGTGTCAAGCGCAAATGAACGCATTCGGGGTGATTCCTATAGGAATGTCTTGTAGAATTGTAACTGCATTGGCTTCCGATACTATTTCACTGTTGTGCCTTCTTGGTGGACAAACATCGATGGTCTAGATGGATGGGATGTCTCTGCCGCTACTGGTTCTTCTTCGCTTGCTTGTTTCTTCTTCTGTGAGCTGACTTGCTGTTACCGTTGCCCGGGCTTGGTCCTGAATTGTCCGAACTGCCAGCACTAGAGCAGCCCAAACTGGATCACTCTCTCCATGGCGGCTCGCACTTTGTTTCTTGGGCCCACTGGTTGACGACCCTGCGTGTAGCTCTATCGGTGGCTGGCGTCTTTGCCATAGTACCACGCTTTATCCTTTGCAAAAACGTAAAACGAGCCATCTGGCATAGTCAATGCATCAATTAGCCAAAACAAAGACAAGAAAACTGAACCCAAATTCATGCCTAAGGTCAACCTTTCAGCAGTTATATATGCTCACAATTTGTTGAGCGCTTTCTCAAATATCATATGCGCACTATGCCACGTCAGGAACGCCCAGGCATGGCATTGCATTCTTGCAAAGAATTCAGAGCTATAGCTTGCAGTAGCACTAGAGTTGTTAATGATTGGAATATCTGTAGACTTGAATAACTTGTTCTTGCCCGAGTTGACAATGGCAGAGCCAGCTCCAGCCAGAGCGGCAAAGATCATCTTGCGCATGGCCTGATCGGCCGCAAACGAGGCATAGTAGGTGACGGTAGAGGGAATAACAAAGTTTGTTGCGCAATAGCCAACAAACGAAGCTCCGATTCCATAGGTAATGGTAACATGGGCAAAGGCGATGCCAACACAAGCAGAGAGAAGAGACCTGAGAATCATATCGGTCCTATGCCTGATCATGCAGGGGTATGAGCATAAGCGAGCGATAGGAAAAGCCAATATACAAAAATAGAACTATCTGGACATTGCAACTTTGGTGGAATTGTATTGTTGTTTGCGCCATTGTGATGAGCTGCGTCAAAAATAAGGTTTGACAAAAGAAAGGCCTGTTTCACCGGCCACTGAGATATTATCCCTCTTGGTTATAGACAGGTTCTTTTTCATAGGGCTTATAGATGGCTCTAATGGCTCAAACAATAGTGCGAATATATGAACCAGCTGGCGAATGAGCGATCTTCAGTCTTCCTAAATTGGACTGCCACATGTATCAGTACAATTAAATTTACAACTGTGTGGGGAAATCGCTCACTTGGTTAGTATAATTTACTTATAGAGATTGATAGCTAGTACATGTCCCTTATTGGTCCAAGCCAAAGAGTAGAGGCAGCTTGTCCTTAGGGTGGCACACATTTAACAAGCCCCCATCCTCCGAATGTGCGGTGACAGACTGGCTGGGGTTCAGCAATTTCAGGAATGAAAGCGTCGAAAACAGTGGCTAACGTTTTTCCGATAGCGTAGTTAATCGCAGAGTCCACCATATACCCCCAACAATATGCAGCTTCCGCCGCGACAAGCATGCCCAGAGCTTAACTGACTTGACTCTTATAGCCTGCCTGTGAGACATGTATGATGTACTCAACAGTTTATGGATATTTTTATGCCCTGCAAGGCTTGTGCAGCCTAAAGCAGTGCATTGCAGCACTGCCTTGCCCCTGTGGGGAAGGATTGTGAGAGGTCCGAGAGGTGCCATCTTGATGGAATGCAAGATGAATGATCGGCAATTTGGAGAGAGAATATGGAAGTAATTAAGAGACAAAATGTAAGCGTGAACACTTTCAAAATGCTCCTATTGTTACGCGAATTTTGAGGTAGCATCGTATGCGCGCCAGCAGCTGTGTCGGGGTCGGCGGGTCAAACTGGCGGAGGCGTTCATCGCTCATGGGCCAGTTGCTGATCCAATTTTCTTCGACGGTAGCCTTCTTGGTGCCCAAAAGTCTTTGTAGGTACCAGTCTTGGTCTCACCCATCTGTAGTGAGCCCACGCCCTTCGCTAGTGTAGAATTCGTTCCACCGGCGAGAGACGCCCGCTGCCTGCAAAAGCTCAAATGTACTGATATAAGAGGCGATAATAGACAATGCAGTCACAGGAAGCTCACCCCTAGAGAGACATATGGGGACTGTAAGTCTTGCTTTATTTGTGTGTAGAGTAGAATATACAGGGATATACCCCTGTGCACCTGCAGGCAATGAGAGCCGCATGAGGCCCATATCCAGATGTCAAAGAGAAGGACCCAGTTTAGCAACAAGGTAACAGAGTTTTTATAGCAGCAGTAGCATGACTAGAGGGGGTACTGGGACGTGGCATATGCCACAGTTCTATTGAATCCCAAAGCATTGAGATACTCAATGAGGTGCACAAGTTGAAGCTGTTATAGGAGAATGCATCCCAGGAAATGGTAGAGACACTTTGTATACAATCCGTGTACATGACCAGGGGATAAAACCTTAGACTCTCGCTGTGCGTTCCTATATATAGACGCACACTTTGTGCACCAACCCCTACATCATGGCAAGTGGACTGGGAGATCTTTCCCACGAGTTACTAGAGCTTGTAACAGACTTTTTCTACGCTAATGACGAGAGCTTACTAGTACCTTAGTTTTACTTGCGCCTTGCCCTGGTCAACAAGCACTTTTACCAGTTCTTTATGAGCGACACAATTTGAAAGTCTTTGGACGTCCATGAGGTTAAGCAAAATATCCCTAGTCATTTTCTCCGTAGGAAAAGGGCAATGCTTCCCTCTGAGTTTGAGTACAGTAGCCAGTTTGATTATGATCGGTGGTTTTATCCTGGCATTGCGCTGAACCAGTTCAATGAAATGTCCATGTACACTAGAGTATTTGCAATCTCCGCTTCACACCATACCGCTACTATCGGTAAAATAAAGCTTTTCTATACGCAGACAGACCCTGACCTGCTTGGGTTTTGCGGTAGGTCCATTGCATGTTTGTGTTTGCCAAATCACATATTCACTCGGTTCGCAATTTTATGATGATGATGATGTTTGAGCGCGGCTCACAGGCGGCCATTGACTTTGGCCGGTTTGGAACCGATCGAGAACTTTGTCTCAAAGCAGTCGATTCCAACCCTTCGACTTTGGCTACCTCTCGTGAAGCCTGCAAAGACCGCGAGGTTGTGCTCAAACAACT
The DNA here is from genome assembly GCA_022577855.1 of Wickerhamiella azyma. Classification (NCBI taxonomy): domain Eukaryota; kingdom Fungi; phylum Ascomycota; class Dipodascomycetes; order Dipodascales; family Trichomonascaceae; genus Wickerhamiella; species Wickerhamiella azyma. Next base: position 358,197 of record JAKISA010000010.1, read on the forward strand.
TAAGAAGTGGGGACACAGCTTTGGCTTTGCTTGCGAGGTACTGCGCAACGACCTTGAGATTGCTACCTTGTTGGCCGCACGCAAGTCCCCCTACTCGTTACAATTTTGTAGTGAGGAGCTGAGGGAGAACGACTGGCTCGTAATGTGTGCTATCGAGTGTGATGGTGTTTGCATCAGGTACGCTGGTCCGGATTTCCAAGCTAGGTGGGATGTGGCGCTGGCCGCGGTGCGATCAAACCCATTAGCATCCAGGTACCTTGACAAGGTGCACCAGATGAAGATAATAAGGCGCAGAATTGAATCGTTCGGGCCAGGCGCAATGCGCGACTGGTATATACAGTGACCCCTCCTACCAACGCACGCTCCACACCCCACACCCATGCTATATACTACTCCTTCAACCCCTTGAGCAATTTGCGCTGCTGGCTATTAAGGGCCTGTACTCGTGCCTGAACCTGTACCAGCTCGTCCTGAGTGCGGCTCAACTTTTCAATACCGCTCCAAACGCTCGGGAACGAGTCGCCCACGAGCGGCACATGGGGCAACTGTGAGGCTGAGAAGGAGGGCCCATCGTCAACGTAGACCGGTTCACGAGGTGGAGGGGTATACTCCCCCAGCTCTGCCGGGCTTGCGCGGCGCTCCAACCCGTCCAAAACGGCCCCCACCGTGGGGTCACGCTGGGCGTACCTATTCAGCTGTTTATTTAGCTCTTTGTTAGTATTTTGTCACAATAAAGTTATTAGTACACACTGGTTGAACTTGCCTTTCCCTTCATGAGGTGGGCCAAGAGCTCGCTGCTATTGGAAAGACCCGGCGGAGCGGGTGCCCCGAGGGTGGCTGAGGGGGCCACAGGAGCCACCGAAGCGGTGCCAGGGGCCTGCGCCTGAGCTTGTGTGGGTGTAGGGGTGCTCTGAGTGCCCGCAGGGTTGCCCTGGAGGCTGCCCTGCACTTGAGGACCCTGGAGGTTCCCCTGGGCCTGGGCCTGACCGAGGGCAACACCCTGGACTTGAGGGCCCAAAAGACCCTGGCCAATGCCCTGGCCGACCTGCAGAGTCTGCGCAGGCACGCCAGAACCAAGCTCGGCCACCTGCTGGACCTGCAGCTCGCGCTCTTTGCGCTTGGCCTCAGCCTCGGCCACAAAGCCCCACGTAGCCTCAAACTGCTTGAGGCGCTCGTCGGCGTCAAGGTTGAACGCCAAATATTGCGGCAAATGTGATGTGGCGTCAATGTGCGGGGATGAAAACGTGTAGGTGGCCGGCGCCGACGCCAAGCCAGAAAGCATGCTGAGGGCGGCCTCTATGGCGCTCTTTGGCTTTGCCGGCGCGGGCGTGTGCTGCGGAGCCACTTGGGCTTGCATTTGTGAGGCCGCGGCACTCGGGAGGACACCAGGCAAAGCACCGGGGAGGGTACCTGTGGCCGCCGCGGGCAGGGCGCTGGGGCCCCCCAGGGTCGGCGTGTGAGCCGGCAAGCGGCGCCAGGCATTTGCTGTAGGCAGAGGAGCCGCGCTGACCCCACCCTGCGGGCTAACAGCGGCATTTTGAGTCAGGGACGGCAGCCCTGGCGGCGTGACCTGAGGAGGGTTGCGGTGCTGCATGGCGCTCAAATCGCGCCTGGTGTAGCTATCTGCGTCCTCACCGGGTTCATGCAAAAACATGCAATTGGGGTTGGGGCAGGTCTGGCCCCGTAAATAAGAGGAACAATACTTGGTTGTGCCATAGGCTGCGCGCAGATATTTGCCGTCATTTAGGGACCCATCCACAGCATTTATGCAGCGCGCCGCATCCTCCTTGCGTTGAAATGTGACGTAAACCCCGAGACCAAGGTTGCCATTGGCATTTGTGCGCTTGTTTATAACGATTTTCTGGATCTTGCCGTACTGGCCGAAAAAGTGTTCTGCGCGCAGCGTATTGTGGAGATCCTCGTTGCAAATGTTTGGATTGAGCCCAATAACATAAACCAAATTCTTTTGAATCACGCGCATGCCGGCAAGATGCTTTTTCTGGGTGTCGGGTTGGGTGGTCTTTTCGCGCTGCTTGCGCTCTTTTTCGCGCCGTGCCTGCCGTGCGTGGTCTCGCTTGAGATCCTCGGCGCTGACCTGGTTGTACTCGACGCTCTCATCGTCGTAAATGCGCCGACACGCCGGGCACCGTCCGTTGGGCTCGTTGCGGATGTTGTTGTAGCAAAACTGGCAAATCTGGTACCCGCACGGGCACGGCTTGAAGTTGCGGTCGCTAATATCCATCTCTTCGATGCATAGGGGGCAAAAGTCCTCCTCATCATCGCTATAGGTTTCGCTCATGACAAACAGATAAGTGTCTGGGGGCCCAAGGGGGTGGCAGGGGGGTGCGCCCCGCGAGGGCAGTTGTGAGCGCGCGCGCTGGTGCGCTTCAAAATTCAATATTTTCCCTGCATGCCAGTGACGCGCATACTGTTTTTAGATAATTGTGTTAAATAGCCTTGACTTGATTGGAAGGTGGTAGGTGCCTTGGAAGTGCCAAAGGGTGTCAAAGGGTGGCTCCCTGGGGTGGAGGGCGGGGCTTCCCTTGGCTCGCCGAGGGCTGGCACTCGAGGTCAACATACCCCCCCTTCTCTCCCCATGTATAAATTAAACTAGCCAGCTCTTGGCCTTGACCAACTCAAAACTCGGCGCCCTTTTCAACAAGTCCCCAATCGCCTTGAGTGTACTTAGGCGAGCACTCTTGAGCCGTGACAAGTTATCCTTGATTGTTTCCTCGCCCTCGAGCTCTTTGGCGTACCGCTCCAAACTTAAAAGCACCCGCGAATGCTGCACAAGCTGCTGCTCGTCCGGCTCGGTTTGTGACTCGATCAAGGCCAGCCAGTCGAGGAACTGAATTTTCTTGAGGATCAAGGCGCGCTCGTCATTCAGTTTTGCCTGAGTTTGCTCCCTCTCCTGCGCTTTTTGCAGCTCTCCTCGGAGCCCCACGGCAGACCGCTCTGTAGCCGCTTCAAACTGCAGCACTTCGAGCCGCACCTGGCTCAACTCTTCCTGTGCAGCCTGAAGAGCACCCCGCGACCCAACAAGCTCGTCATAATTCTCGTTAACGAGCGTCTCGAGCTGTTTTTGGAGTTGGACCTCCCACTCGAGAACTTCCTGCTTGAGATCGCCCAATGTGCGGTACTGGCAGTGTGCCAACAGAAAATCATGCGCGTTGAACGTGCCCTCAAAGTCTGAGCGCACAATCGGCACTGTGCTCGGAAGCATGACAGAGTGACAGTGATGGGCGTGGGGGAGTGAATTTTGAAGTATGGGGGTGCTCTGAAAGGGGTTTTGGGGGATGACTTGCTGTTTTTTGTCGAATTCGGGACCAGATAATCGAAAAAGCTGGTCCAAAATTGCGGGACTTTTTATAATAAACTGGTAGGACTAGAGGGAGTATAGCATCCTATATAGCACTCTTTCATCAAATAAAGCTGGTAATTTTTGTTAGCTTAGCACTCCGGCTTGCATACGCGGTTGCACACCTGCGCGTCGTGCAACCAAATACCACTCCGCGTGTGTTTGCTACCATGCTCCTCCTTTTCGCCGTAGCTCTGGCTGATCCTTTAATTCAGAACCTTCATTATGGAGGCCGTGGTCGTGGTACCAATGGGTATGGCTATGGAGGCGGGAACGGCGGTGGCTACGGGCAGGGGTGTGTTGAGGGCTACGACAGCTACGACAACGGAAACTGTGGAAATAGTTATGGGAATGGCTATAGAAACTATGGAAACAGCTATGGTGGTAGCAATGGCGGTATTAGTGGTAACAATGGAGCTATCAATGGAGGAAATGGCTACGCCCCCAAGCTCAACGCACTCTCTGGCTCCGCAACCCTACGGGGGGAAAGGCAATGATCAGTACTATGCAGAGTTTACTATTGGTGACACCCCTCTTAAATTCCGTATGGACACCGGCAGTTACACAATGGTGGTGGACCAAAGTCTGTATGATCCCGCGAGCTCCCCAACAAGCATCAATACCACCGTTCCATTTCGGTCGTGTTATGGTACAGGGACGCAAGCATGCGTGGTTGGCCACTACCTCCAAGACACTGTGTCCACCCCCAACGGACTAACTGCCTCGAGGTTCAGGTTGGAATACTCGCCCCCCACAATAGGGGCATGAACCTGGGGGGCCTTGCACCAGTAAAAACCAAGAAAAATTGTGGAAGCTTTGTAAATCAGCTTTATCGCGATGGCCAGATTGCAGCGCACGGGTTCTCGGCGTGGCTCGCGGGGTACACCACTGGCGGCCAGATTGTGTGTGGAGGCGTAGGCCACGGCAAGTACAAGGGCACGCTTGAGTTGGTACCGATAAAACAGAATTCAGATGGAGGCGTTACTGCAAACACGTGGGTGCGCGGATTTATATGCATACAACGAGTGCGGCGAGCGTGCTCTTGTGTATGAAGACGTGACGAGCCTCGGGTTTGACAGCGGTAGCCCTAGCGGGTACGCACCTGCCACTCTCAACGACGCGCTGCAGATTGCATTTACTGCAAAGCAGGCCTCACAAGTTCCTGCGGCCATTCATTCTGGGTTCAAGCCGACAGATATTGTCGTACAGTACCCTGGCGATAACGGTTATATTCTTGATATTCACGGTGTAGAGGTCAAGATTGGAATGGACTTTTTTGTGACCAATATTCACGGGGTTAGTATCAAGACCCCCAAGGTGGGCAACTGGCAGGGGTTGGGTCTGCACCGCACAGAGTCGGGCAAGACATTTGAGCTTGGGGTTCCGACCTTTTCCAATAGTATTTATTATTTGATTGACTGGGACCACAAGCAAATGGCGTTTACGCAAGCTTCAGATGAGCAAGGTGAGAGCCAAGTTGAGGCGTTTGTCGAGGGTGGTATTCCAGGCGCTACCACCGCTCCCCACTGTGCCGAAACACAGACGCAGGAGCCCAAAACGTACAGCACCAATATTTTCCGCGCCACGTGTGCTCGGTGAGGGCTCGATGAGCACTTCAATTTTAGGATAAGTTAAATAAACGCTACACACTGGCGATCTGCTCCTGCAAGCTCTTGAGCTGGCGCTCACGCGACCGCAGGTGTTCCTTGAGGGCTGTTACCTGCTCCTCAATCATGTCCACCTCGCCAGCAATCCCCGAAAGGTCCGCTTCGGGGCCCTTTTGGAGCTGCGCGCGCTTGTAGTCCAAGAGCAGCTGAAGCTCGCGGCTAACGATGGACGAAGTAGGGTTTGACTTTTCCTTCTTGTCTGATTGCACGCGCTCAATCAGGTCCTCGAGATCCTTGAGTTCACGCCGCAGCCTGACCTCTTCCCAGTCCTGATCTTTAGTGGCGCTAAAGGTGGTTTCAGTGCCTTGAGACGAGTACTGGTGCGACCCCAGACCGAGCCTGTCCATGTATGCAGCGCCAAACGTTTTCTTTTCTGGTTTGAGCGGCTTGATATCGGCCTGCGAGCCCTTGAGATCAAAGCCCGGCGTGGCCTTTGTAAAAGTGGCTCTGAGCGAGGCGGGCACGGACCGCGGCACCCGCACACCGTTGCTGCGCTGGTTGAGGATATGCAAAAACACCAAAACCTGCTCCTTATCGATCTTTTCGTCGCTGCGGGGGTTGACGAGGTTCCAAGCGCTAGAAATGTCTGTAGGCGGGACATTGAGGGTGTTGTACAACTCATTGAATGCCTCATAGCCAATTTTGCCCCTCGGGTCGGCATTGGCACTGTACATGCGCTCATAAGTGCTGCGATCAGTGGGTGAGATGTACCAGTTGAAATCGCCCCTTAGGGCAAGGTCATCGTCATCATCGTAGCGCGAAGAGCCAACAGAGGAACTCAAAGTACCTCCCAAAGCACCCTTGGCCACCAGCAAGTGGCGCTTGGCGGCGGGAACGAGGCCCTCGGGCAGCTCGGTGGGAAGGCTGCTGATCTTGCCGTATTTAAGGTCAAAAGTGAGCCGCATTGCAATACAAAACTCGTCAAAATCCACGCGGTTGTCCTGGTCAATGTCTGCGAGCTGCCAAACGCGCGTCAGGTCCGAGTGATCCAACTCGGATTTCGACAGCAGCGAGTACATGCTATCGGCCGAGAGGTACCCGTTTTGCGGGGATTGCGAGTCAAAGATTTGACGAAACCGTGCGGATTCCTCGGAAGTTATGTTGGACATGGAGTGTGGCTTTAGCTCGGATGGCTCTTGGCTCTTGAGTGGTTGGCCTTGGGAGCTTGCCCCGGGGGCTTGCCCGGGGGCCTGGGGGAGTGGCGGGTGTGGCGAACGGTGGCGGCTAGAGTGGCGACTTTTGCTAAGCAGACGTGCATAAATAGATGGCAGGGGAGTCCAGTGGGAGGAATATCGGATTTAGAGAGTTTTCTCGGGTGACCATAGAATTTTGAGGATCGTTTTGTACCATTTTCTTAGTTATATACGTTCTAAGCACAGAACATAGTGAGCTTCGTGTATCACCAACTAGCTCTTGTTTGAGCGCATTCTAAGTTCTTTCTGACAGTCAATTGCATATTTGAGCTTTGTCGCCTCCAAAATTTCACCTCGAGCAGCCGCACTAGTCGTACAACCACTCGCAACCCTTGGGCACGTTCCCACTTAGTCATCCCAGCCTAGGGCTCAGGGCTCAGCATTCCCACTCTTTCACTCAAACCCCCGCCAAACCCACTCAATCCCTAATGTCGTCAAACGCTGTCAAGGCCAGCTTCCTCCGTGACCTGAACAAGCAGGAGCTCGAGAACCAGCTCGTGGACCTTAAAAAGAACCTCGTCAGCCTCCGCGCCAAGAAGAACAGCGTCAAGGCCGGTGACATCAAGCGCGTCCGCAAGTCGATTGCCCGTGCTTTGACTGTGTCCCACCAGCGCGCCCGTGAGGCCGTTGTTGAGCACTACAAAAACAAGAAGCAGCTGCCCAAGGATCTGCGCGAGAAGAAGACTCGTGCTCTCCGTCGCGCTCTCACCAAGGAGGAGAAGAACGCCAAGACCGTCAAGGCTCAGAAGAAGGCCAGCGCTTTCCCCCAGCGCAAGTTTGCCATCAAGGCTTAGATGCATAGTTAATTATTAAACTCTAGTGTGTGCGGGCGCGAGCGACGAGCGAGCGCGATTATACCCAGGCCCTTCTGTGGGTGCCTGAGAGTGCCAAAAAGGGAGCTCAAAGGGCCAGCAATGGACTCTACGCAAGTTCCATTTCTAGCGCTACAATCTAATAATAATAGTAGACATCACGCGAGCCAGCGTGCATTGTCTGAGCTCGGGGGCTTCTCGCCCTGGCGATGCACCCAAGCTGAGCACAGGCTGCTAGACTAGATGCGCCGTCGCCCCTCGCACCCCCCGTCTCCCAAATAAAAATCATTTACACTAGTACGGCGTGGGGTTAGCCTCCAGCCACTTGACATGCGCTTTGGCAAGGATACACGTCTCTTGCATGTTCTCTCCCCCCATATCCTTGGCTTCCCATTCATTGAGCCAATCGCAAATCACATTCTGGGTAACCTGCAACAACACTAACTCAACATCAAACCCGAGAATTTTCTTGACGTGGTCGGCGTTACCCAAATTGCGCCGGCGCCATTTCTTGAGGTTGGGCTTGTTCCAATTGTCCTCCAAGTGCCGCGAAAAGGTAAAGAATGGGTCCAGCTTCATGTTGTTTGCATGAATCACATAGGCACCCACTGTCACATCTTGGCCATGGCTCAGTTTCCAATCGGCAAACGGATCCGCCTGAACCATCCCGCTGCCGTGGACGCCACCCTCGGGGCGCGGATAAGCCAGAGTCTGGATGGAGCTTTTGACCTGGTATGCGGGTTTCTTGAGGACGGCAGCCGCACTGATAAACGTTTCCTTGTCGCCAAACCCGGCCACGTCCTTGTTTTGGCTAAGGAGGGGGTAATAATATTCCTTGCCGTTGAGGTTGTAATAGGCAGACAAACAAAGCGTGTCCCAGTGACGGACCTTGTCAATAACGATTTGGCCGCTCTCACTAGAGAGTCTCTCTTGTACAGTGCCGTCCAACTCCTCGAGCGACTTGGAAGGATCCACCTTGTCCAAATCGAAAACGCCGGCAATATGGTAAAACTCGGGAGTAGCTACCCGGAACCAATAGTCTGGCCAGGACACAAACCCGGTAGCCTTGTATGCAGGGCTCGAAAACAAGTCGTTGATTGATTGCAGGGCAAACGAATCAATATCCATAAAATAAATTTCCTCAAACGCCGAACCAAGTAGAGCCAAACTCTTGAGGGGGTAGCCCATATAGTCAAACCCATCGACCGCATCGCCAAACACGTCCTCCATGATCTTGCACGAGACATTTAGGGCCGGGAAAACTTCTTCGCAATAGAGCGGTTCATACTCGTCGCGGGCCATCCACAGCTCAATGGGGAGGTGCGGATGGTACTCAAGCACAAACCGGATCGCAATGAGCGAATTTCCAAACAGCTTGCCGCCGCCGGTCATAACGATACCACGGCCGCTAAGGGTCTTTGGCGCCGGGGGGATCCGTTCCACGACCTCGCGGTGCATTTTTTGGAGCGTTGCGCGCGAAGTCTCGTCGACCTTAAGGTAGTCGCGTAAAGCCTCGACAGTGATTTTGCGACCTTCAGGCGACCCAGTTTCATCCTGAAAGTCGTGCATATCCTTGGCCATATCCTTGTCAAAATCAACGAGCGGAGGCACACCTGCCGCCTTGGGGTGCAAATCGCCAATATCGGCCAAAAACTTGCGTACAACATCGTTGACCGCCTGTTGGTGAGCCATGTGCTCTGTGGAATTGGACCAAAATTGGAACGTGGAGGGTGTGTATGTGTACTGAAATGTGAGCCAACACAGCTCAACTACGGCAAAAAGCCCCAGAATATACGAGATTTTCAACTCCATAAAGTCAAAGTCAAGGGGAACGGCACGACGCGATCTCTAAGCGATGGAGTTTGACCTGCTCAGGGGGCGTCATGGCTTAGCACTTGTGCATGACTCTTCGGGTATTCTGGATTTAGGCGCTCCGCATGCTTTGTGGGCGGGAAACTTGGCTGCATCGTCTCAACTTTGGCAGGTGGAATTTGTCGCGGCAAAGACGCGGCTCTCGGTGGTCTGTACTTGTTCAAGGGGACCGGGAAAGGTCTTGACTCGATTCGATTTAGTCGATTCCCCCGCCGTGCACCGGCTCGATCCGTGGTGGCACGCCAGTCCACGCGGGTTTACCCATCTCAGAGTACTCGAGTTATTTGGCCGTGAGGTGCTTGTAGCGCTTAGCGATGACGGAGATGTCCTTATTTGGCGTACAATTGACTTGTACAACAAAGCAATAACGCCCTGGTTGCACCTCAAAACGCAGGACTCGGCATGGGGTGTGGACATTTATGGCGAGATGCTGGCCGTTTCAGACAACTCTCAATGCATCAGTTTATACCATCTGGGCCTAGAGAACAATATGCTCGTAGTCCTAGCCGCAAAACGCTCAGAGCCTCTCGGGGGAAACATCCCTAGTTTGGCGTTTGTGGATGGTACAATCGCCTATACGCTTGTGCATCTCGATATGGAGAGCGGCAGTTTTGGGGTGTTGGACACCAACCTCGAAAGTGTTTATAGGGTGGGGACCCAGCAGCCCGGCTGGTGCGTCAAACCGCTACGGAAATCTGACCTGCTGCGAGTGGCCACTCCATTTGATTTATGCGGCAGCGAGGAAACTGTACAGGGGCTGTACGAGTGCGTGGATGTGTGCAACGTATTCCATTTGGAGGATGACCGCCTCGGGTTTTATGAGCGGTGGACGCAGCCTCAGACATGGATGCTCGACCAGCAAAAACGCCACAAGGAGTGGGTCAAGCACGGCCGCCGCAAGCCGTTCATGGGCGAACCCTCTGAGCACCTGCTGTTTGTGGCCATGAGCGTGCATGCATCCCTCGTAGAAGCAAGCACAGGGTTTGCCCTCGCCAGCGGTCATCGGGCGTTTTTGCCGCCTGTAGAGTTTAGCGAATACCCCGGGATTGCCCTAAGTATTTGCGAGGTTATTTCCGAGCTGGCGCTTGCTGTGGTTGTGTCGCGCGCCGCCATGATCACAATTGTGCGCTTCACGCGGCTGGGAGATGCCTGGGCGTTTCGCCAAGAGCAGGTGCTGTGCGACTTTACAGATTTTATTGTTGGCCTGAGTGTACGGCCTGCGCGCGCACACGACTTTGAGTTTGAGCTAAAGGAGCTCAACGAGCCCCGCACCTTTGATGTGCCCGACAAGTCTGTGGGGCTGTGCGGCAAGTGGGTTCTGCGGGTGCATGGGCGCGAGGGACAGGTAGAGTCTTTTTTGTTGAGCTAGTGTAGTGCTATATATTTATTTCTGTGTTATAGTCTGTGGGCAGGGTTTCCTAGTCCTGCAGCTCTGGCTGCATGCTGTCTGTTTACTAGGGTGTACAGCAGCTGTGTGGTTAGAAGTAGTGGTGTTCAAAGTCCTACCTTTTTCTCGCTCTAAAATACAACCACTCAACACCACACGGAGTACTTTTTTAAACCGATGCGCAGATGTGAAAGCTGTTTAGTGAACACATCAAGATCACAAGCCACACACTCAAGCCATGAAAAAGAAAGCTATAGCGAGACTAAAATACGGCTGCTACACCTTTATGCTGTATAAATATAGACCAAATAGGGACGTCAGGGGCGCCAATGAGTCCCCCGTGAGTGACCCCGTGGGTGACCCCACCAATAGTTCCCCCACTAGATCACGCGGTCAAACTTCTCGCTGCCCACGGTACCACCCATCATACTCCTCTCAACCTCAGCCTGGAAAGTGCGCTTGGAGTTTTGCAACGAGGCCGCAGCGTCCTTGTTGAGGGGGTCATTTTGGTTGGGTTCCAGAAACAAAAACTGGATACCAACAACAATCGCGTGAACATTAAGAATGGGTTTCCAGTCCTCGCGCAGAATATTGAGGCAAACATTGCCCTGGAGGTCGATGTTTGGGTGGTAAATTTTCTCGAGGCAACGCACCTTGGGGGGTTCAATCGGGTAGTTTGCATTAAAGGTAAACTCAAAGCTAAAGGTGCCGCGGCGGTAAATGCCCTCGTCAGGCTTGAGAACGAGCTTGAAATGCATAATGTCCTCCTTGTCGGGGAACACCAGCCGCATCGTTGACGGCAGCGTGCAATCCGCAATATCCTTTTGGACGCGCAGGTGAGCGCTGCTGACCTTTTTTCCTGATGCACCGGCGGCTTTGGCCTCGTCTGCTTGCTGCTTTAGCTGGCGTAGTTTTAGCATGTCAGCTTGGGCGGTGGGAAGTGAGTTGAGGGTCGATGGAGGTCATGTGAGCTGCGGCTAAACAAAGCAATTTGTGCTGTTTGTGCTGCTCAAAGTGTGCCTGAGAGTGTGCCTAGTGTTTCCTTAATTCAGCTATATACTGCCATCTACAAGCACGTCCCGCCATGCCTACCCCACGTCTCTAGCTCTAAATTAGCAGCAGTAAATACCTCAGGATCGCGCATTAGCTCTATAGAAGCGAACCTGTAAGCTCCCCTGTACACCTTCACAGCATCAAGCACAACGTGCTTGTTGTTGTGGAGCTCGTCAGGCAAATACTGTAGCCCCATACCACACTGGGCAACCACTCTAAGCGCAAACTCTCTATATCGGAGAAAAAACTCTGGCAAAGCCATCAGGCACTCGAAATCATTACGCCGCACTGCTTCCCACACAAACGCTTCCTTCTTCGCCCACCAGCTGCAAACAGCTCGAGTCAAAATAAAAAGAACCATCGCAGGAGATAAGACTGATGGCGTTGATCTGCGAGTAAAGGTCAGTGCCCGAGACGTACTCGCCATGAAATCCGATATTGTAGTTGTTGGAACGCCCGTAGGGGGAGGGGGGACATGGAAATATGTCGCTCGCTCAGGCTTCGAGCGGCTGCTCAAATAATTAACAAGTGTGCCGTCACTCCCCGCAGCTCATAGCCCTCATACGCATAACAGAGTCCTGACCCCGTACGTCATACGCGTCAAATCTGGCCCAAGCTGCATTGCTCAAAAACAGGCGACGAAACTCGCGGTTAACTTGAGAGCACCGAACAAACTCTCCTAATGTTGGATCTGGGATGCTTGCGATGATTTTGTACCACACTTCTGGAGGAAGCATGATGACGGCGCTTCGTAGCTGGTTAAGGTGTCCGAAATCCTAATTGGGAGTGTTTGTGTGCGACAAAGTGCTCCCCAAAAATCCGCAAGTATAAAAACTCGATTTATCTACCTAGAGCTGTGTCCACATTTTACTGACTCGACAGCCTACCTCTGGTACAAGCAGCCACGCAGGTGGACCTTTAAAAATAGTGCAGCAAACTCTAATTGTACAGACGAATACGCCCGCATGTTTATTCCAAGCTCTTGTCGTCTTGTGTCATATGCAACCGTGATGGTTGGAGTTTCCTACGGCGACGCCGTGAAGAGGAGTTCGAGAATTGGGAACTATCATCAAGCAAGGGTATCACCACCAAACGGCAGGCAATTATTACTGGCAAACAAGATTTGTATGATATATAACTGTCAAATACCACACTGAGAGCAAGAAAACCGCTGAAGCTCATCACCAACAACTACTCGAAGTACTAAAGGTACACCAAGAAGCTCTCGAGATGAGCCACAAGAGCCAAACAGTTGGTTTGAGCCGCGTTACCAACGAGCAAGCCGAGACGCGAAGGTCCTGTCTTGAGAGCCAATATTTGCACGACCAGATCACTAAAATAACGCACCAAAACAGTATTTTGGTTGAGCAAGTCAACAAGGCTACAGCAAACAGCGTCACCGTGTTGGAAGATGTCGCCAATATTCTGCGCGCGCATGCGACACTACAGGCTAAATATGATGCTCTACAGACCCAGCCGGTGCAAGTAGAGAACAACAAAGAAAGTACCAAGGAGGACCTTGTAGACACTTTTGCCGGTATTATAACCCGTTAGAACCATATTGCAGGCATTCACAGCCTGGCTAGAGGCCAATTTCAATAAAGGCAAGCAGCAAGATCCTAAAGATACAGATAAATAAATAAGCTATTCCCCCACAGATGCCCCGCTATCACTACTAATTTCGTAGCCCGGCGAGTCGGCCACTGAGCCTCCTGAGGAGTGCGGCTCCTGAGGCCCCTGGGGCTCCTCGTCTTGCATACTCTCAGTTTCGCTCATGCTCTCGTCATACGTGCTTGTGCTACTCCTGCGAATACTTTTGCGCGGCATGTACTCTTCAAATGCCTCCTCCTCGGCTCCCTGGGCCTCTGGCTCGGGACCCTCAAACTCGTCCACCTCGGCCTGCTTGGCAGTATCAGCAACAAGCTCATCAATATAGACATCGCGTTGGTGGCAATTGGGGCACTCAAACTCGCTGTTGATGAGCGCGCCCTGGATGGATTCGGCGCTATAAGTCTTGTGACAGCACGGCGTTGTCACGGGGTTTTTGAACAGTTCAGAGGTGATGGGATCCTGCAACGCTTCAGGAACTGCGCGTTTTTGGCGGTTTTGCACACTGCGCTGCTTGTTTTGGAAATCCTGCCACGAGTTTTCGTCGGCAACTACGCGCACATACTCACCCTCGTTCGTCATGAGGTAGGTGCCATTATCGTCTTCTGCGGGCTTTTCCACAGTACGCAACATGCTTTTGGGGATACCCGTGGGTTTACGCACCTTGCGGATCTCCCAATTGGGGTCGTCAATGCTTGGACACTGGCCGATCCAGTGACCCTTTTGACCACACCTGTAGCACACATAGGTTGGAGGAGGCGGTTTGTTTTGATCAGCGGCACTGTTGGAATTGTACACGGGCGCCTTTTCGGCCATTTCTTCCTGGGTGCGTTTCCACTGCTCGCCCTGGGCGGCGAAAATGGCCTGCATCATCTCGTCCTCTGGGTTTGCAGGGCCACTAGAAGCTGCAGCAGCGGGCCCAGAAGCAGCAACTGGCCCGATTTTTTTAAAATTTTCACGCCGAGACGCATTTTTCGCCGAGGCACTCAGGTGGCCGCTCACATACTTTGCCGCCGTATTGCGATCGTTTTGGCGAGTGTTGGGTACGCGGCGCACTTCTACAGCGGTACTACGGGGCACAATCTCGGCATCGTCCTCATAAGTTTCGCCCGTGTCGGGGTTTGTGAGCCGCAAATCAAACGAGGTCGCAGTGGCCTCGAGCTTGTTTGCGAGAAGGATTTCGCGCTTGAGGTCAAAGACACTGATTCCGGTACCATCAAAGGTTATTCTTTGTTGGTTTTTTTGTGATTTGAATTTATAGTACACTGAGCTCATTGAGGTTGGTGAAGGTCGAGGCCTGCTGAGGCAGCGGATGGGTCCAGAGGAAAGGCAGAGGGGGAGCGGGAAGAGGAGGAGGAATTGAGTGTCACGTATACCGCAAGTCAGAGTGCTGCCACTGAGTGTCGCTGCCACTGACCTTGTGTCACATGGTGTGAATTAATTCGCACCAGGAATCATGGCGTTGAGCACCGCCCACTTAAAGCACATTTAAATCATAAAAAATCGACTATCTATTTGGAGGTGGAGCTGCTGCTGCCGCTGCCGCTGAAGTACTGTTTACCATAGTCCTCGGCCTTCTTGATGTTGGCCTTACCAGAGTCGGACTGGAGGTACTGCTCGGCCTTCTTGTACTCGTCGCCGCCCTGGATCTCGGAAATCTTGCTCTTGATGCTGTCCATATTGAAGAACAGGCGGATACGCAGCCTCTTTTATACCCCACGCCCCTTGATGCATGCACAGTTATGCACGGCTACGTCTTGCTGCAGGAGAGAGCCGCAAGGTCTGGAATGAGCTGCGGGATTTCGGCCCATGCTCGTAAAGGGGATCTTGATGGCCATAGAGCGTACAGGGGCACTTTAGAACAAAGTTAAATGCCAATAGTTTCTACGCAGTCGTGTTGCATGCACGTGCAGCTTATCGAGCTTATGCACCGCCAGCTCATAATATGCACAATGCAGGGCCCAAAGCGGCAACTCTAGTGGCTGATGGCCCTTTTGGGTAGAGGAATTTAATGCCCCAATAATCCGTAACCCTCAGGGCTTTATTTATCCGAGCGATCTGATTGTGGCATACCCTATACCTAGGGGTCCCTGGGGTGCCTTGCATGGGCATGAGGGTGCCGTTGCGGGGCAGTGCATGGGTGGACGAGGTGCCCAGGGCGCCTGATAGAGCTCATAGAGGCGACTAGGGGCTAGCGAAGGCTACGAAACGGCTCGATTCGCCTGGTGTTGCCAGGGGCAATTGCATGCCATGCACGCCTCATGCACGCCCAGTACATGCCCAGTATAGCTAAAGCAAGGCTAGGCAAGGCGAGGCGCTCAAAAGGGGATCTTCTGCGCAAAGATGCGGATCAGGGTGACTGAAACGTGCATGGTTGCCGGGTGGATACCCGCTTAAGGTTCCATGGGCCATGGCGAGCCCGAGGGGTGCCATGGAGGGGCTTTAAATAAATGCGGTATGAATGTACTACGGCTAATGTCTATAAATATGCAAAAGGGGGGGCGCGAGGGCGGCCCAAGCGCTGAGCGGTGAGGGTGGGCACCTGGGCGCTGGGGGTTTGCGCTGGACGCAGCTCGCCCGCGCTCGCTTTGCTCACTCGCGCACTACGCCAACGACCGCATAACCTCGCGGGTCTCGGCCTTGGTCAAAACCATCGCGGCCTCTGCATCGTGCTGCTTGGCGAGCGCCTGCAGCTTGCCGATTTTACTCTCGAACTCGGCACTCAACGCACTCCAAATCTTGGCAACAAGGGCGCTATCGGCCACGTCATCTCCAAAGTGCTTTTGCACGCGCTTGCGCAGTACCTCGACCTGCTTGCGCAGCTCCTTGGCGTCATACCCTGAAACAACCTTTTTAAATGTGCTGGGCTTGATTTTCGCGGCCGCGGGGCCATCTCCACAAAATTCGAGCAAGCGACCAAGCGGGCGCTGCTCGACATCGTCAATGTAGGCCTCAAGTTCGCGTCGGTAAATGGTGCGGGCGCTCGTGAGGATTGGTTCAATTGTGTCCGAGTCAAGGGATGCAAGACCCGAAATTACCACATGGAGGTTCTCGATCGTGGTCACGTGCAAATTCAGGGCCTCTTTATCTTCAGAGCCGCCGCTCACAATGTGCCGCGGCTGTTGACGGTCAAAAATCTGGGTCACGGCACGGAACACGTGTTTGTGGGATTCAGAAACAATCGCGCGGGTTTTAGGGGCGGCGGGGGTGCTCTCGGCACCTTGTCCTGAGCCCAGGGCACCCAAACACGCCTCGACTGTCTGGCAATAGGCAACAAACTGCTCGGCGACTCCCACGATTCCCACGCGTTTCGACATGTTAAAGTGGGTCTCCAAAATGATTCGGCTCTGGCTCTCGACCCACTTGCGCCACTGGGGCACGAGCGCCTCGCGCCAGCGTGTGAGCACGGCTTTTGCAAATTCCTGGTCCGAGGTGGAGATCATGTCGAGACGCAGCTCAATGAGCCCAATCAGGTAAATGCTCTCCAAGGGGCGCTGGCTGAGGGTGACGTCTGTACATTTGCGCAAATTCTCTTCGAGCGAGCCAAATATTTGCGCCAGGATGCGGTGCACTGTTTGGGCGGTCTTGCGCGACGATTCGGGCGCTTGCGGCGCCGGCGCGCCCTCGAAACTGTACGCCTGTTCTTGGCGGACTTTGAGGGGGTTGCGGTGCACGTAGACATCAAACTTGGCTACGCCCGAGCTGAGGTGGAACAGGTGCACGAGCACCTGCTGCTGGGCGGCAATATGCACGCTGAGGCCGTCCACCAGCTCGTCGCAAAGGCTCAAATAAGTTGCCAAACGCGTGTCGGCCTGGCCGGCAAGCGCCTTGTGCTGGTACCGCGCCTCGTGCTTGAGGCTCATGCCGCGTTTTAGCAGCGCAGTGGATTGGTCCTCGGCCTTGGGCTTTGGCTTGGTGCTCTTGAAGCTGAAAGCGGCCTTAATTGCGTCTAAGCGCCGCTTCCACCCGATAATGTAGAGGGGCACGCGCTCGTCGTAGTGTCCACGTAGTGTATCTTGGTAAAAGTCGAGCATCTTGTCGTAGGCGGGGACGAGCGTATCTTTAGCAAACAAGACGAGCCCGGCGTAGGGGTAGAGCTCTGACAGGATCGAGGTGTCGATGCGGGTCATGCCACCGGCGCCGGCGCTCTGGGCACCGCCACTCGCTCCGCCCGCCGCACCCCCCAGGACGTTCGCCAAACGCTTTTTAAACCACGCGGCAAACTCTAAATCAAAGCTTTCTGTGGTGGTATTGATTGTCTCGGCCTGCTCGAGCGCGATATTGCCCCCAGACGCAAGCACTTCATGCGCCTTGTACAGCTCGCACAGGCTCTCCTCCACCTCGGGCAGTTCTTGGAGGGCAAAGGCAGTGCGCAACAGGACCTTGGTCACGTGCGAGGGAAGGTGCACAGTCTCAATGAGTCGCTCGAGTTCCTCTGCAAGCAACCGTTTGTTCATTTCGAGCACCTGGGACCCTTCGCTCTTGCCCTCGATGGACGCGATTTGCGGCGCGATGGTCGCCAGCTGCACGGCAACATGGGCAAAAGTATCGACCAAATCTTGGCACTCGCGCTCGCTCTCGGCCAGCAAGGCGTCCAGCGCGCCTAGGGCACCATCCAAACTGGCCACGGACGCTGTCTGCGTGTCGTTTAAAACAGCAACGCGTGCGCTGATTTGGGCCTCGAGCGGCGCGTTCAAATTGGCCCTGCCGCCGTCCTGCAGCTGCACGAGCACATTGTGCAAATCACGGAACGCCTCGGCATCCGTTTGCTCGGGAACTGACACGTTGGACGCGGTGCGGGCGTGCCCCAGCTGGACCGAGCGGCGCGGGCTGCGGGGGACTGCCACGGGGCTGAGGCGCCGCAGTCGGCGCAGTTCTGGCGTGTCGAGCACGGGCACAGACAGGCGCGCGCTCGAGGTGCCGGCACCCGAGACACCCCCCGAGGCCCCCAGGTCTCCCCTGCTCAAGCGGTGATCCAAGGCGCTCTTGAAGCTCGCATCGCTCGCATCGCTTTGAGTGCGGCGTGAAGTAGGTGCGGGCGACGCAGCGGTCAACTCGCGCTCGGCCTGAGACCAGTCGGGGGCCGCGGGGGCGGAAGCGGGGGCCTCCTGCTGCACCTGCTGCACCTGGGGCACCTCGACCTCCCTTGGGACCTCTGGCAAGGCTGGCTCGGCAAAAGTACGCGGCTGGGTGAGCCCCGGGGACACCGGCGGCGCTGCCTGAACTTGGGGCGTCGGCGCTAAAGGGGCCACTGCCTGGGCAGACGCTACTGCCGACGCCGACGCCGACGCCGCTGCCGCACCGCGTTTGGGGCTGCGAGGGCTCACCTGAGGCGCCAAGGACGTTTGCGCCAGGCCAGTTTGCGACGCTGAATTCCTCAAACTCTGGTTGCTGGCCGCCGAGTTGCGCCGGTTGCGCTGGCTCAAGAGCGGTGGCAGTGAGCTTTGGGAGGACCGTTGAGGGGATTGCGAGCGTGCAGAGCGCTGAGGAGAGTGCGAGCGTGGCGCAGGGGCCGCAATGAGGGCCTGTGCTTGGGCCTGTGCGTGTGCAACAGGCGCCTGAGCCTGAGCCTGGGGGGCGTGTGCGACGGGCTGAACCGGTGCCCCTGAAGTCCGCTGAGCGCCCTGGGAAGCGCCTGACGACCGCAACGGGGCTGTCTGCATTTGCTGCGCGGGGTGATGCGCCTGCTGCACCGGTTGGCCCTGTGAGAGGCGGCCATTTTGAGCCACCCCGGGCACCCCGGGCACTCCACTGCCACGTGATCGCCTGTACCCCGGCATCTGGGGCATCTGGGGCATTTGCGGGTGCTGTGGGTGCCCCTGAGGGTACTTCGACTGCGGCTGCCCTTGCCCTTGGGGGTGCCCTTGGGCCTGGGGGTGCGGCAGGAACCCCTGAGAGCCCATGGGCGGACTGGAGATTTTTGGCGACCCAGGACGGTACCGCTGCTTTGGAGGCATACTCAGCTGCGGCGGGAACTCGCCCGTGCCAAAAGTAGGGCTCGCGGGGCCCTGGGAAGGCCGCCTTTGCAGAGAGTGGGCAGCATGGTTGGACTGGCCGGGGTGCACGGGGTAGGCATTTGAACGGAGTTGAAGGGGTGCGGGGGTGTGGTTCGGGTGGGGGTGTGCTTGGGGTGCCCCTTGACCGCCTTGATTGGGGTAGCCCTGACCCTGAGGAGCTCCCTGAGGAGCTCCCTGAGGCACCCCTTGGCCGCCTGCCCCCTGGGGCCACCAACCCTCCTCAAAGCCCAATTTTCGAGGGATTGGACGGCCGAATTTTTTGCGGTAAACGTGCTCAAGCTTTACGCAAAAATCCCGCTTGTCGCTTGAGCTTTTGAACCGGTAAAAGTAGTCCTTGCCTAGGACCATGGCAAGCGAGTGTTGCGACACCGATTCGAGTCCTGTGAGCTGCTCGAGGCGCCAGGCGCGCCCCACTTTGTATACTTGGCCGTCGCGTTTACCCTTTTTGAGCTCGACGTCGGCCTGTGAGGCCACAATCGCCAGGAACCGCTCTTTATTGGAAGGAGCTTCCTGTTCGGCCTCGGCACGCGTGCTGTACTCGTAGATCTCGACCGAGTGCACGTGCGACTCGATAATGCGCCCGCTCGCATCGGTCTTGGTCACGGCGCTCGCAATCGACATGTCAGCGAAAGGGTGCTGGGATGGGTGCTGGGATGGGAGCTGTCAGTGCTGGGACTGGGGGATGGTGGTCGCGGGGCTGGAAAATTAACAGAGTCGTTTGCGCGCACGTGAGGGCAATTGCTTTCTCTGAAAGTTCATTATGTCAATGCTATAAATAAATAATGTCTGAATGCGCAGTGCATCAGTGCTGGGTGGAGAGGGGAGTCAGGGCTGAACGGCACACCCTGCACCCGCCAAAAAGAAAATGAAGAGTCGTGGATGTTTACATGACCGCTTGGCTAGCCAGAGGCTCGCTGCTAGCTGCTCGCCTACAGCTCCATCCCATAGAGCAACCCACAGGGACTCAGGTACTCCCGGGACCACTCGACCCGCGCCAAATCTTGGCCGCCGCGCCGCGGGAAAATCGAGATGATGCAGTGCACAAGGTCCAGCAATGAATGCACAAACCGGAATGCAATCGTTTCGGTGTGCTCGTCCAAGCTAATCTCGTAAACGCTCGAGGTCGCAACCGGCACGATATGCAGTCCATTGATACCCAAATTGGGCGTGAATGCGCGCGATATGATCCGCGGCGTCGTGCACATCACGCCAATCGGCATCATTGTTTGGCTCGGGTCCATTAAATGCCGCAAATTGTCCCGGAAAACCCGCAGCTCGGCGTGGGCTACCTGCAGCGCATCCTCGGCCTCGAGCACGCGACGCTCCTTTTGGGCCAAAACACTCAAAATATCTTGTAGAGAGCCGTACGAGGCGCTCTCGTCAAAGAAGCTGGCGGTTGCGTCGCAGGCGTCCTGGGCAGTAAAAATGCACAATTGATCCACTTTGGGCGAGTTGAGCGGCGTGCGCTCGGGCGTTTTGTGGAGGTCGGGCACCTGGCCAATGTGCGTGATGCGGCTCAGCGCCCGGCGGTGGCCCTCGGCGTTGCTGCGAGTGCGCGCGTGGTGCGGTGTATAGGGGACAGGGGCGCTGGAGGTGCTCGTGTTGGGTAGCGAGCGCCGCGAGATATTGTGCGAGGCGGGTGCTTGCTCCCCCTTTTTCGGCTCGCGCGGCTCGCGCGACCTCGTAGGCGACCTCGTAGGCGAGGGGTCAACATGCAGCGGCGGGCTCAAACTCAGGCCATCAGAGGCATCGCTGGCTTCACTCTCGCAATCTTCGGGGTACACAGCATCATCCTCACCTAATTGCAGGCCCAAACCCACGCCCCACTCGTCAAAAGCCATGGATTTGGCCGTGCGCAGCGCCGGCACCGTCTGGGCCTTGGACACCGGCCGTGGCGCGCGGAACGCTTCTAGGTCGAGCGACTTGACGGCGCGCAGCTTGCCCCGCCGCTGGCCATTGTCCACGGGGCTCAGGGGCATGCGACGCATCCAGTCTTTGGTGGTCGCACTAGACATGTATGTTTTTTGTTTGTCAGCTGTCTGGGTATTTATTTTGTTGGATGCGTCTGAGGACGATCGGGGCAGGGGTTGCACTGATGTTTGAGGTTGCAAGGCGCATTATATTATATATGTAAAAAGATTTTGCGCTCGAGTTGTGTGTAGCTGCGCGCGCGCATTGGCCGGGCACCTGCGGCAGCGTGCAGATGCAGCTGCATGCATACCGCCTAAACGGGTGTGGGGATGCGAGGGCGCACGAGGAGGGGGAGCGGGAGCTGGAGAGGGAGCGGCGAGGTGCACCTGGGCCGCTCACTGCGCTCGCTGCGCTCGCCGTGCAGGAATGTAGCGGCGCGTGCATGAGTTTGTGTACTTTTGTAGATGGCGCAGAAATGGCGTGCTCGGGGATTCTTTGGAAGATTTTGGTGAATTGAGTTGTTTATAGCTAGAGGCTGGTTTTTTTGCCGGTTTTCGACGCGACCACAGGGAGAGCACGCCGGGCTTCAGGTAGTCAGGCCGATGGTGAGGGTGTCCAATGGGATGCGAGGTGCCCACTGCCTCCACGCCAGGCTAGATTTATGTACTTTTTATAGAACGGAATGCGCCAGGAAGCCTTTGCCGGGCGCAATGCCAAGCCTCTTCATGCAGTCAGGGCGCCGAGACCTTCCGAAAATTCAAGAGGGTCGACGCAGGGCAAGGGCACCCCTGCAGCTAAAGCTCAGCTCGCTCGGGGTCACCCGCGAAACCTCATACGCACAAAGTTAAGTCATAATCTACGGCAAAGTAAAGCCCAACTTCTTGGCCAAAGCCTCAGTCGAGAAACTCTTGGGGCGCTCAAGAGGAGCACCAAGAGCACGGTCAATGATGAGCTGGGGAAGCACACCAATGGCACGCGACACAGCAAAGAGCACAGTGTAGTAGCTCTGCTCGGTCAGGCCATAGTACTGGAGCAAGACACCAGAGTGGGCGTCCACATTGGGCCAGGGGTTCTTGATCTTTTGGTTGGCGCCGAGCACCTTGGGAGCGACCTGGTAGATCTGGGACACAAGCTTAAACAGCTCATAGTCGGGCATGTGCTTGAGACCAAACTCGCGCTGGGCCTGGTAGCGGGGGTCGGTCTTGCGGAGCACGGCGTGGCCGTAGCCGGGCACGACGCGGCCGCTCTTGAGGGTATCCCAAAGGAACTGCTCGATCTGCTCGTTGGAGACGTCACCGCCAATCTTGGAGCGCATATCGAGGATCCACTCGAGGACCTCCTGGTTGGCACGGCCGTGCAGGGGGCCGGCAAGACCGTTGAAGCCAGCAGCAACCGAGAGGTAGGGGCTGCTGAGGGCCGAGCCAACCAAGTGGGTGGTGTGGGCGCTGACGTTACCGCCCTCGTGGTCAGAGTGGATGGTCAAGTAGAGACGCATGAGCTCGTCAAACTCCTCGTTCTTGATACCGAGCTGCTTGACAAAGTTGGCCGAGTAGTCGAGCGAAGCGTCAGTCTCGGCAACAACACCGTCGTGGAACACGTTGCGGTAGATGCGGGCGGCGATCGAGGGCAGCTTGGCAATCAAGTCAAGCGAGTCCTCAAAGGCGTACTGCCAGTACTCCTTCTTGTTGACACCCTTGGCGTAAGCCTTGGCAAACTCAGACTCGCTCTCGAGGGCGTTGACAGCAATGCTGAGCTGGGCCATGGGGTGCAGCTCCTTGGGGCAGTGGTCAATGAGGTCAATCACGTGCTGGGGGAGCTCGCTGCGGGCGTGCAGCTCCTTGGAGAGGGCAGCGACCTGGGCCTCGCTGGGGACCTCGCCGGTGAGCAAGAGCCAGAAAAGACCCTCGGGGAGGGGCTCGTTGCCGCCCTTGGCCTTGGGGAGCTGCTCCTGGCAGTCAGGGATGGTAAGGCCACGGAAACGGATACCCTCGTCGGCATCAAGGACCGAACCCTCCCAAACAAGGGCAGGAATACCGCGCATACCACCGTAGACCTGGTCCAAAGTGGTCTCGCCAAGCACGGTGTCCTTGTGGGCACCACGCAAAGCCTTGATCTGCTCGGTGATCTTGGGGATGGTCGCGGCAAAGGTCTCCTTAAGAGTAGGCTCCTTGGTGCTGTACGAGCGCAGGGAACGGAGGGCAGCTTGCTTAAACATTCTTGAGAGGAGGGAGAATCCGGGGTAAAGGCTGCTTATATAGGGAGATTTGGGGCGTTGGCCAATGAGAGCAAGGGATCTGGTCAGGGCCATTTAGCCAGGCGCTGTGAGGGCGCTCAAGGAGAGATCAACTTGGTAAAAATTATGCAGCTTGTTCAAACAGGTACAAGCCCACATAGGCCATAGATGATCTGTACCCTTGCCCTACGGATGTCCGTTGCTGCACCAGAAACGTCATTGTATGTGGGTGCTGGGGTGTGTGTGTGTGCGCGCGTGTAGGCTGGCCTGTGTACACGCATCTGCCCATCCCTATATATATGTACCGCATTCTCTACCTAATAACCGTGTTGGCATTGCGGACCCTCAAGAAGTCTTGCTCGACTGAATGCCCCAAATCCTGCAACCGAGCATAAACTTCAGCATTATGAAACTGGAAATTCGAGTTGGGCGCCTTGTACGGCGCCTCGAGGCCCGTAATGTCGCAATACTTCTTCGTCGGCCGTAGGCTCGGCCCGGCGTTTATTGAAAAGAACGTGGCGTCTGAGGGCCCTGCTTTAGCGCACCGCTTTTGTTCTTCACTTTGCAGCGACTTGAAGTTCTTTGTGCGGCGTGGAGCTTCTTTTCCAGTGCGAAACATGATCAGGCTGAGTGGATGCTCTAGGGGGTGCTCCAGGGGGGCCAGAGGTTCAAAGCGAGCGGCAGGGCAAGCCAGGGCAAGGCCTCCAGAAGGAGCCAGGGAGCCAGGGAGCCAGGGAAAAATTGATCCAGATGATCCCCGGAACTGCTCACGCTGCGTGAGACGCTCGCACCTTGCGCACCCAAACTCAACTCTAATATGCACGGCGCATGCATCTTGATCCGGATCGGTTCGGCCCAGACAGGAGCGAGTGCAAGTTGGCCCAAGGCTTTGGAGTGAAAATGAAAATGAAATCTATAAATAAATATTATGCAGACAAAACACCGCCAGAAACAGGCGAGGTGGCGAGCGCGGCCACAGAGGCAACACGCTTGATATCATCAGGCAGCATGCGCTGGATGCACTGGACAACACCGCCCTCGTTGTTGCTGGGGGCGCGGTATTTGGCAACCTTGGCCACGTCGGGGTGGGCATTGGCCATGGCAAAGCTCAGGCCAACACTCTGCAACATCTCGAGGTCGTTGAGGTAGTCGCCAAACGCGGCAGTCTGGTCCTTGGAAACACCAATGGCCTCTTGCATGGCCTTGACGGCAACGCCCTTGTTGACGCTGGGGTCCATAATGTCGATCCAGTAGGCAGAAGAAACAACAACCGCGAGCTCAGGCTCAAAGTGGGCAAAGTGCTCGCGGCACTTCTCGGCGTCGGTAAAGTCAAACACGGCGTACTTGAGGATCTTGTCGGGGATGTCGCGCATGTCGGGAACAACGGCACACTCGCAGTAGTACTGGCGGACCTTGTCAATAAAGGCAGGGTCGCTGCGCTCGGTGTAGGCAGACTTGTGGCCGCACACAACGAGACCAGTATCGCGACCAGCAGCAGCGGCCTTGAGGACCTGAGCCTCGAGGATGTCAATCCACTTGGGGTCCATGCAGGTGGCGCTCACGACCTGGTTGTTGTGCACAACCATGTTACCGTTCTCGGCCACAAAGCTCATGTTCTCGGCGGCAGGGCCAAACGACTTGCGCAAAGTGGCGAGCTGGCGACCGCTGGCAGGCATAAAGGGGATGCCGCGGCTCTGGAGCTCCTGGTAAGTCTCCCAAAAGCCCTCAGGCAAAGTGCCGTCCTCCTTGAGAAGGGTACCGTCCATATCGGAAAAGACGAGTTTGAGATCAGCGTTGCAAGGAAAGTCAGACATGATGTTTTTGTTTTGTGAGAATTGAGGTGCGGGCCCCCAAGCTTTTATACCTCGTCGGGTACAAATGTTGTGTGAATATGCATGTCTACGTCATGCTGCATATGACGTCATCTTTTTCCGCGTGCGTCTTGGCCACCTTGGCTCTCTTCGCCATTGGCGATAGGTTTGTCCGACGATTTATATTTTTAGTGTTCTTTGGATTTTTGTGGAGCTGTTACCGTCAAATTTTTCTGAATCTTTTAATTACCTTAATAGATGCAGCGGGTCCCCCTTGGCCACCTCTTGGCGCACGTGCCTCAAACGGCCTTGCCAGAGGCTCTGCCACGTGGGACCGTCTAAGAATTATTTTCAAAGGGCAGCCCCCTTCAGAATCTTCTCTCAATTAAACTACACTTGTCTGCAATTCCATGCGTTCTTATCACCTAGAACCGTTCAAGCTCCTGCAATAGATAGCAACTTGATGCACGGCTCAAGAACAAGACCAGTTTTATTTTAGCGCCACAGTTCGGCGAAAACAGCCCAAGAGCTCACCAAGCGTCGCGCTTTTAGTTTAATTTGGTCAAAGCTACTTTATTTCGGTTACCTCAGTTGCGGGTCGTTTCTCGGCCCAGCTATTTTGTCACTATTTTGTTGCCAGGTATGTGAAATTTCGGCTTGGCGCGGTCTCAAAACACATATCAGGCGGCCTCGGCGATTATCGTGCGCGTTGGCATATTTTCGTTTTCCAAAGGGATGGCATGCATATTCTATGACGTCACTGCCAAGATTGATCCAATGCGGCATGAGCGAGAGTGGGTCCTTTTCGGCACAACCTACAACCTGTTGAAGAGAAAATCAAATCGATTGGTACATATTTTCTGCGCAAAACAAAAATTAATTTAGTTTTAGGAGCGGGCGCATGTGACCCAGCACACTAGCCCAATGGCCCCGGATTAATTATATTAAGCTAGTTTTGCGCGAGTGGGGCTGGAAAATTACGGTTTCTCGGCCCGCCGCACCTCAAAAAACGGAATACGCTGGAATCAAAACCGCCGAAAAGTTCACCTGGACCCTAACCCCGACGCACCCCTTGCGGTGAGTTTAACCGATTATCCGCGCGCGCCAGCGCGCCCCAAGGGGCTGAAAAAACGAGGCAGAATTTGATTGACCAACCACGATTTTGTAGTTTGCGCTCTATTTGCCAGTTGTATCAACTATGTAGCTTAAAAGGCCGATCTGCATCTGATCCAAAAATAGATCCGCCAAACGAGCCGTTACAGGTCACAGGCCTGTCTCAATGGGGTCATTTGCTTGAGTGTTTGCACGTTTTGCTGCACTCTTGGCCCTAAATGACCGTTGCTGGTGCAGTCGACTGGCTCCACCGACTAGACCGCCTGCACCTGCCATGCCCGGCCTTAGTTACCCTAGCCACCATGCACTCAAATGCAGAGGCAGGGTGCCCAGATATTCTACATATGAGGTATTTCACGTAAATTTTGAGCAAACCTTTGAAGGTCTCCTCAAGTTCGGCCGCAAACCGGGGCTCACCATGTGCATGCAGGTACAGCCGCCTTTTGGCTACACCATACATCAATGACCTATTCAACCTCTAAAATCTCATATTCTCTGGCAATGGCGCTGGTTTCTCTACCCCAGGCGGAGGCCTTGGTTCTTTTCTGATGAGCGTCAAAGGCGGCCTGGTTTGTGAAAAGCTCCTCAACTTTCCAGATCAGAGGGCCTGCTGTCTCTGTGACTTGAAATGATACACACCCGGTTTCTTCTCTAGTGAGTCGTTTGTGCTCGGGTAGGTACTGACGCACGAGGGCTACTTCTGCTGCATTTTTACACACTAAACGACCAGTGAGCTTAATCATGGTTATCTTTGCGCGCCACGGGGCCATAGACTTAGACTAGACTAGCTAGAAATGTGGGCTGTTGCTGGTTCTGGTACCACCGAGGCACGGGCCTACCCTTGCCATCATGCCCGCGTATACCCGAGAATGCACATTAATGCACATTGGCACGCCCATATATTCTAAAAATGAGCTCCACCGATAAACAGCATACCTATTGCTTACTGGGTCCTCAAGCCCTCACCTTTCCTCACCATAGTCTACACCCAGCTGCTCCAAATACCCGCAAAAATTTCACCATAATGAGCTGCATCATACCAAAAGGGCTAGTCTAGGCCCTTTGTATCATGGCTAGGAACCAATGGCAGGCGCATGATATTTGCAAGTGAGTGTAACTCTTTGTCCAGGTCGAGGGACGCTTGCAATTGACCCAAACAGCGTCGGCGGTTCCGGTCGCCGCTTTTGAGCAAGTATACGCCATCCGATGGCCGAACAAGGTCGGATGTCAACATGGCGAGCCAGGCTTTGTTGGCCAGTGTCGCGCGTGCAACTGAAAAGACTCCAAGTGAAATGCAATAGGCACGAGTGCAGGTGTGGGAAAATTTGTACTGCATGGACATGTGCGTGGGCATAGTAGCGTCACATAGCTAGGTACTCAACGTGCATGAGGCTGTGGTACCCGCCGCCCAGACTAAGAGAGCACGCCTATACGAGAATCTCAATCCGCCTCACTAAGCTTAAAATATACAAATTCGGCTACCTGACTGGGCCATAAGAAACTTTCTGGATCCACCTCACTCTGCAATCTCAAAAACCCTGGCTGCGTGCTGTCGGTTTTGTTCTGCTAGCTGTGCACGTATCGTAACTCTTATTGACTTCATTCTCTTTCTCGATTGTTCAATTTTTTACTTTATTCGGCCCAAGCATGCGCGGTTGTAATGCCTACGTTATTGGGGAGCGCTCAATGGCAACTGAAATTAAGCGTTTTGAGAGAAGTTAGATTGCCAGTACTCTGGAAAAATTATTATTTTCATCCAATACAATGATCTGTTCAAGGCTCTGGTATTTTGAGTCACTAAAGTATGCGGCATTCCTAGGAATCCTCCTTCTACTTTAGATGCATACACAGTGCAGTATGCACGGCAAGTATGCACTGTGCTAGACAAGAGGACAAAAGATTATAAAGGAGTATCACCAGCACTACAGCGGCAATACACTCCTCCACTTTCTCCAACACCTTCATCTCCCAGCTCTTCGACAACAACAAGAAGGATTCCGTCGTTAATGGTGCCGGGCGCCAGGTCTCGTACCTCACCTACTATATTATTGCCTAGGTAGACCCTCAGTAAACAATTAGTTTTGATATCTCAGACTTGTTTCTCTGGCGCCGTGCAGGACCCAGCCGATCAATAGCACCAGCAGCCTGGCCTATTTAAGAGCAAGTACTGTACGCTTTGAGCAAAATAATTAAACAAACTCAACAGATATTTGCCGAAGACCACCTTCACATTGTGTGTAAAGCACATTAGAGGGTTCCTGTGGTACTCGACCTTTAAAAACTTGAACAGAAACCGCCGCCTTTCATGCATGGTACCAACTCTTCGAATTTTGCGGTTTAGGAGCCGAAGAATCTGAGGCTACGCACAACCAGATCATAATATTCTTCCACATCAAACGAGTAGATGGCCGCGAGGCCGCTCTCAACGCCATAAGCATTATAGTACCTCCACGCGCCGTTGCTGGTAAAAATTTTGTACCAACTATGTGCGACTGTGGCTGCTTTCAGCAATTCATAGGGGTTCAGGTCTCAGCGATAATCATGAGTGCCAAGTGGGGAAGCTCAGGTGCTGGTGGGTGGCCTAGGATCAGGCTTGGCGCACTTTGTGGGCCGTGATATTGGGCGACGCGTAGAGTATTTAGTTACCGTGGCGGGCCAAGTAGCTTGCGTTAAGCAGCTAAAATTGCGTCACTCTGCATTGCATATGCTGGGACACATCCGATATGCTGGGACACAGGAGGGGTCACTGACGTCAAAAATGATTGCATCAAGATTGATAACACTAGATCTTTATCTCGATCTCGATCATCTTTTTCAAGAGGGATGCTCCAAACGTGCGACTAGTCCCAGGCGGGTTGAGAAGCACTGGGGAAAGCACGGGGGTCCAGGGTGGTCAGCGGGTGGCGCTCTATACTTCGCTATAAAAAACTGCGCTTGAGATTTTTCATCTGCGGTATGGACCACGCACTCGTGGCCCAGCGTCGAGTGAACTTCAATATAGAAAGACACCCCACCCCATCTAAGATGGTACAAAAAGATCCAAACCCATTGGGCACAATATATACAAAACTAGTTACTTGCCTGGGCCATCAAAAACTTTTTGGCCCATTCGCTCGAGTTGACAGCACTCAAGCCGGCAGAACGCAGTTGCACGAGCGGCCACCAATCACTCGAATAAAGCTTGTGCATCTTGTCCACGACCCCCAATTTGACGTGATTAGGAGCGTAGGCGCTTTTAAGGTATGGCTCAAGCGCCAGCGACGAGCCAATGTCGAGCCCCCGGGCCACTGCGAGCTCGAGCGCATCGGTCAAGAACTCAACATCGCGCTGGCCCATGTTAAGGCCTTGGCCGGCAAGAGGGTGGGTTGTGTGCGCAGCGTCTCCAACGAGCGCAACGCGGTCACCAATGTAGGTATCTGCGTGCCTCATTTTGAGGGGGAACGCCGCGACAGACCCCTCAACAACGGCATCAATTTCCACTGGGAGAGTATTCTCAGGGTCCTCGAGCTCAATTGAGTCAAGCCTCCACTTGATTTCGTCGCAGATTTCCTCGGTGCTTGCTGGGTTAAGCGAAAAAAGATAATCGAGATCAACCACTTCGAGCCTAAACCCTGCGTCTACCATGGCGCAAAACGCCGCAGGCTCCAACTTCTTGAGGAACTGAGCACGTTCAGGGGTTGTGCTCCACACAAGGGTGGCGCACTCATCTGGAAGAGGCAGCAAAGCGATAGGACCGGACCGAGGAAGGAACCGCTGGTACGCGACATTGCGGTAATTGTCGTACTCGAGATTCAGCGAGGCAACTACTCCAAACCGATTATAGTCCCATCCTCGTGACTGGATGCCCGAAAATGCTCTCACGGCCGAGTTTTGGCCGTCTGCTCCCACGAGCAGCCGGGTACTTTTGCCGTTAATTTGCGGCGTCTCTGCTTGAGCCAACTCGATTTTTGTTTCCTCCAAGGCACCTCCAAGCTCCAAATAGCGATGGTACAGTGCCTGTTGCAGGTTGGTGTTTTCAATCATGTAGGCAATGTCGTCTGCTTGGCCGAGCGTAAACGGGTCAAACTCGATCGAGGCGCCCGAAACGCCATCCCAAACACGCATCTCGTCGTAGGAGCGCACGCGCTCATGGTCAATGTGGGTCCACGCGCCGATTTTTTGCAGGAAATTGACCGATCTGGGCGTGAGGCTCGAGACGCGGTTTTCAAAGGCGGTGGGAGTCCAATTGGCGATCCGTGCAAGGGGTGCTGCCTCAAACAAGTTAACCGAGAGTTTGCGCAGGGCGGGGGAGTTGCGCACTGCACATGCGAGGCTCAAACCGGCGGGGCCTGCCCCGATAATTCCAATGTCCATGCTGAGCTGAGCGTCATGTGATTCAAAACTCGAGCTCAAGCTGGCGAGCGGAAAAGCTTGTGACTAATCATCTTACATCACCCACTAGGGCACACACAGCGACTCCCAAACCACTCAAGGCCCTTGGCCCTGGGAAACTAATCTCAAATGCCGACTCGTTTCTCGAAAACCCGCAAGTCCCGCGGCCACGTCAGTGCCGGTCATGGTCGTATCGGCAAGCACCGCAAATCGCCCGGTGGTCGTGGTATGGCCGGTGGTCAGCACCACCACCGTACCAACCTCGACAAGTACCACCCCGGTTACTTTGGTAAGGTCGGTTTCCGTCACTTCCACTTGCTCCGCAACCGCTTGTGGCGCCCCACCCTCAACATTGACGCCATCTGGTCGCTCGTGCCCCGTGAGGAGCGCACTGACTTGCTCGCCAAGTCGAGCGCCAGCTCTGCCCCCGTCATTGACACCCTCGCCGCCGGCTACGGTAAGATCCTTGGCAAGGGCCGCATTCCCAACGTGCCCGTCATTGTGCGCGCCCGCTACGTCAGCGCCCTGGCCGAGAAGAAGATCAAGGCCGCTGGTGGTGCCGTTGAGCTTATTGCTTGAATAAATATTATGTAGGTTCTGCATCTAATTTAAGTGGAGGACGGAGGGCGAGCCGTCCAGTTTTGGATTTCAGCGAGGCAGAGATACCAAACTGAACCAAGAGTGTTATCAATTACGCCGCCCTAGCCCTACCCCTGCCCTGCCATGTCGGCCAGCGACCAGGCAACCAACCGCTGTCACCAAAAACACCTAAAAGCATTAGAATAAAGCAATTAACTACTTAGAAACCGTGGACCTTGATGTCCTTCTTCTTGATCTGCAAGGTGTTGGTCAAAAAGTCCATCATCTTTGTGCGCTGGTCGCCCTGGAACTGGAGAATATCGCCGAGCTCCTCGTCGTTGTTGATGTGGCCATTGCAGCCAAAGTCCTTTTTGAGACTCTTGAGGATACGCTTCAGGTCATACTCCTTGGGGATGCCCTCAACGGTGGTGATGGTCTTACGACCGTTGCGCTGCTGGCAACGGATGTGGATGTAATTGGCAACGGCAGGTTCGTTATCTCCGGTATCGGCGAATGGGTCAAAAGACTTGAGGTTGTCAATGGAGGCCATAAATTGGGGGAGGGGGCAAGTGCGGTTGCTGTTTATAAGAGAATTTTTTGTGGCGGGTTGTGGCAAAAGTTAAGCTGGATAAGGAAGCGGGAAAGGTAATGGGGGAAAGGGGAAGGGGGAACACGCAAGAGCCCGCAGAGTAGGCAGAGCAGGCAGGAGCACCGCGGGGTACGTCGGGCACTCGTACACGTTTTTAATAGTTCTATTGAGCTTTGATCTAAATATAGAATTAATTTCACTGGAAAGACCCACGCAGGCCCTCGGAGGCCCCTTAGGGGCGCAGCTGGCCAACCGGGCCAAGGCCAAGTCGACAAGTCAAGAGCACATCAAATGGGCATGCATTGATGCAGGTACACCGCATATGCGCCGAGAAGCACCGATGAGTGCCTCGCCTCAAGTACCCCCCCGGGGCGCCCCCGGCTCACCTCACCCTACCTCCCTCCCACCCATCATGAGCAAGCTGTTTCGAGGCAACATTGAAGTCTCTGCGGCCGTCCGCAAGGCCACATCTCCCGAGGAAACCGCCCCTAAACGCAAGCACGTGCGTGCGTGCGGCGTGTACACCTGGGACCACCGCTCGGCGCGCGAGTTTTGGGACGCGGTGCGGCTGCTTCCTGTGCAGGGCGATCCGGTGCAATCGTTCAAGATGCTGATTTTGATCCACAAGGTGATCCAAGAGGGTCACAAATCGGTGCTCAAAGAGGCCCCAAACCACATCAATTGGCTCCGGAGCTTGGGCAAGTCCACGTTCCAGGGCGATGGATATGGGCGTCTCATTAGCGAATATGTGCGCCTACTCCTTCACAAACTCGAGTTTCACCGCACTCATCCCGATTTCAATGGGACGTTCGAGTACGAAGAGTACATTTCGCTCCGGAGTACCGACGACCCAAACGAAGGGTTTGAAGTGATTTTGGACCTGATGAACTTGCAGGACGCCATTGACGATTTTCAAAGGCTTGTTTTTAGCAACTTGAATGGGCGTTACGGCAACGAATGCAAGATTTCGAGCCTCACCGCGATGGTCGCCGAGTCGTACGGAATTTATCGGTTTGTGACGTCAATGCTGCGCAGTATGCACGCCTCAAGTGACACTGATGCACTCGAGCCTCTACGCGGGCGCTACGCATCACAGCACAAACGGTTGCGCAGCTTTTACTTTGACTGCACCACCCTCAAATATCTCACCACGCTCATTAGCATTCCCGAGCTGCCGAGCGAGCCCCCGAACCTGTTTGTTTTGGAGGAGGACGCGCCAGCCCTACCCAAGCGGCCGGTCGAAACTCAGCCCACAGGCCTTACGGCGCAACCCACGGGCGACTGGTGGCGCCAGGAACAGGCCGAACAGGAACGCCAGCGCCAGCTCGCGCAGGCCCAGGCAGACGAGCTTGCGGCCCAGCTTGCTGCTCAGCAGCTTGCCGAGCAAGAATTCCAGCGCCAACAGGCCGAACTCCAGCGCCAGCAGCAGCTGGCCGAGCAGCAATTTTTGGCCGCTCAGCAGAGCCAGGGCGCCAACCGCGCGGCCGAGCTTGAGCAGCAGCTCTATGCACTGATGGCCGCCAAGGATGCCAGCGAGGCCCTGCTTGCTCGCTACGACCAGCGCGTCCAGGGCCTTGAGCAGGAATTGCAGGAGCTGCAGGGCCTGAATGCGCAAATGCGCGAGCAGTTTGAAGCGCGCGAAGCTTCGCTCAGGGCGCTCGAAGAAGAAGTGACCAACTGGCGCCAAAAATACGAGGCGCTGGCCAAGCTGTACAGCCAGCTGCGCCAGGAGCACCTGGACTTGCTTGCGCGCTCGAAAAAATGGGAGGCCAAGGCCAAGAGTGCCCAGGAGGCTATCGACAAACGCGAGCGCCTTGAACGCGATCTCAAAGCCAAGAATTTGGAACTTGCGGACCTGATCAGGGAACGCGACCGCGCGCGGTACGAACTCGACAAGGTCAAGGGAGCGCACCGCGACGAAACAGACAAACTCGATCGCGAGATCTCGCTCCTTCGGGACCGTGCCCCCGACCCCGGGCTGGCCTCGCGCCACGCGGCAGAGATTGCCCTTCTCGAGGAAAAACTTCGCAACGCTGCCTCCCCTGACTTGTTGCGCGCCAAGGAAGATGAGATTGATATTCTCAAGGAAACAATCAAGACCATGGAAGATGCCCTGCGCGACCTCAGCCTCGACCAGGTGAGCTCGGCTCAGCTGGCGGCAATCCTCGATGCCATCCTCGTGAGTGCCTCGCAGCAAGTGCAGGACGCCGTTTTCGAGTTTGATAACCCCATGGAGGCCGGAAACAAGAACGTCACGCCCGCCTATGCCCTCAGCATTGTCGAGCGCGCCTCCGGGCACGTGGACGATTTCGCCTCTGCGTTCACTGATTTGTTGGCAGAAGGCCCCAGCGGCTCGCAGGCCGAGGTGATTCGGTTTGCAATGCTGCTTGCTTCGGCGACCGCCGACACTCTGCACAACGTCAAGGGACTTGATCAAGAGTTGGCTACAGACAGCGCCCACACGGCTGCTTTGGCTACCGCGACCTTTTACGACTCGCTCCACAGCGACTTGTTGGCCGGTCTCAGCTTGGATGACCAGATTGAGCTGATCATCACCAGCCAGGTCGAGATTCAGCAGGCATACTCTGAGCTTATTTCGGCCGCCGAGACGCTGCTCCCCAACACTTCGCTCAAGGGCGATATGGGAGAGCTGGTCGAGGATGAGATGGGCCGCGTCGCGCGCGCAGTCCAGGAGGCAAACGACAAGCTCATGGCGCTGCTTGCCCAGCCCCGCAAGTTTTCGCATTTCGACCGCCACCTCAACGAGGCAATCATTTCCGCCGCGGTCGCCATCACCTCTGCCATTGCCGGGCTCATCAAGGCCGCCACAGATTGCCAGAACGAGATTGTGGCCGCCGGCCGTGGCACCGACTCGGCGCACCAGTACTACAAAAAGAACCACCGCTGGACGCAGGGGCTTATCAGTGCTGCGCGCGCTATTGCCGGCTCCACGAACGTGCTGATCGAGACTGCGGACGGCACCCTCAGCGGCCGCTCCGAGCCCGAAGAGCTCATTGTGGCCTCCAAGGAAATCGCCGCAAGCACCGCCCAGCTGGTGGCTGCGTCACGCTCGCGCATTGGCTATGCAGCCAAGACCCAGGACCGCCTCGAGTCATGCTCCAAGTCGGTTAACCAGGCCTGCAACGCCCTTGTTGCGCGCGTTCAGCAAATCATTGGTTCCAAGCAGCAGCAGCAGATTGACTACACCCAGCTCAGTGGCCACGAGTTCAAGACGGCAGCAATGGAGCAGCAGGTCGAGGTCATCAAGCTCGAAAAGGCGTTGGACGATGCTCGCAACCGCCTTGGCCAGATCCGCAAGGAGGAGTACTCGCGGCAGCCTGAGGATGAGGAATAGATGTAGATAAAGATTATGGTCAAGTGCGGGCTAGGGCACCGGGCTCTGGCTCTGACTGCATGGTTTCGAAAAATGTGCTGGGTCACATTCAGGAGCACCTAAGGCACATGGGGGGCATCAACCGCAGAAAATTGATCTCTTTTACATATCTTTTACATAGTTTTGATCATATAAAGGAGGATTTCTCGCCGGCACATAGCCGCCGCGACCCCACCGCCACCGCCACCGCCGCCGCACCGCCGCGCGCGCTGCACCTGCGGTCTTTGTTCCAGGCGATGCATAAGCGACCCGCCAATGTCTATTCTAAACAAGAACGTTTCAAGAATAGAGCCAAAACATATTCAAGACAACTTTCTACCACCTGAAACGCTATCAGATAAGGCCTCCCAGCAGCGTAGACTTGAGCACCGTAAACAAGGCCCATTCAAATTGGCGAAATGCGCTCGCAGAGGGATCGAGCAGGTCATTAATTTCGACTATGCGCCCAATTTGAACAGTTCGGCCGCTTGGACTAGCGCGCGCACCAAATACAATGCAGGAGCGGCCGCTGCGGCGCTAGGCCTCGAGGCGGCACGGCCCGACCAGTGGTCCAACCTCGAGACTGCGTACTTGACGCACAAATCGCCGCACAGGGCACCGCACGGGGGCGAAAGTCTAATAGTTCTTGAGCCCAAAATTGCCCCACCCCAGAAAAATGCGTTTATGCAGGCGCGTGTCTCTGTTTACCCGCTGCTGTCGGTGCTCAACTTTAAGAGCATCTCGCCGCTCATGAGTATCCTGTGGAGCGACACCAAGAGCTGCAGTCTCTATGATTTTTACCATTTTGTGCGATGGTACGCCCAGTTGCGCGATAGCCCTGGCCCTGGCGGTAGCGGCGGTAAGAGGTATATTGGCGACAAGCGCGAGCGCCTTGACCGGCGCAAGCTCGGTACCGTGTTTCAAGGCGCGGGTCTAACGGCACTAGATGCCTGCATTTCCAACGTTCTGGGCCAGCCGATAACTGATGCTGGGCGCAAACAACTCGAGGCAGTGCTGGGCCAGCTTCCTCAAGACGATGCAAAGTATGAGTTTCTCAGGAACCTTTTGGGTGGAGAGCACGCAGCAGAGGCGGCGCACGGGTCGAGTGATGATTAGTCTAGTCTAATTTAATCGCTGGTCTCCTCCTCAGACCCAGGGTCATACTCTTCATCCACTTCAGGCAAATCATCCTCAAAGCCCTTCTTTGTGCGCGCGTCATCGGCGATTTCTTGCAGGCGCGCCGGCTCGACCGCGTCACGCTCTTCACGGGCAACCTCGAGCTGCACCTTGAGCACCCGCCGAATAGCGCGCATATCCCCGGCATCGAACCAGCCATCCTGTTCACTTAGCTCGGCCGTACGGTGGCTGGAATTGATCAGGTCCCACACAAATGGCTCTGTAATATCGCAGAGTTGGAGCATGCGCGTCGTGGGCGCGCGCACGCCATCAAATGTGTAAATTGTTTCATCAGGGCCCACTTCCTCGTCTTGGTTGCTAAACCTAAAATGCTCAATCTGGAATTTGGCCATTTCGGGGTTCTTTGTGGGGTCCTCGCCATACCTAAAATAGGCCGCGCGCCATGGCCCCGAATTGAAGAAATAGGCCACATAGGGCAGAGCATAGCGTAGAGCACGGCGTGAAACAGGACTGATGAGCGTAGACAGCGCGCGCCGCGTGTAAGAAGGCCGCACAGCAAATAATTTGCGCAGCTCCTCGACACAATCTTTGGTGGCTTGACGCGGGTTTGGTTCAAGATCGTCGCGCGGACCCGTGGGGATCGGCTCGTCCCACCTAACCACATGCGATTTAAGCTGCGCGGCTTTGGTCTTGTTGATCATCTTGAGCTCACCCAAAGAATTGCGCACAAATGCCACGCTCGACGGTTGTTTATAGTTGTAAAAAACCGGCTGAGGTGTTTGCGAGAATCTCGGCGGCGGCAGCAACTCTTTAGGAGTCTCGCTCGAGATCTCAAAGCCCATAATCCCATTTAAATCGCCGCGTTTAAGGGCCTCGACCTTGGCCGCCACATAGTTGCCCTGCGTGTTGTACTGAAAGTCGGCCATTTCGCGAAACTTGTACTGAGCAAAAACAAATAGCAGCGGCTTTGCGTTGTAGTCGCCCTTGGCCAGGGCAAGCGCCTGTTGAACATCGCCATGGGCCTGCTCAAGGGCCCAAGTGGGCACTTCTACCTGCAGCACAAGGCCGTTTTGCGACGACCGGCTGGAATTGATTGGGTGCGCAAAGTCGTCTTCCCGAAGTCGCAGCTCAAGCTTGCGTTCAGGGTTGGTCACAGCAGAAGCAATACTGGCCGCTCCGCCGATCATTTGGAGGGCCTTTTCATGATTTTGAACATTTGCGGGATACTCTATTGATACCGTTTGAGGGAGAGATTCCAGGGTTGACATTGTAGAGGATGGTCTGTCTTTTGAGTGGTGCCCTGCTTTCACTCTGTCTCTCTGATGGGTTACCCGTGGCTGATGTGGCGAATTAACACATTCGCCACCGACACTTCAGCTCTCTGACGCGTTAGTCATAACAAGCAGAGCCCTTACCCTGGTCACACACGGCTAGATTATGTAGTGGAGGAATCACACGGCAGTGTGAAGGTATTTCGAGTTGTACGTGCGATGAATATCTTTATTAATTTCCTACAAGGCCTGATTGCTGTCTCAGCGGCTGTTCAATTCTTGGAAACATTCAATAGATTCTTTGACGGAGTTACCATTAGCGAGGCAGAGTTTAGGGAGAAGACAGAATCTGGCTACATTGTCATGGAAGACCGACAGCTATACCAAGATCAGTCCACTCAAGATAAGTGGTACTCTCTGATGCAAGCCGGCACAGTGCAGCAGGTAGTTGAGCAGCACTACCCTGGGTCCCAGCTAATCTTTGTCGAGGACTTGGAGACCTTCTTGTCCGAGAATAAAGAACTTTACATGAAGAAAGGTCGTCTTGGTGACGGCTACGTGGCAAAGAAAGACTAGCTGGCGATTTTCTGGCGCGGGTTCTTGGTGCAGACAGCCAAGTTTAAGCTAAAACAGAATGAGGTTTATCGCGATAGAGGAAAGTGAACCTAGGATATATGAGTATTTATAGTATTGCAATCACAGAAAATCTGAGCAGTAGAAGATTTAGGGAGCTTCAGCTCAGCAACTTGGTCCTCACCACTGGCGCATTGAGCAGAACCCACTCGAGCGACTCAATTACGCGCAATTTTTGGGCCGCGGCTCTTTAAACTATGTTTATCCGGAAGTTTCGGTTTCTTAGAGCACTCAAGCGAACAAAGGGGCCGCCACAACCGCCACCGTAGCCAGGGGCCAAGGGACCACAAGGGGGGAGGGGGTGCTCTGAGGAGGCCCTAGAGAAGCTTGAGCCAGCTCAAGCCGCATCAAGCACTAGACAAGTTATTGTGGTTCAGCAAGCCATCTTGAGCCAGTTGTAAAACTTTACGGCTCTAAAAGCATGTGAAACACGCGCTTCTACTTATGCAGGCAACGAGTCGGGCGGTCATTTTGGCGCGTCTTTTGGCGCGTCGTGCATGCATATGCACCGAATGCACGCGCCACGACCGCGCTCGCGCTCGCGTGCCAAACGCGTCGACACAAATACAGTCAAGCGAAAATTTCCATATTGAATCACATTGCTACCAAAAACGCTTTCCAGCTACCGTTGCCTAGGCACTGGAATTCATTAGGGGTTAGGGCCAGCTACCCCTACCATGCAGCGCGACGCGCTCTGGTATGCAGGGGTTCCCAGCATATATTATGCGGTCGCTCCCCCTCAGGGGAGATCATCATGACCGACATCATTCTCGGTAAACGGTTCTGCCCTGAACCGCTCGTAGCATTCCCACGGCTCACCAAGCCTGCGAGCCCTGTCAATTACTCGTTGCCGTCGCTGAACCTGAGCCCTTTGACGCCACCGTTTGGCGCGTCTCAGATGCTGCACGCGCCTGCCCCGCTCAAGTTGGGCTGGATGCCACGCGCCATGCCCCAGGACAGCCCCCAGGGCGGCGCTCCTGGCGGCCTGTCGCCTGTACACCACCAACCCTCACGGCACGCAACCCCTCTGCCGCAAACACCACAACCGGTACCTCAACGCGGCCCAATTACCCCTCCGCCGAGCGTGCTTCCCTCGTTCAAAGTTTACGCCTCGCCGGTCGAGGCCAAGGCCACCAACTTGCCGCCCATTCCTCAAATCGCGCAGTTTATGGTCGCGAACCGCGTTCCCACCTCACAAATTGATACCAAACTTCCGGTCGCGCTACCTCTCGACAAGTGCCGCTCCAGCAAGGACCTTATCGAAGTCTCAAAGCAGTTTAGCCACGAGCTAAGTACCGACAGAATCGGCCGCTTGCTAGACATTAGGGACCACATATTTGAGAGAGGCGGCACCTATGTGTTTACCCTTGAGCAGTTTGTGCAATTTTACGGGTTTTACAACATGTTCTTGACCGAGGAGCGCTCGTGGGACCCGCGCCTCAGCGAAAAGTTTGCCGGGTCGTCGCGCACGCGTTTGCGGTGCTCGTGCCGTTACTCGCCGCGCCTTGCCAAGCGCGCGCGCTACGCTGCCCACACGCGCCAATGCTCTGCCGCCTACAACATGAGCTTTTGGCCCCAACAGCAGCTCGTGGTGTGGGAGTGCATCGGGGTGCCCAACCACGAAATGCGCGTGAATGCCGCAATCGGCACGTGCCAGTACCTTGAAAATCTGGCCCACCGCCTCGCCGAGTTCTCTCTCGAGGATGTGGGCGTTATGGTCCGGGCCCAGCTGCGCGAGCACTACGCTCGCCTTTGGCTCGACTTGTTTGATGTGGACCGCGTGCGCTCGCTGCTGCGCAATGCAGACGACTCTTCGGTGCGCAAAGAAACCAGCGTCGAGGCCGATTTGGCGCTTGCCGCTGAGCTCGCCGAGCGCTACGCGGCGCCGGGCATCGACGTGGGACGCAGCGCCCAGCTGCTCCTCGTCTCGGACCGCCGAGGGCTGCAAGAACTGGCCGAGTCGCGTACTGTGACCCTGAGCGCAACCTTCAAGGTGTGCGTGCACTTTGATACCATCGCCCTCATCACCCTCACAACTCAAAGTGGGCGCCATGGCCTCAGCGCGTTTGTGTCTCTTGGCGATGATTTGGGCGCCGTGCTTCCGCGCGTGCTCAACGAGGCCCAGCGCCGCATCAGCCTCAGTTGCGCCGGCGCGCGCCTCGCGCCGCAGTACGTGCAAATCGCCCACAGCGCGCGCGCGCGCCCCGGCCAAGCACCCCTGCCTTGGGAAGCCACTCTTGGCGCGTACGGCTGGCCCTCTTGCACCCAGGGCTCGTTTGCCACGTGCTTTGATGGCCATAAGCTGCCCTTCACCTTCAAGCACTCGCTTGCCGGCACCGCGCTGCAGTTCACCTCGTGGCTGGCCCACCAGCTGCCGGCGCAGCCGCAGGCACAGGCACAGCACGCGCAGCAGCACGCGCCTTATTCGACCGCGCTCTGCACACCGCCCACGTCTGACATTTAATTTATTTTATTTTATTTATTTGTTCTTTACTACCGCGCAGCCTTCCCGTAGCAGGGACACTGCCCCTCAAACTCAACTTTAGCTCTGTTGCGCTTGATTGCGTGGCGTTTATTCTTGAACAAACTGGTTATATACCCGAGGCTGAGCCCAGTCTCTTGCCTAGTCCAAGCATTTTGTCGCTACGCGGGAAAGGGTTCACCACATTAGCGTGCACCCACTCAACCAAATGAGCCCGCTGCTGGGCGGGCTGGCTCGATGGTAGCTCTTACTTTTGCCGTCTGTGTTTGAATCACCAAGTTACCCGCTCAAAAAGTCTTTGCCCAGTCGTACTCGCCAGTTGCTGTTTCTCCTGTTTGCTGGCATAGATACTCTTCTCAAACGATGCGCTCAGTACAGCTATTTGGTCGTATTAAAGTAGTTTAGACTGAACCCAAAACAGCAAGGACACATAAAATGTCGCTATAGCAAACCTGGAGCTCGTTTATGGCACTACTCTGGGGCACACAATATTGCAAGATAGCTAGGTGCCCTTTAGAGCACTATATCATCAGAAGCGTCATGAGATACTATAAATTAATCAATTATATTATTATTGTTGCACGCCCCCGTGACCAAAATCTAACCAAAGCTAACATCGCTCACACTACTAGGGGCCTGCAAACTCGACTCGGACTCCTGCTCGTTGCACCGGTCGCCCAACACGACTCCGCACTCTACAGAACGTTGAGGCAGTAACTGTTCCCAAGCGCAGATTGCATAAAACACGCCCGTCGTTAGCCAGCTCTGGGAAAGCATATTCACATAGTATCCAATCGGCATGACGGCGCCCATGCACACAATGCCCGCCAGGTGCGAAAAGGCAATACTTCGGTAAACAACAAACTTGTATGCCATGCTACCCGCCAAATAAATAATCGGGCCGACCGAGATCATCAGCATTTGGCCAATTTTTGCCGGTTCATGGGGACCCTCTGCTGCACAATCATCGCCAACTGCGGTCACGATAATCCCCAGAATCAGGACGGCATGTGTATAGTGATAGAGTGAACCCACTAGTCCGGGGTTCTTGTCGCTAGTAATGCGATGCAGAGCATCATTGCTCGAGGTACCAAAGTATAGCCACCACATGGCAATAGTGCCTAGTAGCGTAGCAAAAAAAGTGGCAACAGTGTATGAGTCCCATTCTTTAGCATCTGTCAAGGCACCGCCCGATGAAATCAGACTCTCACCAAGAGAAATAATCACAAAAAGATGGCAACGCTCGGTCAAGTGGCCGCCCTCGATGGACCACTCTGTCTTTGTATCCGAAGCTCCAAGGAATGGGAGCCAGTACCCAAACATGGGACTGATGAAATCGCACGCAATAGCGGCCCACCAGAGACCAAACCTCAGGTTGTGGCCGACGCACGCGCCAGCGATCCAAAATGCGCCTGCAAAGCTGTTCCAGCACAGCAAACGCAAATGGTTTTTTGATAAGTTGTGTTTCAAGCCCAGTTGTACACAAATAAATAGTGTACGGCCGACCTGGACGCCGACCAAGCACCCGCCAAACACGCCGCCCAGGTCGAGACCCTCGCCGTCCGTGTTGAATGCGTGCGGAATTGACGCCGCCATAATGAGGACAAGCGCCATGAGGCACAGAACACAAATACGCATAGGTGTATATCGCGGATCAAACCAGTTTGTGCACCAACAAGTGTACTGCCACCCGAGCCACAGGCCGAGCCACAACACGAGTGTTTCGCCCACGCCCCACCCACTAATGTCGTGGAGTAACTTGTGAGAGAGCTGTGTCACTGCATAAACGTACACAAGGTCGAAAAATAGCTCTTCGTTGGTGACTTCAGCATGGTGCCCATGCCGCG
Source organism: Wickerhamiella azyma (assembly GCA_022577855.1). Taxonomy (NCBI): domain Eukaryota; kingdom Fungi; phylum Ascomycota; class Dipodascomycetes; order Dipodascales; family Trichomonascaceae; genus Wickerhamiella; species Wickerhamiella azyma. The sequence continues at coordinate 400,514 of JAKISA010000010.1, forward strand.
GCCGCACGAGCCGCTGCAGGTGCCTACCCCACCGCGAATCCTGAGCTGCGTCTGGTTCGAGCTCCATTCTGTTTCAATTTTTGGGCAATGTCCCTTATTTATACGATTTGGGATGAGTAAATGCATGCGGCGCCTGCATATGACAGTTTGAGCCTATTTTGGGCTACCTGGGGAAGATTTGGTCGAATATTGGGGACTTTGTGTTTTCTCATAGTTTGAAGCCATTTTGAGGGATCTTTTTTACCTTGGCAAAATGCACGTGAATATGCAGGTACTCGGGTCCGCGAGCGATTTTTAGCGAGTGCAGGTGTAACCGTACGGGTATTTGAAAGTTTTCGGGCAGCCTCTGATGACCTTATGTGGCCCAAAGAACCTCCAACCCGTCCCATCTAGTCCCCTATACCTCCACAATAGCCCCACAATGACGTCTCCATCTGCCCTATAATCATGCAGGTCCTCCACATTGAACAGATCCAGTTTGGCACCGCCAAGCAGGTCAAGGATACGTTCAAGCCATTTAGTCTGCAAGAGTGGCTTATGACCAGCACAGACGGCACCCAAATGGCCGGAATCGCAACGCTTCCGAGCCTAAAACACGCCGCTGCGTTTGCAAAGTTTCTTGAGGATGCGCGGTTTTTGCCGCCTGTAACAGTACTTCCAGTACTTGATAAGCCCGAATCTATTGAGGTCGTTACGCCTTTCCCGTTTGCAGTGCTCTTGCAGCGAGTTAGAGCCGATATGGCCAAATGGGGCCTCGAGCAACCGGCCAAGCTTGATGGCACCGTGGCGAAGCCCAGCGAGCAGCTAAGGCGAGACCTGCTGGAATTTAGGCAAGCAGCCATCACAGAGCGGAAAAAACTGGCACATTCTACCCTCGAAAGGGCGCTATTGCTGTTACAGTCTGCGCATGCCATTGAGGACCTTGAAAGCAAGTTTCCAGATTGGGAAACGGTATGGCCGAGCTTTTTGGCCGAATGTCGTACCGAAGATATCCAAATGGGCCCAACAAAAAGTGTCCAAGACTATGACGTGCGCCAAAAAGAAAAGGAAATTGAGCGGCGTATCCTGGAGGAGGAGGAAGCCAAGAAACAGGAGCAAGCCAAGGCCAAGGCCGCGCGGCCCACACCGCGTGAGCTTGTCGTGGAATACTTTGGTGAAGCAGACGATGATCTGGTCACAATGATTGAGGGCAAGCTGGACGACCCCAAGGGTCTAAAGGAGGCTCTTAAGGAACTACTCGAGGACGAAACCGACGAGTTTGTAGAAAAACTAATAGAATGATAAAATTTTAATACTAAATTTGGGCAGGCAGCCGGCAATCTGCAGCTGCCACCGGCCTCCAGGGCAGAGCCGCCAAAACCTAAACGGTGCAGAGAGAGAAATCCATAGTAAGAGTAGTCTTCGTAGTCTTCTCGGTCTTGCTGGTGCTCAACTTACTCATGTAGATGGTCGGGTCGATAGGCGGCTCTTTTTTGCCGCTCGGCCATCTAGGAGACGCAGCGCTCTTGACCATACCATAGAAGGGGCCGCGTGGAAAGGTCGGGGTACGGGGCGAAGGGGAGGGGGGCATGGTCTTGATCTTTGGGCCAATCTGAATGAGCTCAGGCTTGCGAATAGCCTCGGGCTTGCTGGGGTCGGCCTTCTCAATGGCCTCCTTGCTGGCCTTCTTGGTGACCCCCTTGGCTTGCTTGGTTGCAGCATCAATACTGAAGTTGATCTCCTCGAGATTGCTTGGGGATGCCTTCTTGATGGCCTCCTTGACTTGCTTGGTCGCAGCGTCAAGAACGGAGTTGGTCTTCTCCACATCCTCGGGGCTGAGCTTGTCCTCCGCCTTTGCCTCCACCTTGCTCTGAGTACTCTTGGCCTCGGTGCTCTTGACCTTGGCGGCCTTGGGAAGAGTGCTCTTGGGCGCAGTAGTCTTGTTTACAGTGATCTCGGGAGTCTCGGTCTTGGAGGTCTCACTCTTTGAGCGCTCAGTTTTGGAGGCCTCGGTCTTCATTGACTTGGCTTTAATGGTCTCGGCCTTGGAGGTCTTGACATTGGGAGTGCGGAAAGGTACAGGAGCTGAAGAAGTAGTAAGGGAAGCGCCAGGGCCAGCGCCAGGGCCAGCGCTAGAGGTGGGCGACAACTGAGTGCTCTTGGCATTCTTGGGTTTTTTCTGAGCCTTTGGGATCTTTGGGGTCTTTTTAACCTTTTTGGCAGCGTTTGCAGCCGATCTTGCCTGTTTGAGAAGGGTGAGGGTCGATTTCATTATGCACTATAGGTAGCCCCAGGCCGTTTATATACTAGTCGTTGGCGGGTCGGCGGGTCCAAGTGACATAACCTTTGTCGCCATTGGACCAGACCATAAAAAGTGCAGCGCATTAAGCGGGCACCAGCAGGCTGAACGGGGTCTCAAGAGGTTCCCACTTTGTGGAGGCCCCCACCAAGAGCGGTGCGGCGGTAACTGGGTGGTAATGGGAGCTAGCGTGCACATGAAAAGGGTGTAGAGCATGTTGAGAAGCAGCTGTGTATTTGTTTGTTTAATTTTGAAATGATCTTGTAGACTCAAAATTGACCCGCTATACGAGCTAACTAGTATCCTCATAAATACTAAGTGCTGTGGATGTGTATGTTATGAGCGTAGACACAAAACGGGGATATATTCTAATTGAGCGTACTAGTTAAGCGACCTCGAAGTGATTTTTCAAGCGATTGGGAAGCGAGCAGGTGTGCCATTCGGCAAGGTAGCTGCAGAAAGAGCAGCACGGTGAGCTCACACAAACGCCACAAACTAAACTAGCTTATTTAGATGCCTATTTTGATCAATAAAAATGTAAACAGGAAATATGAACCTCTAGGGGGGGGGGGGGGGGGGGGGGGGGGGGGGGGGGGGGGGGGGGG